>OZ038316.1:9273360-9465860 GCA_964035775.1 Osedax frankpressi
CCCCCATATCCATCACTACTCGCCCTATCCCATGCCACCTCATTTGTCATTACCGTATGCTACCCACGTTACCAGTTCACCCATACCTTCTCACTCCCATTCTACCCTCATACCTTCCCACTCCCACCCTACCCTATACATTCCCACTCCCACCCTACCCCCATACCTTCCCACTCCCACCCTACCCCCATACCTTCCCACTCCCACTCTACCCCCATACCTTCCCACTCCGACTCTACCCCCATACCTTCCCACTCCCACTCTACCCCTATACATTCACACCCACACTCTACCCCCATACCTTCCCACTCCCACTTTACCCCCATACCTTCCCACACCCACTCTACCCCCATACCTTCCCACTCCCACTCTACCCCCATACCTTCCCACTCCCACTCTACCCCCATACCTTCCCACTCCGACTCTACCCCCATACCTTTCCACTCCCACTCTACCCCTATACATTCACACCCACACTCTACCCCCATACCTTCCCACTCCCACTTTACCCCCATACCTTCCCACTCCGACTCTACCCCCATACCTTCCCACTCCCACTCTACCCCTATACATTCACACCCACACTCTACCCCTATACATTCACACCCACACTCTACCCCTATACCTTCCCACTCCCACCCTACCCCTATATATTCCCACTCCCACTCTACCCCCATACCTTCCCACTCCCACCTACCCCCATACCTTCCCACTCCCACTCTACCCCTATACATTCCCACTCCCACTCTACCCCCATACCTTCCCACTCCCACTCTACCCCCATACCTTCCCACTCCCACTCTACCCCCATACCTTCCCACTCCCACCTACCCCCATACCTTCCCACTCCCACTCTACCCCTATACCTTCCCACTCCCACTCTACCCCCATACCTTCCCACTCCGACTCTACCCCCATACCTTCCCACTCCCACTCTACCCCCATACCTTCCCACTCCCACCCTACCCACATACCTTCCCACTCTCACTCTACCCCCATACCTTTCCACTCCCATTCTGCCCCTATACCTTCCCACTCCCACCCTACCCCCATACCTTCCCACTCCCACTCTACCCCCATACCTTCCCACTCCCACTCTACCCCATACCTTCCCACTCCCACCCTACCCCCATACATTCCCACTCCCACCCTACCCCCATACCTTCCCACTCCCACTCTACCCCATACCTTCCCACTCCCACCCTACCCCCATACCTTCCCACTCCCACCCTACCCCCATACCTTCCCACTCCCACTCTACTCCCATACCTTCCCACTCCCACCCTACCCCCATACCTTCCCACTCCCACCCTACCCCCATACCTTCCCACTCCCACCCTACCCCCATACCTTCCCACTCCCACCCTACCCCCATACCTTCCCACTCTCACCCTACCCCCATACCTTCCCACTCCCGCCCTACCCCCATACCTTCCCATTCCCACCCTACCCCCATACCTTCCCACTCCCACCCTACCCCCATACCTTCCCACTCCCACCCTACCCCCATACCTTCCCACTCTCACCCTACCCCCATACCTTCCCACTCCCGCCCTACCCCCATACCTTCCCATTCCCACCCTACCCCCATACCTTCCCACTCCCACCCTACCCCCATACCTTCCCACTCCCACCCTACCCCCATACCTTCCCACTCCCACTCTACCCCCATACCTTCCCACTCCCACTCTACCCCCATACCTTCCCACTCCCACCCTACCCACATACCTTCCCACTCCCACCCTACCCCCATACCTTCCCACTCCCACTCTACCCCCATACCTTCCCACTCCCACCCTACCCCCATACCTTCCCACTCCCACCCTACCCCCATACCTTCCCACTCCCACCCTACCCCCATACCTTCCCACTCCCACTCTACCCCCAAACTCCTCACCGCCTAGGTACATCAAGATGTCGTCGCCCAATGTAAATAACATTATAACGATAGGATGCGTGTTGACATATTGCAGCGTATTCCTCCTGGGCATAGATAGCATTCATGTCGGTGTCGAGTACTTCCGTTACATCTGCGCGGTTGGATTCGTCGTTACATTATCGTATCATCGTCATGTACCCATCGTCATGTACCCAGCTAATGTACCCATCTAATGTACCCATCTAATGTACCCATCTAATGTACCCATCTAATGTACCCATCTAATGTACCCATCTAATGTACCCATCTAATGTACCCATCTAATGTACCCATCTAATGTACCCATCTAATGTACCCATCTAATGTACCCATCTAATGTACCCATCTAATGTACCCATCTAATGTACCCATCTAATGTACCCATCTAATGTACCCATCTAATGTACCCATCTAATGTACCCATCTAATGTACCCATCTAATGTACCCATCTAATGTACACATCTAATGTACCCATCTAATGTACCCATCTAATGTACCCATCTTATGTACCCATCTAATGTACCCATCTAATGTACCCATCTAATGTACACATCTAATGTACCCATCTAATGTACCCATCTAATGTACCCATCTAATGTACCCATCTAATGTACCCATCTAATGTACCCATCTAATGTACCCATCTAATGTACCCATCTAATGTACCCATCTAATGTACCCATCTAATATAATGGTTTAGTGGATCGGCTTTTGCAACCGAATCCTTATACGTTGTATCTCAAGTACTACAATCCAATACTCTGCAATTGTGCACATAGATAGCATAGCCTTAATGACGAGAGTACCTCATCAATTCCTGCTAAAGTACCTAACTCCTTATACTCTATGAGGTACATAATACGGAGTTAGTGTACAATGTACACCGTACACTGTACACTGTACAATGTACGGTGTACAGTGTACAGTGTACGGTGTACAATATACACTGTACACGGCACACCGTACACTGCACATTGTACACTGTACAATATACACTGTACAGTGTACAGTGTACACGGCACACTGTACACAGTACACGGCACATTGTACAGTGTACAGTGTACAGTGTATATTGTACAATGTACAATGTGCAGTGTACAGTGTACAATGTACAGTGTACGGTGTACAATGTATAATGTACACTGTACATTGTACAGTGTACAGTATACCAAGTATGGCAACACCCAACGAAAAGAGTTTTGTGAAATACTGTACGCGCATTATTGAAACCAAATAATTATGCAATAATGCGATGCAAAAGATTTTTATTAAGATGAACATATGGTCAGCTGACCTATCGCGTGACCTTTACACCAGGCTAGGGTGTGCGTACTGATGTTCGGCTTTACGTTGTCATTTGGCGCCATGGTCAGTAAGACTTGGAGAGTTCACGATATCTTCAGTAACATCAGGCTAAATAAAAAGGTAACATTCCTTCTGTAGAGACAATAGTATTCGCTTACTATTGTAACTTTAGCTATTGCTATAATAACATATACATTTATATGTATAGTTATGGATGAGGTTACAGATATAGTTATAGAAGTTTAATATTACAAATTAGAAAGCTGGCGTTATTATTATGCTTATGTATTCATATTTTCACATTATTTCTATTACTTGTAAAATATGCAATGTTTCCATAAAATAGAATAATTTGATTTGGTTATAATTGAGAGATAACTGTTATAATATATTATACTTACTTCGCTGTTCAATTTTAGCTACAATTATAGCTATATCTCTATTATAATCTAATCAATTATATAACGGGTAATCGATGTTATCTAACACAGGTCATCAAGGATTATCAACTATTTATGATGGTGATAACATTTTTGATCGCGGATTGCATCATTCTGATTGGATGGCAAATTTTAGACCCGCCAAAAAGAAAATTAGTTTATCTAGAAATGGTGGTAAGGAATTCTAAATAATGATTATTACTCTTTATTGATAGTTAAATAAGAATACAATTCTGTATTACATATGAAAAGTATTATTTTACTAGTAATATTTATAATATTTAAGTAGGATTCAACTACTCTAATACATACAGTGAATATATTCTAAATAAACATATCTAAAGATCGGTACTATTTAAAGTAACAATAATATTATTAAATTTTTTTTATTCTTAATATATCTAAATAATCATTACTAAATATTTAACGTATTATAATTTATTATTTCATTAGCATTTCTGATTTTCTAAAAAATTACTAAACTTTAGACATAGATATTATAATATAACTATTTAGTTATTGTTAAATAATACAAGTATATAGTTGTAATTAATATAATATAACCATATAGTTGATATAACTATATAGTTGTAGCTAATATACTCTAAATATATGATGTAGTTAATATATTGGTTATTGTACTAAAAATGTAAAATAACTTATAAAACTGTATTGAATTTATCAAAATTTATCAAAATTTATAGACTCACGAGACTGATAAAGATAAAGAAATAATTCCAATGGTGGAATTTTGTACTTCTAACCACATGAGTGCGTGGTTGGCTATAATCTATGCCTACAAAGGAATGCTATGTGTCAGTATGTCAGTATGTCGCTTAAGTTAATAAGCTTTAAACGCATTATCTAATATTAAATCATCTGGTCACGGATAAATCAAAGTTTTTCTATTTGCATCTTTTAAAACGAACTTTCTTATCCAATTATCCCAAGTTTCACCTCGCCGCTAGGTTTTCGGGTGTAGTCTAGCCTGGAGTACTCGTCGCGTTTCGATCCCCGCTCTCAACGACTCCAAGTACATCGCGACGTCGGTGTATAACGTAGTGGCGGTGTGTTTATCTGGCGTGGCCCTCGACAGCATCCTGGAGCACAGGCCGGGAGAGGAATTCGCTCTCATCTCCGTATTCATCATGTGGTGCACCAGCGTTACTCTGTGTCTCGTGTTTGTTCCCAAGGTTACAGGAGTAATCCCCTCGCCATACTCGCATGTGTCGCCATTCACGCGACGGTACTTTAGCATAGGATAAGATTAACATCTCTCGAGATTGATCGCAGACCTGAAACCCTCGATTCGTAATCCGAAGTTTTGTAAGATCTTTGATAAAATTGCAATGCAAAAAATTCAATTATCAACATTTCGTTTCTGGTGGTTGCATATCTCTCTAAAATTATTTATTAACTGATCAAGCTTAACCATAATATTACATAACTACATGCGTAATATCAATATAAACAATGCCATTTATACTAATCAATATGTTGATTTAGATCTAAGCACCAGTTTTCCCGATATTTCCTGCATGCCCATATCGTCGCATCCTTCAATCACCATTCCTAGATAATCCAGTTACGTAAAGATCCGCATGGTGGAGGTAATATGTTGACATCGACGATGCGGAGTAAAAACACTTCAAAGAAAACCAAAGTTAAAAATCTGGAAGATGACTACAGTAAACAACTGATCTTCGAAAATGGACGATATTCACAGATTCTAGAACTGGTTTATATATGTGTTCTATTACTTCTTAATATTATGTAGTAGTAGTAGTAGTAGTAGTAGTAGTAGTAGTAGTAGTAGTAGAAGTAGTAGTAGTAGTATTCTTTATGACTATTAAGTCGAAATAACCCTTTAAATTTACTAAGGCTATTTTATTAAAGTCATCCCATAAGACACCCATTTCACACTCCCTCTATACTCCCTCTACACACACCGCACACCGCACACCGCACATCTCATGTATCTCAGAGGAAAATGGATCTGCAAGAACTAGAGGACGAGGTGAGGAGTCTGCAGTCGAGTAACAATGAAGACTGGGAAAGCATCGAGTCGTTCTACGATGGCAAGTCTGACCTAGAGACCAGGCATAGCATCAAAATCGCGCATATCGAGTGTTCCCCCTACCTACGTAGAGGTTATGTACTAACTATACCCATCGAACTGCCAATTAAGGTCATTAGTGTTGAGTTAATCGGTCATTTATTATATAACACACATAAACTTAAATGATCATGCAAACCAACACACACACACACACACACACATGCACATACGCACCAATACACAATGTGTATTACACATACATACATACACATACACAGACAAACATACACACAAACACACACAAACACACACACACATACACACACACAATTACACACACACACATACACACACACACACACACACACACACACACACATACACACATGAATTAATAGGTATTACATTACTAATTAATACGTAATTTTACGTGTAGGTTCTGATATTTTATTAAACCGAAAGCGAGGAAAGTCACTTGCTCTGTGGTTTGATAAAGGAAAGGTTGTGAACGGGTTAGTTCGTCACTATCATCCACGATACCAGAATTAAGCATACACATTAATGTAATCGTAATATATATATATATATTTGTAATGTAATGTATATTTTCTAAAATCATTTGACGAGTCAAATTGAAAAATAAAATAAACAAGAATATGCAAAATGAAAAACATAAAAATCACAGCAAAAAATGTCTTTAATTCCATTCGCATCAATAGATTTCTTCCCCGTATCCCTTCCCTCTCAGTTAATACTTTTGGTCTTCTTAATACTTGCAGTACCCGATACATTATCACATTCACACACCTTCCAAAGAACATCTAACCCCATACCCTTTACACCTCATCCCTCACTCTTACATGTACCTTCTCACAGAATCGCAATACCATCCCGAGTTATAACGCCTCCCTACCCTGGTTTGCTATTCCCCGAGACCCTAAAAAATCTGCACGAATCCGATATCATATCTTGCGACTTCTCCTCGGACGAGGAAGACGGAGGTGACGAGGATGGAGATGAGGAAGAGGACCGAGAGGAACGTATGATAACAGAATTGCAACCATTTTTCAGTTTCACTGACGAACCTACCTCTACACGTATTACACGTGAACACGCGTTATGATTTACGATGTAAGGTGAAAATTGTACAGTTCTATAAAATTATACTTAGTTCAAGAAGCTAAACGGTCTCCAAGTGGTCTAAGAATATTACAAATAGTATTGACCTGGACCAAATTTGCACGCACGCACATAACATATGATTGTTATATATTAATACATGATTATTATATAATATCGTATGATTGTTATATAATAATACATGATTATTATATAATATTATGTAATTGTTATATAATAATATTTTATTATTATCATATTACATGAGCATTATATAATTGTATATGTATGATTATTATATTATTTGTGCTGAGAAACTAAAAAGTTTAATTATTATAACATTACATCTGCATTCCCAATACCTGCATTCCCAACTTCACCATTATTTCGCCCGTATACAAATTCGCCAAAGTTTATTTTGAATAATTATTACCTGAAACGTGTACACGCCTCGATAAAATAAGTACCATCTGTATATTATAACGACAAGGTAAATTGTAACAAGCATGCGTCCTGTAACCATAGTTACGTATACACCATTATCGAATAATAATATTGGTGGGTAGAATTCTTTACATCAAATAAATGTATCCTATTGGAAATGGTGTTCTAATTAATTCACTCCATAATTCAGTGATTATTTACACTTCTTTTAACTTAGAAATCCATACCACTCAAAATACTTTAATAAAAGGGAATAGAAATTACAATAATAAATATTGTACTGCTTTACTTCCTAGATTGAATACATTTCGATATCGAAATTATATAATTATACAATATTTTAGTTTTTAGAATTTTCTTATTAGATATGATATATTAAACTAATTAAATAACAAATATATTATTTAAGAATGTAATTTCAAACAAATCTTCTTTATAGCAAAATATATTTTGCTCGTTAGACGTGATCATAAAAGTAGGAAAATAATATTTCAGAATATTTTATTTCAATGCTAGAAAAGCACAATAATGAAAATTAAATGTAATTTATATTTGTTCTAGACATATTGAGATAGCATTATCTCATTATTATGAGCGGAGTTTATTCTATAATTAATAATAAAAAATTAATTTAAAATCTATGCTAAAATGTTCTAAAATTAAAATTGCATATTATAAAAAATTTCATTTTTCTAAATATTTACTAATTATTAATTTATTGATAACAAAATAATATTTATTAGTAATTATGATACATATGTCAAATTTGTTCAATCTTGCTTATAAAATATAATATAAGAAACAATGGAAAAGGTCTGTAATATATAATCTTAATGCATTATGAGTAAATACACTTTTATTTAGTACGTATTAAATATATTCAAATGCTCGTGTAATATCATTTATACTTCAAAATGATTTCGATAACATACATTAATGTTTTCTTAGTTACTACAGAGATATATATTTTATCTGATTAGTTCAAAAGAAAAGTCAGAACATAGAATAATAATTGTAAATACATAATAGAGAATATATATAAATGTTTAGTATCATAAATAGATTACTGATAAATCGAATCACAAAACCAGGTCATTATGAATTGAATACTCGTATCAAGTAATATTCAACAAAACATACAAAATGTTAATGTACAGGTTACCTGTGGTAACTTACCACGTCCAGTTATTTACGGGCATACAATTTACCTGGGGATATCAGTCTCAATTATAATAATCATTTTTTGAGAAATCTTTCATTTTAGTATTTACTCATTAACTCATTTACTCATTAACTACTTTCTAAAATAGATTATATTTGGTATATATTTATAGACATGTAGGTTTATCCATTATTCAGTACCAGCTATTTTTATACAATTTACAACATTATTTATTTTATAGATGATTGAAATATTTCTTTATTAGAACATTCAAATTTTGTTATTAATAGACAATATTACCTTGTGGTAATAGTATGTGTTTATAATATTATGTTACTTTCGTTGGTATTTATTATTTAGTTATTTGAGTATATTTGAAAGAATGTTCAATTTAATTATTGCTAAAGTTTTAGTGTTTACTTTTAAATAAAGTGTCAATATACGTTTAGTAATATAATTTAGATAACTATTATTGCTGTAATTGTTGTTAAATTAAATTACATGTTGGTTAATGGTAAACAAAGTGAACACCAATAATGTTATATATATATATATATATATATATATATATATATATATATATATATATATATATATATATATAATATTAAATTAAATACGATGATATGACATATCACTTATATGTGATTTGTTTTCAAATATATTTTATTTATCTAAATATTGAATAATTATTTAAAATATATAATTTAAAGATGTAATACATTAGTAAACAAAATGTATTATTTAAAGTGTTAATTTTGTAGATATCATCTTCACTAAATGACCCGTGCAAGTTGAATACTTACATAGACATGTTGTTCGTCTTTAATTGTTTAGTTATTAAATGGATTTATTTTATAACATGAATATAAAGTGTATCTAATAGTAATAACTACTATTGTTATATATTATTAGAGATACATAGAGTATATATAATTAATGCTAATATACAAGTTTTATAATAACTAAAAATGGTATAATCAGTGATTTATGTTTTTGTTTATCAATTAATAAATGGCTATATGTGTTAATGCCTAAATGTCTAATATAATATCAAAAACAGAATGTTCTATTAATCCATATTGTGAGTTATTAATTAAGTTATATTTGTGTATTTATTTAGTAAGTATACTTACAATATACTTACAATATATATATATATATATATATATATATAACTATGTTTTGTGTTATCAGTATAGTCTTAGATTGGATAAATTTTGTACATAATGAAACTCTAAAATAATTCATTTAAAATTTATTTTTAATTATATATATATTTTATATCAGAATTTATGATAAATATGAAAATGTAAGTTCTAGATAATAAGTGTAGATAATATGCATTAATATTATTAAATAGTTTATAGTTCAGATACTATTGTATTACTATGGTTAATCTCAATTTGTAATTCTATGTAATCTTTATTAACCTTTCACGAAATGTAATGATATTATCTATTATTCATTTTAAATACATTAAGCTTTTAGAGTTCGAGAATACAGAGAACACTTTTTATTATATACGCATTATCCTTTTTAGCTTGTTAATCTTAATCAATATTAAGCTTATTAATATAATTAATGATAAAAAGTAATTAAAAGTAATTAAATATAATGCTGTTAAGATAGTTTGAGTAGAAAATTAATTAATTTTATAATTATTAATATAATAAAATATATTAATATAATATCATTAATAATGGTGTATTATATAATAAATCATTAATAGAATTTGCATGGTACATATTATAATTATATATTATTTTTTAATATTTCTTATATATTTCATAATTATATTGTCTTCATTATATTGCTCTAACTCTTTTACTGGGTTTTCGAAATAAATTATCTTACTTTAATTATTTATCTAATATATTAATAAATATATATGTGCATTAAAGTCATTTGTTTAATTAACATGCATAATTAATACAATATTGTATTGTATTATTATTAATTATTATCAGGAAGGTTGATTTTTAAATTTAAAATTTGTTTTTAAAATGTATTGAAATAAAATTTTTAAATAAAATAATTATAAAAAGAATTAAAATAAATGATTACAACTAAAATAGTTATCATATTCATAAATATATATTTTTCAATCGTCTTTATTTATATCAAAAAGATGGAAAAGGTTTAAATATTAGTTAATATAATATATATTTTAAAATATCGTTATGTAAATAAAGTTGTGACATTATATATAGAGCTGGAGTTCAAGATAATAATAACAAATCTGTAATTTGTAATTATTCATTTTGCACTTCATAATTCCATATAGAAAATATTTATGAATACTATTTTAATATTTTGAAGATACTAATATATTAGGATAATCAAATAATATATTATCCATACAACATAAACCTAATTCAAAACTATAGTTACCGTTAAACCTATATTAAAGTATAGTATTTTGGAATTATAATCAAATAATAGTAGGATAGAATAATACAGAATTAATTTCAGTAAATATATATTTGTGTAAATATATATAAATTCATACCATGGTGTTATATAATGAAACCAATGTATAGCGAAACACTTTCAAATAGTTAATACATTTTCTGATTAATGCATATATATATCCTGCACACGTAAGATGAACGTCTAGCATATTTGATTTTAATTAGTATATATAACCATATATTTAGTCATGGTGAGTATTGTTATATATATATATATATATATATATATATATTAGCGGCTATTATAATATACTATCCTACTCTATAGAGTAGAGATATAAGTTGATATGATAATTGTTATACTTCTGTTTAATATTTAATCAAAATTATTGTACATTTCAACAAATCATTCTAGCAACAATAGTATGAAGTAAATTTATTTATGCTTTTAAATAGCTAATAAAATTATATTTTAAAAATCGAAAAAACCAAATATAAATACATTCCTATGCTCAAATCTATATTCTCTCTAGTTGTTAATAATTAGAATTTGTTAAATTAGGTTAATTAAATTGATATTAGTTCCATTTTCGCACTGCATGCTATACTTGACTATAAATAGTTAATAATAGTTAATTATAGAAGTTTCTAAAAAACTATTTATGTTTACATAATTTTTAAATTATTAAATTTAAGCAAATATTCTAAATATTCTAATACCTTAGTAATCAAGGATAGTATCAAAGTATAAATATAAATTATAATACCAAACTATATATATATATATATATATATATATATATACATAACTATGCTTATATTAACATATTATAACATATTATGTAGTCTTGGATATATCTTGGATTTAATATATTTTCTATAAATTAATAAGTGCATAAAACTTTATAAAATTATATGTTTGCTTTGTTCAAAAATAAATTATCTCATATCTTAACACAGCTTATTTTAATAAACTTATTATTTCAAAGAATAATTAATATATAAAAAATAGTTGTGATAACATTTGTATTTAATTCATTTATTATTTTATTTTTATTGTTTACCTTTTAATACAAAAACAACTAAATTAATTAATATGAAGAGTATAGGATGAATAATAGCATTGTCTCATTTATCTAAATGAGGCAATGATAAAATGCTTTCCATATAATGATTGATTTATTTACCAAGATTTTATTTTAAAATTCTTTAGATGGCCATTTCTTATACATATATTATAATTTATTGAAGTACATTTTATAGTTATATACATAAATATATTCTATATTATAAATTATCATTATATACTTAGATACATGTACAGGATTATGTAGAAAGCGGTATTAATCCAGTTGGGGGAATGACTGCAAAATGTCGGTCTTTCGTAGATTCTGATGATGATAATTCGGGACCTAAAATGAAAAGAATAAAACAAGAAAAAACAGAGTTAAAAGAAAATATGCATATTTGTATAGATATTAAATCAGTAAAGGTTTATAATAGTTATGTATCTGATCATTTTGAACCAGGGTTTTATATAATTATATAGATCAATTAATGAAAATTACTTACTTTCAGACAACAGATACACCAAAACAATATTCAATTGCTGGTGTAAATTCGGAACAAATAATTAAAAATAGTGAATATTCATGTGATGAAAGCAACGATTCCGCAGATTTATATACACCGGTATTTACTCAAAAGCAAGAATTATATACTGGAAAGAATATAAAAATGTGTGAATATTCTAGTGAAGATAGTGGTTCTAGTAGCAATATATGTTCACCAAATCTAGCTATAAAGCGTGAACTATATTCAGGCAAAAATATAAAAATGTGTGTCTACTCAAGTGAAGATGATGAACCAATGGAGACTAAAATAGAAAAAGTAACCAGTGATACAGAAAATGAAAGTGAATATAAGAAGAGCGATACGTTTGTGAAAAATAGCAGCATAGAATATGATAGTGGAGTAGAGAAATATTGTAAAGCATTAGATCTCGGTGATTTCGATAGTGAAAGTAAAGATACGAGTTGCGATATTCAAGTAAAATATTGTGAGAGCGAAAATAAAACCGAAAGAAAACTCATTGAGAACATTAAGAAAGAAAATAATGAAAACAAATGTAGTAATAATATCCGTAAACATATTGATATTGCATTTGAAAGTCATCACAGAGGTAGTTCAAATCCTAAAGAATATAGTGATTACGAATTTGAAAGCGATGGAGGGATGAGTGATTGGTGGGATGATAAAGCAGATTATAAAAAATTAGAAAAAAGTAATATGGATTGTAATTCACATAAAGTTAAAGTAGATTGCAAACATAATTCCAAAGAAAATGTTGATAAGGTTGTAAAAAAAGAAATTAGCAGAAAACATTCTAAAAAACATAGTAATCATAAATTTGAAATTGTAAAGGAAGTAAAAGATTTGATATCAGTTCAGGAAACATATGCTATTACAAATGAGGACCAAACTAGAACCTCCAAAGGAATCCATACTAAATATAAAACTAAGGAAAAAAGTAAAATTTCAAAAAAACCAAATATAAAAAAGAGTACAAGTAAAAGTACAAATGAAAAAAAAAAGGATACTCACGGAAAGAAGAACCATAGTATGAATAAGGCTATGAATAATGTAAATAAGGAAGATAGGGTTTACTGTAGAACTAAATCAAATGACAGTACTGACGTTGTGCCTACAAAAATTGTCGTGGACGGAAGAACTAGTAGCAAGCATAGGGAGAAACATAGGAGTAAATATAAAGATGGTAAAAGTAAATACATGGATTGTAAGGAAAGTAAACAAGGACATAGTTTAATAGATAGTAAACCAAAAAATAATAAAAAGAACAAAGCTCTGAATAATGTTATTCAAGAAAACGATAGTTCTATTGCAACAGAATGTACTAGTGGATGTGTAGATATGAACAAAGGCAGTCTCCGGAATGCTATTACTGACATAAAGGAAATTGGTATGAATGAAGTCATAAATAAAGTAATCCACGATGAGGGTGAGAATATTAACAACCAATGTAGTGGTAAGTGTGAATATATAAATGCGGTAAGCTACGAAAAGAAAAAGAATAAAGAGTTGGTAAATGAAGATGTGGGAACTAGTTCAGCCTATCGTAACAGTGAAAACATGAATATTGTAAACGATGAATATTGGGTGAATACTGAAACAGATTGCAGCGAGATGGAGGCTAATTTGAATACAAGTAGTTTAGAAGACGGGGAGTGCAGTGAATCGGAAACTACTAATGACGTAAGTGATGAGATAGAAACAAGCGATTATAGCAGCGGCGACAGCGCGTATACGTTTATATATTGTACCGAGAGCAGCGAAGGAGAGATTTCGAGCAGTAGAGAAAATCGCGAGTTTAACGATTTCGAAAGTAGCGATGAAAGTGAATTGAGTACGGATGGTAGTAGCCTGACAATAACGGACGAAGACGATATCGTCGAGTACGGTTTTGGTTACCGGTATATGCAGAGAAAAGATTCGATCCCCCAGTCCGAGTATATGCAAAACTACCACAAATACTTGGAGGAAAGGTGTGCCGATGAACAAGCTTACACCATTTATTTAGAAGATAAAAAACAACGCAGTATTGCACGTAAAGTAGCTCGACATGAAGCCCGCGTCGCTGCCAGGATAGAATTGCCCCCCGTTGCAGTTCCATCGGTCTCATCGCAATATGCAATAGCTACAGGTTCTGTCGCCAGAAGTCAAAGGAATTCCCCTGAACCAATTTCTCTAGATTTTATACCCGAGGCAACAGAAGAATAAATGCATTGATTTGTAGTATGTAAATTACATATAGCACACACGATAATAAATATTATATATAATATAGGATATATACAAACTTATAATATGAATATGTATATAATAATATATCATATCTACATCGTTTTATTTTTGTTATATATTAAGTGATAATTCATATATCAAATGGTATTAATAGTGCTATTCATTTGGGCACAACTATTTAACTAATGATTTATATTTAACTCAAATATTTTCATTTCTAGAATAAGCCGAGACAATACATCAATCGCATTCTATTAAAGCATAAATTCTTATTTTCAAAATTAAATTTGATCATCGATTACATATATTGAAAAAAGATTTTAATTTTAAATAAACTTTACATGGCACATTATTTGTTATATTATTTATTATATAAATGTATTGAAGAATGTAATATTGTAAAATATATGAATATTAATATGATAAAATAAATAATATAATACAGGAATATGTGTAAATAATTTTGTTTATATAAAATATATAACAGCATTATATAAATAGCTTAGTTAGTACACATATTTGTTTCATATAAATATGATGGTGTATAAGAATATTTTATTATTACAAATTATATATAAATCAATTTAAATATTGCTGAGGGAATCATACAATTAGTAGACTTTATAATTAACTGAATATAAAGGTGTTAGAATAACTGTTATAGATAAAAAATATAAATGGTGAATAATTATTATTGATCTCGGAGAAATTATAATATTCCCTATTGATCACGATATGCTATATGGAATTTGATAATTGACCACAGTTTCCAGTATATTACAGTGATCACGATAAACAGCATTATAGCAAGGGGGGAGATAAGATATAATATGATGTGTATACTTTACAAATAATGATGTTTTTAAATAGACAAATTAAACACAATTACGGCCTTGTTTTCTTTAATCGTAATCGCAGCGTTTAAGTTGAATAGATAACTAGCCTTAATGTAAATATTATAAATTAATTATATGAAAAATAAAGAGATAAATAAGAGAATTTTAAATAACAAATTATATTCACACATATGAGGAAATAAAGGTAGAATATGTAACAAAAATGTTTGATGCTTTCATTGAAAAGGAAATTAAAGAGACATTCCATGAGCAGATTTCAGGCGTTGAAATTTGAGAGATCTGATTGATTCTAGTGTTTAATCTGCAAATATTGTAAATATACTTAGTATGGAAATACAAGAACAATTTTCATTTGAAATAATACTTGGTTCAAATTTATTTTGCTAACTAGATATTTGTAAAGACTAACTTAACATCAGGTTAAAGACTAACTTAACATCGGGTTAAAGACTAACTTAACATCAGGTTAAAGACTAACTTAATATCGGGTTAAAGACTAACTTAACATCAGGTTAAAGACTAACTTAACATCAGGTTAAAGACTAACTTAACATCAGGTTAAAGACTAACTTAACATCGGGTTAAAGACTAACTTAACATCGGGTTAAAGACTAACTTAACATCGGGTTAAAGACTAACTTAACATCGGGTTAAAGACTAACTTAACATCGGGTTAAAAACTAACTTAACATCGGGTTAAAGACTAACTTAACATCGGGTTAAAGACTAACTTAACATCGGGTTAAAGACTAACTTAACATCGGGTTAATGACAAACATCTATATTAGAATCATGCCGATTGTCATACATCAATAGCATCACGGGAGTTCCAGCTTCATCTGTAGTCTGTGTAATGGTATGCACAGTATCCTGGAGGACCTATTGAATGTTGGACATTAGAATATTGATTTACCACCACCTGGTGATAAAACAAGATGTAGGAGTTCAACGTAAAGGTCGGCGATAATGAGTTGATTAGTTTAAATAAATAATATATATATATATATATATATATATATATATATATAAACTGACCGGTGATTGGTTAGCTGAATTAGAAATCAATTGATTGTCTTTGATATTCTGTCGGCTATTTGCTGAAGCCACCTTCATACGGCCTGTAAAAACACAATTGGTATCGTTTTAAGATTACTTAAAATTAATAAAAACAAAAAACCTCAATTGATCAATAGAATGATAAAATAGATAATATGATCTATATGATAAAATAGAATTTCATATTACAAATAAATAAACGCACGCAATTTGATCTTCTGCAATATAATCTGCACTAACTTTTCCTCAGAAGATTTCTGCGTTCGTATTCAGCCTATAGGAAATATTTTATTATGAATTAAAGTGAAAAATCCGAATGAATTGAATTAACTCAATTATTCTATTCTATAATAAAACAATGAAGGAGATATAGAAACAAGAAATATGACAGTTTTATATAGGATTTTATTTATTGCGCTATAAATTAATTTGATATTAAATGGATACTTAAATTCATATCAAAGGGTTTCGCAAAAACATTACAGAAATAATTGGCAATCAGATAATAAATGCTAAACTATAATTAATAAATGCTAAACTATAATTAATAAATGCTAAACTATAATTAATAAATGCTAAACTATAATTAATAGAATAAATGCTAAACTATAACTATTAGAATAAAGTCTAAACTATAACTATTAGAATAAAGTCTAAACTATAACTATTAGAATAAAGTCTAAACTATAACTATTAGAATAAAGTCTAAACTATAACTATTAGAATAAAGTCTAAACTATAACTATTAGAATAAAGTCTAAACTATAACTAATAGAATAAAGTCTAAACTATAACTATTAGAATATAGTCTAAACTATAACTATTAGAATAAAGTCTAAACTATAACTATTAGAATAAAGGACGTCGGCTGTCATTCGGCTGACTAACGTCCGAGATGCGGTCAGTCTCTAAAACGGGTGAATCATCGGCGTGTTGATTCTTCTTGTGGTTAAGAAGCGCTTTCATCTGCCGGAATGTTCTGTCTACAATGGAGCATCGGTGGAATGTAATGAGGAAATAACGTAATAATAAACAAGTTATAGTTTTAATAACAAAGAAACAAAGAAAAAGTAATAAAATACAATTTTAAATGAATGTAGAATTGATTGAAAATTATGGAAAAAACAGTATTGACAAATTGAAGTAATTCACTCAGAAGGCATTACAACACCAACTACAAGAATGGCAAATGAACGGCTTCTCTCCAGTGTGCAGCACTAAATGCTTATGCAGACTAGAATATTCCGTAAATCTCTTCCAGCAGTTCTCCTCCTGGCATTGGTAAGGCTTTTCACCTATGATAAGTAAAACTTGCTTATGCTTTATCTTATGATGAAAATGTATTTATAAATATATATGCAGTCACTATTAAATGAGATAATTAACATGAGAGAAAGTTAACACATGAAGTAATTAACACAAGAGATAGTTAACACATGAAGTAATTAACATCTGAAGTAATTAACATGAGAGATAGTTAACACAAGAAGTAATTAACACATGAGAGAAAGTTAACACATGAAGTAATTAACACAAGAAGTAATTAACACAAGAGATAGTTAACACATGAAGTAATTAACACCTGAAGTAATTAACACAAGAGATAGTTAACACAAGAAGTAATTAACACAAGAGATAGTTAACACATGAAGTAATTAACACATGAAGTAATTAACACCTGAAGTAATTAACATGAGAGATAGTTAACACAAGAAGTAATTAACACATGAGAGAAAGTTAACACATGAAGTAATTAACACAAGAAGTAATTAACACAAGAGATAGTTAACACAAGAAGTAATTAACACAAGAAGTAATTAACACAAGAGATAGTTAACACATGAAGTAATTAACACCTGAAGTAATTAACACAAGAGATAGTTAACACAAGAAGTAATTAACACAAGAGATAGTTAACACATGAAGTAATTAACACCTGAAGTAATTAACACAAGAGATAGTTAACACATGAAGTAATTAACACCTGAAGTAATTAACACAAGAGATAGTTAACACAAGAAGTAATTAACACAAGAGATAGTTAACACATGAAGTAATTAACACATGAAGTAATTAACACAAGAGATAGTTAACACAAGAAGTAATTAACACAAGAGATAGTTAACACATGAAGTAATTAACACCTGAAGTAATTAACACAAGAGATAGTTAACACATGAAGTAATTAACACAAGAGATAGTTAACACAAGAAGTAATTAACACAAGAAGTAATTAACACAAGAGATAGTTAACACAAGAAGTAATTAACACAAGAAGTAATTAACACATGAAGTAATTAACACAAGAAGTAATTAACACAAGAGATAGTTAACACATGAAGTAATTAACACCTGAAGTAATTAACACAAGAAGTAATTAACACATGAAGTAATTAACACATGAAGTAATTAACACATGAAGTAATTAACACATGAAGTAATTAACACAAGAAGTAATTAACACAAGAGATAGTTAACACATGAAGTAATTAACACAAGAGATAGTTAACACAAGAAGTAATTAACACAAGAAGTAATTAACACAAGAAGTAATTAACACATGAAGTAATTAACACAAGAAGTAATTAACACAAGAGATAGTTAACACATGAAGTAATTAACACCTGAAGTAATTAACACAAGAAATAATTAACACATGAAGTAATTAACACATGAAGTAATTAACACATGAAGTAATTAACACAAGAGATAGTTAACACAAGAAGTAATTAACACAAGAAGTAATTAACACATGAAGTAATTAACACCTGAAGTAATTAACACAAGAAGTAATTAACACAAGAAGTAATTAACACAAGAGATAGTTAACACAAGAAGTAATTAACACCTGAAGTAATTAACACAAGAGATAGTTAACACAAGAAGTAATTAACACAAGAGATAGTTAACACAAGAAGTAATTAACACCTGAAGTAATTAACACAAGAGATAGTTAACACAAGAAGTAATTAACACAAGAGATAGTTAACACAAGAAGTAATTAACACCTGAAGTAATTAACACAAGAGATAGTTAACACAAGAAGTAATTAACACAAGAAGTAATTAACACAAGGAGTAATTAACACAAGAAGTAATTAACACCTGAAGTAATTAACACAAGAAGTAATTAACACAAGAAGTAATTAACACAAGAAGTAATTAACACAAGAAGTAATTAACACAAGAGATAGTTAACACAAGAAGTAATTAACACAAGAAGTAATTAACACAAGAAGTAATTAACACATGAAGTAATTAACACAAGAAGTAATTAACACAAGAGATAGTTAACACATGAAGTAATTAACACCTGAAGTAATTAACACAAGAAGTAATTAACACAAGAAGTAATTAACACAAGAGATAGTTAACACATGAAGTAATTAACACAAGAAGTAATTAACACAAGAAGTAATTAACACAAGGAGTAATTAACACATGAAGTAATTAACACAAGAAGTAATTAACACAAGAAGTAATTAACACAAGAGATAGTTAACACAAGAAGTAATTAACACAAGAAGTAATTAACACAAGAGATAGTTAACACAAGAAGTAATTAACACAAGAAGTAATTAACACATGAAGTAATTAACACAAGAAGTAATTAACACAAGAGATAGTTAACACATGAAGTAATTAACACCTGAAGTAATTAACACAAGAAGTAATTAACACATGAAGTAATTAACACATGAAGTAATTAACACATGAAGTAATTAACACAAGAGATAGTTAACACAAGAAGTAATTAACACAAGAAGTAATTAACACATGAAGTAATTAACACCTGAAGTAATTAACACAAGAAGTAATTAACACAAGAAGTAATTAACACAAGAGATAGTTAACACAAGAAGTAATTAACACAAGAAGTAATTAACACAAGAGATAATTAACACAAGAAGTAATTAACACAAGAGATAGTTAACACAAGAAGTAATTAACACAAGAAGTAATTAACACAAGAGATAATTAACACAAGAAGTAATTAACACAAGAAGTAATTAACACATGAAGTAATTAACACAAGAAGTAATTAACACAAGAGATAGTTAACACATGAAGTAATTAACACAAGAGATAGTTAACACAAGAAGTAATTAACACAAGAAGTAATTAACACATGAAGTAATTAACACAAGAAGTAATTAACACAAGAGATAGTTAACACATGAAGTAATTAACACCTGAAGTAATTAACACAAGAAGTAATTAACACAAGAAGTAATTAACACAAGAAGTAATTAACACATGAAGTAATTAACACATGAAGTAATTAACACATGAAGTAATTAACACAAGAGATAGTTAACACAAGAAGTAATTAACACAAGAAGTAATTAACACATGAAGTAATTAACACCTGAAGTAATTAACACAAGAAGTAATTAACACAAGAAGTAATTAACACAAGAGATAGTTAACACAAGAAGTAATTAACACCTGAAGTAATTAACACAAGAGATAGTTAACACAAGAAGTAATTAACACAATAGATAGTTAACACAAGAAGTAATTAACACCTGAAGTAATTAACACAAGAGATAGTTAACACAAGAAGTAATTAACACAAGAGATAGTTAACACAAGAAGTAATTAACACCTGAAGTAATTAACACAAGAGATAGTTAACACAAGAAGTAATTAACACAAGAAGTAATTAACACAAGGAGTAATTAACACAAGAAGTAATTAACACCTGAAGTAATTAACACAAGAAGTAATTAACACAAGAAGTAATTAACACAAGAAGTAATTAACACAAGAAGTAATTAACACAAGAAGTAATTAACACAAAAGATAGTTAACACAAGAAGTAATTAACACAAGAAGTAATTAACACAAGAGATAGTTAACACATGAAGTAATTAACACAAGAGATAGTTAACACAAGAAGTAATTAACACCTGAAGTAATTAAAACAAGAGATAGTTAACACAAGAAGTAATTAACACAAGAGATAGTTAACACAAGAAGTAATTAACACAAGAGATAGTTAACACATGAAGTAATTAACACAAGAAGTAATTAACACAAGAAGTAATTAACACAAGGAGTAATTAACACATGAAGTAATTAACACAAGAAGTAATTAACACAAGAAGTAATTAACACAAGAGATAGTTAACACAAGAAGTAATTAACACATGAAGTAATTAACACCTGAAGTAATTAACACAAGAAGTAATTAACACAAGAAGTAATTAACACAAGAGATAGTTAACACAAGAAGTAATTAACACCTGAAGTAATTAACACAAGAGATAGTTAACACAAGAAGTAATTAACACAAGAGATAGTTAACACAAGAAGTAATTAACACCTGAAGTAATTAAAACAAGAGATAGTTAACACAAGAAGTAATTAACACAAGAGATAGTTAACACAAGAAGTAATTAACACAAGAGATAGTTAACACATGAAGTAATTAACACAAGAAGTAATTAACACAAGAAGTAATTAACACATGAAGTAATTAACACATGAAGTAATTAACACCTGAAGTAATTAACACAAGAGATAGTTAACACATGAAGTAATTAACACCTGAAGTAATTAACACAAGAAGTAATTAACACATGAAGTAATTAACACATGAAGTAATTAACACATGAAGTAATTAACACAAGAGATAGTTAACACAAGAAGTAATTAACACAAGAGATAGTTAACACAAGAAGTAATTAACACAAGAAGTAATTAACACAAGAGATAGTTAACACAAGAAGTAATTAACACAAGAAGTAATTAACACATGAAGTAATTAACACAAGAAGTAATTAACACAAGAGATAGTTAACACATGAAGTAATTAACACCTGAAGTAATTAACACAAGAAGTAATTAACACATGAAGTAATTAACACATGAAGTAATTAACACATGAAGTAATTAACACAAGAGATAGTTAACACAAGAAGTAATTAACACAAGAGATAGTTAACACAAGAAGTAATTAACTCAAGAAGTAATTAACACATGAAGTAATTAACACCTGAAGTAATTAACACAAGAAGTAATTAACACAAGAAGTAATTAACACAAGAGATAGTTAACACAAGAAGTAATTAACACCTGAAGTAATTAACACAAGAGATAGTTAACACAAGAAGTAATTAACACAAGAGATAGTTAACACAAGAAGTAATTAACACCTGAAGTAAATAACACAAGAGATAGTTAACACAAGAAGTAATTAACACAAGAGATAGTTAACACAAGAAGTAATTAACACCTGAAGTAATTAACACAAGAGATAGTTAACACAAGAAGTAATTAACACAAGAAGTAATTAACACAAGGAGTAATTAACACAAGAAGTAATTAACACAAGAAGTAATTAACACATGAAGTAATTAACACCTGAAGTAATTAACACAAGAAGTAATTAACACAAGAAGTAATTAACACAAGAGATAGTTAACACAAGAAGTAATTAACACCTGAAGTAATTAACACAAGAGATAGTTAACACAAGAAGTAATTAACACAAGAGATAGTTAACACAAGAAGTAATTAACACCTGAAGTAATTAACACAAGAGATAGTTAACACAAGAAGTAATTAACACAAGAGATAGTTAACACAAGAAGTAATTAACACCTGAAGTAATTAACACAAGAGATAGTTAACACAAGAAGTAATTAACACAAGAAGTAATTAACACAAGGAGTAATTAACACAAGAAGTAATTAACACCTGAAGTAATTAACACAAGAAGTAATTAACACAAGAAGTAATTAACACAAGAAGTAATTAACACAAAAGATAGTTAACACAAGAAGTAATTAACACAAGAAGTAATTAACACAAGAGATAGTTAACACATGAAGTAATTAACACAAGGAGTAATTAACACAAGAAGTAATTAACACAAGAAGTAATTAACACAAGAAGTAATTAACACAAGAGATAGTTAACACAAGAAGTAATTAACACAAGAAGTAATTAACACATGAAGTAATTAACACCTGAAGTAATTAACACAAGAAGTAATTAACACAAGAAGTAATTAACACAAGAGATAGTTAACACAAGAAGTAATTAACACCTGAAGTAATTAACACAAGAGATAGTTAACACAAGAAGTAATTAACACCTGAAGTAATTAAAACAAGAGATAGTTAACACAAGAAGTAATTAACACAAGAAGTAATTAACACAAGAGATAGTTAGCACATGAAGTAATTAACACAAGAAGTAATTAACACAAGAAGTAATTAACACAAGAAGTAATTAACACAAGAGATAGTTAACACATGAAGTAATTAACACAAGGAGTAATTAACACAATAAGTAATTAACACAAGAAGTAATTAACACAAGAAGTAATTAACACAAGAGATAGTTAACACAAGAAGTAATTAACACCTGAAGTAATTAACACAAGAAGTAATTAACACAAGAGATAGTTAACACAAGAAGTAATTAACACAAGAGATAGTTAACACATGAAGTAATTAACACCTGAAGTAATTAACACCTGAAGTAATTAACACCTGAAGTAATTAACACAAGAAGTAATTAACACAAGAGATAGTTAACACATGAAGTAATTAACACAAGAAGTAATTAACACAAGAAGTAATTAACACAATAGATAGTTAACACAAGAAGTAATTAACTCAAGAGATAGTTAACACATGAAGTAATTAACACAAGAAGTAATTAACACCTGAAGTAATTAACACCTGAAGTAATTAACACCTGAAGTAATTAACACAAGAAGTAATTAACACATGAAGTAATTAACACCTGAAGTAATTAACACCTGAAGTAATTAACACATGAAGTAATTAACACAAGAAGTAATTAACACCTGAAGTAATTAACACAAGAAGTAATTAACACCTGAAGTAATTAACACATGAAGTAATTAACTCAAGAAGTAATTAACACAAGGAGTAATTAACATAAGAAGTAATTAACTCAAGAAGTAATTAACTCAAGAGATAATTAACACAAGAAGTAATTAACACAAGAAGTAATTAACACATGAAGTAATTAACACAAACCCGTATGAATGCGTTTGTGATTTGTGTAATTTGTGACACTGGAGAAAGTCTTATTACAGTCTTCAAATTCGCATTTGAAAGGCCTTTCTCCGGTATGCGTGCGAATATGTACCTAGATTCGGATATGGTTTGGAGTAAGAATATCTTAGATTTTATAAGTTACGATTATAGGGGTTAAAAATAGGTTGATATTGATATCTATAACTTTAAATTATAAATTGAAAATAATACAAATATTTTACAGACAAAAAATATGATAAAAGTCTAAAAGTTACATATTCATTTAAAATATGATTAAAATAATCATTGAAATTGAGTAAACAATACTTGCAATATATAAATTGCAATCCTAATTATTGAATATTGAATGCAACATAAAACCTTGCGGATGTTGGATGTTGTAAAAGTGCGATTACAATTTTTGAAAGTACAGACAAATGGGCGTTCACCTGGAGATGTTATAAATATGGGAATATATTTAACTTAAATAAATAAATCTATAAATATATAAACATATATATATACATATATTTATATATATATATATGAGTTACAACCTGTCTCTCATACTGAACGGACATGTTTTTGAATATCACAATAACCTCCTTTACTAGCATCATATATGTTTACATTATATTATATTTCATTCCTATATATTATTATTTATTCACTTAATTAGTTATACTCTGTCAAATAAGTATTTATTGTATAAATATATTTAAGTTATGATAGGGTGTAATATCTTTATTTGTCTCACTGGCGGTAGTCATAGCGATATGACCCATAAAAGACCACTATATTATAAATACCAATATCTATAGTGTTTTCTAAATTTTACAATAGTCATTATTAAAATGTAATTTATATTTTTTATATTTATTGTACAGTTTATTTTAATTTAATTTAATTTTTTTGTTCTTTCTTTTTTTATTAACTTGCATATAACTTTAACTGCCACCACAATCAGATGTTAGGCAAGTGTTAGTCTGTCCCCTATTATATTCAATCTAGCATCTGAAGGAATTAATCTACTCGGGTGTAAGGTGTAAATAAGGTATACCTCGTGTTAAATTCCTTTTTAATATAATTTCCTCCTTGCCTCAAAAGTTAGATATGGTTGCAAATGCTGCTTTAAATCCTTGGCAATAAATTGAAGTACTTCGAAACCATCTTATATCATCTCTATCGCATGATCTTTCAGGGCGAGTACTAAAATAATCTCTATTTTCGATTGACAAAAGGGTAAAAAGCATTCTGAGACTGACCTCAAATACCACGGATAACAATGCAGCACCGTTTTGCTATGCAAACGGAGAAGTTGGAACATTATCAATTGGTCACTTGAATCAAGAAGCGGGTATATGGACGATTACTAAAGCTGTTTAGTTATTATCCTCAACTGACACACAGATTGAAACTATATCTAGTCCTCAGTTGAAAGAGACTCTAGCAAATATAGCTGGAGTTAATAATGCTGTTCCAGTAAATGACTTTATATCAGGCCAAACAACGAATGGACTCTATATGCTTATAGGTATAAAGACAAAGGTACATATCTATAACCAGACTTACTTCCCATCGACTCTATCTTTTCAAGCATGGAATCTATGGCACAAGGCTCGGATTCAGATTCTCCCAATAAAAGCATTCCCCAGATAAGTTGTTGTCAATGTTTTATTGAAAATAAAAGCACTAAATACTTAATAAATGTTCATCTATGTTCAGAAAGATGACAGAAATTTAACAAAATTCGAGCTAGTAACGAATACAGTGGAACAATTAAATATTAATTTTCAATCACTCCTATTTTCCAGGAGGGTGTAAACGACGTAGTTATTAAGAATGAAAATAAAAATCGATATAACTGCGACATTTGATTGTAAAGAAAATATGTCAAATGCTAATGCCAGGAAAATAGAAAAATATTGCGATTTCTAAAAGAAGAATTAGGAATACCCAAAAGAATTTGGAAATAATTGAAAAGAGCCAATATAAAATCCATTAAAGGAACACTTCTATCAGATTTTTTCGAAAATTTTTTATTTTTACTGATCTTTTTACTAATTTATATCTTTTAGTGGTTTAGTATTTTATATTATTAACTATTTATATCTATATATATATATATATATATATATATAAATACTAATAAGTGTAAGAAATCTCCGTGTATATGAACACAGAACGCCTATTTAGACAATAATGATGACAGGTAACCTGTGTGAGTACGTGTGTGTTTTTGCAGGTCTCCACAGGTCTTGAAAGCCTTCTTACAGTCTCGGTAGACACAGGGATACGGTCGGATATTTGTGTGAACTCGGTCGTGAGCCTGTTTAGGTCAAGTTTAAAGGGGGTTATTGCAATAATATGAGAGGTTAAGTGAAGGGAGTTAGTGAATAATGATTAGTTGAAAGGTTAGCGTGATATTTAAACATATGCAGAAATCATCAATGAAAATTGTCCTTAAAAATATAGAATTTATTTTGGATTCAAATAATTTAGACAAATAATCAAATGTCCACTAGAATAAAGGTATAAATAAGTTATACAATCGTAAGTAATACTGTCGTCGTTACAAGACCTTCAGAGCGTACGCAGTGGTGAACTTCTTGCCGCAGTCTGCGTGTAGGCACACAAAAGGTCGTGCTGAGGTCGTGTGACCTCGTTTGTGCATGCGCAGGTGGTGGCGGGTAGTGTAGGCGCGATTACAGTCGGGTTCGTCGCACCTGTGCACCCGGTCGGGTCTTTCTAGTTGGGGTCGACTCTGGGGTAGGGGGCGGGGTTAGAACCGGGGCACGGGTTTGTATTAAACCTGGGAGAATGATAAATGGTGGCGTAAGGATATATAAATTTGAACTTAAACTCTATTGTTAAATTATTCTTTGAATATTATTGAATATTATTTTCTAAATATAAATAAAATAAAAGTATTTGAAGAGGAATTGATCATATCTTCTTATAAAGCATTCGTTTGAAAATTAAGAAAATGATTAATTATATTAATTAACATCACTAATAGTAACATTGGTATTGGGTCTCACATGTTCATTGTAATCCATGTCATCAATTTCCATCTTAATATACTCACCACAATCTATTGAAATGTAAAACATGTGTGTTATATAAATATATATTAATTGTAATATAAATTATATACTGAGAATTATTAAACTATACATTCATTAGACTTATGGCATAACATTATGCAAATCAATTCTATTGCTTTTTAACATATATATCAATCAATTTTAATCTATTCAGATTATAAATGTAAACTATTAATTGACTGTATTAATATCCACTATATATTGATATTATAGTAATTGAGAGAATTTCATTAAAATTGAGGGATTAATTTAAGGTTATCCATTTTTCTCCAAAAACAAAAATATTTGATTTTTAAAATTTAATATGAATGTAGAAATGAAATAACCATTACCATATTAACCATATATAGATGGCATATTGAGTAAAAATGACCTCCATAAAATATTCACATATGTTGAGATAGCTAATCACCTACCATTAGCATTGATGTAAGCAGTAGACCCATCATTGAAGGTGATTTGTTGAGTTTCTATTATCTCAATGTTATTGCTCTGGAAATCTAAATGCATATAATGTTCGTGCATTATATATACAGATATATTAAGTTTGAAGTCAAAGTATTAATATAGTCGTAATATAAGGGTGATTTACTATCATAGCTTATTATAATATAGTCTATTATATAAAATGAAATGTTATTTATTGAAAGTTATGCATTAAAATTATACAATTTTCAATATTTTTTTTAATACATTATTTGACTTTAATTTCATTTCAAAAAAGCACAAACATCGTAATGGGTTATGGTGCTACCAACCTTGAAGTCGATGCATTGCGTTCGATTCATCGTATTCCTCGATGACAATCTCGTCGTCGTTCAGCCGCACGATCTGAGAGCGACCGTCGCGACCACCAGGGGTCACGTGGTTCAACTCGACGAGGCACGTAGCCATCGCCGCTTCGACGTACGAAGCCGCGACGTCGGCGGCGTCGACGCTACTCAGCACTTCGGTGTCGGCGTTGAGTTCGACGATGTTATGCGTCGAAGTAACCGCCGCCAGGGCGCTGTCGTCGGCTTCGTAGTAATCGCAGACGACCGAATTCTCTTCGACGACGCCCAACACTCCGTCGTCTTTGTCTCGGTCGGCGGCGGCGTCGACGGCGTGTTCTCGCGTCGGGTCATCGGCGTCGGCTTCGAGGCCGGTCGACGTCGAGCAGTAAGAGGAGAACAGAGACGAGGGGTCGACCACGCGACGAGCACGCCGAGAAGACATGATATCACCGCATGACTGCACAATGTATTCGGGAGGCAGTATGCAGATGTCCGCATTGTCCCCATGAGCTACAGGTAAATTGTAGTTAGGCCAGAGTTTCACTCGCACTCCATGCGTTATGCATTCGCTTTTGTAGTTTTATATTTCTCCGGGTTATAAATTGAATTATACTTTTTTAAACTGAATTAATAAACTCGACGTGGTAATTTAATAATTATATTAGGAATTTGTAATATTCATTATACTTAATAATAATATAATTATACGTAAATCATTAATTTGTATTACAAATTATTTATATTTAAGACTTAATATTTAATTTTTACATACATATTGAATACAAATGGATTCGTACATTTTTACGTACAATTCATTCATTGTGAAGTTCCTTTTAAATTAACTACAATATATAATTCGTTTATCCATCGACGTATGACGCAGATGATAAGAGAACTCTTAAACTAACGGCGAAAGGTAAATCAAGGCAAACAAAATCATCGTAGAGTGATCAACGCGAATGTCTACTACATATACACTTTCTCAAGCATATACGAATTTGTTTATAGAATGTAGATAAATAGAATATAGAGTTTATAATGTTGACGGATACTGTACGCGAATATATTTCGCTAACTTGAAATGAGCTCCCGGAGGGCGGCTTCGTCGAGTACGGCCGATGAAGTGTTGACAAACTGGCACGGCATGTCGAGCTGCTCGTTGACCTGTAGGGTAGGGGGGGCGCGTTGCTTCATTGTTCCGATGATTACGAGGAGTTGGGACGAGATGGAAAACGCGATTAACGCAGTAACTCCCGCCGAGAGATTTCTTTACGCTTTTAGACGAGGCTTACAAAAACATAAACGTTCAGACGACTCGACACCAACCTCTCTTAGTAAATCTTCGTCGATATTCAGAGAATCCATTTCTGTGAAAATAGTTCAACGAATCTATACGTATTTACAGGAAGTGTGAATTATCTTGTGTTAGGAAGTGTGAATTATTTTATTTACCTTGTATATTATTACCCATATATATAAAATATTATTTAACTTTATTAGTTCAGAATATTTAAATAGATACATATAATGTATGTGAAAAGTATGTTACATTATTATAAACACTATATATGGATATAGAAAAAAGTGGTTTCACACTAGACTTGAAAATACATGATAGATTTCAGCGAAATGATTCTTTGGTAAATAGTGCATATTTAGATTATTATAATATACAGTGTATAAAAACTTATAAATAATTGATTATTAGATACAGTATAAATTTATGTTAGTATATACTTTTATAATATTACTAAAATTAAATAGATTCTAATTTTATAAAAGATATTTAAAACAAAAATGAATTACAAAATTTTCTCAGTAGTAATTTACATAAGTTAATTTACTTATAGTAATTTTACTTTAGTATGTATTACGCATCTACTTTATTTTATACGATTATATTAGACAAAATAAATATCTTGATTAATAAATGAATTACAATTTATTTATTTAATACCATTATAAACATATTAATATGATTTTATTACAACATTATAATACATTTATTATAAATTAAATACACTATACACATTATAATATGGTTGTATCATAATAAATACATCAACATAAGATATTTTAAATATTATATAAAATATATTTTTAAATATCATATCATTAACTTAGAATCTAATTATAGGTAACAAATGTAATTTAATTTAATTTAATAAACCCTTCCTCGTCCATATACCATTAAGTATTAATTATACAGTATAAATCCAAAAAATAATATATAATATAAATCAAAAATATACGTGATTAATATTTATATAAGCTTCGAGATATTTGGTGTTCTATGTATATATGAATTATAACGTATTATAGTGTGGCATACGTATACTATATAATGATGTGATAAATATAGTTAGACATCAAATAATCTTTTGGATAAATTAGTATACTAATAGAACTCAACGATTTCAATGAATACTAGTCAAAATTTACAAATAATAAAATATAATTTATTTTATATAAAAGTAAATATGAATTTAATTTACTCTATTAGAATCATATTTGTGCCATAATTTTTTTTAGACGTAGAATAATATGTACATGTTATACATTAAAATTATATGTTAAAAATATTAATATATTTGTATTAATTATTAATTTAATATGGCAATAAGTCATTATGAGCAATATTTCAGTAATATTAGAACATACAGATAAATTAAATGTTTATATTAAATTTTATTATTACATTTAAATTTGAGACGAATTGAAAAATGTACAATATAGGTTATTAAATATATATAATAAAAAAAATATATAAATATTTTGTTAAAATTCAAATATTAATACTATGGAATCATGGGAAAACTTACATGATAACAAATTACTATAATAAGTGGGTATGTTTTGATTATGAAAATATAGGAAAGAAAAGTTATTAATTTTCTTGTGGTTGTTAAAGATATTTTTTAAATAATTATATTATACTAATATAAGCGAGCATATAAACACATATACGCTATATGACTTACGAGATTAATATTCTAACAATAAAATATATACAGGAGGGTTCATTTATAATTTCCAATATAAAATATATATTTTTTAATACTAATATATTTATATATTTTCAAGTATTAATTACCATTATATATTAATACATATAATATATATCCATATATAGAAATATTAATGATCATTTAATATTAAGGATATTAAGATTACCCATAATCTAGGTCATGGCATTGTGTTATATATTTTTATAGCATATGCTATCTATAGATTTAGATTATAACTCTCAAATATATATCTATTATTCATAGACTTTTGTTAAAAAAATAATAACTACAAGAGATAATAATATTAATAAAATATATATATATTATCGAGGTCTATTTACATATGGAATTTATATATATATTACGAAATTTGACTAATGAAAAATTCAATAATTATTACAGAAGAGAAGATATCATCTATGAAATGATAATCTTAAAAGTATTTTAAACTAACTAGTTTCTAATTAGAATACAAATCTTAGACATCATCTATGCATTTATCTATTCATATAATATTCAAATTATACAACTTTTATGAAATTATCAAACGAATACCATTTGTATTACTTCGATATTTAATTTTTAAAAACAATTTTTGTAATTAGTAAAATATATTATTACATAAACTATAGTATAGGAAATATCATGTTTATAGTATTATATATATATATATATATATATATATATATACATATTTATTCTAGCTTGTCTAACATCATAGTTCATAAGTTAATACTTAATGATGAACGTAAACACATTTTTATTAAATATTAGAATATTATTTTTAAATATACATTTTTGTATGCTATTCAATTATACTAAGAATACTATCAATTATACTAAGAATACTATCGCATACTACTAAAGCCCCAGAATACACGGGGAGTTAATGCTATACAAATTATACATATTATATACCATAACAATAGACTAATTTGAACAAGTTTGAAAAATACATGAACTATGATTTTAGACAAGCTAGAATAAATATGTATATATGTATATATATATATATATATTTAAGTAGTATATAAAGAAACTATAGTTTCTTTATATACTCTAGATGTAGTTTAAATGCATTGATTTTAGCTGTAATATAATATTTAATACTATATTAATTAAATTATCAATTTATTATTAGTAAACTAATTATATAATAGTATTTTGTATTATAATTCCGTGTACATTTTTATTAATTATTATTAATTATGATATTTTATTTAGGCAAAGTAGATTTACAATTGACCTAAATTGTTAAACGTCTGACTATTTAGGTCAAGTACGTTAATCAAAGTATTTAGTATTTTAATTAAAGTGGTTTAATCAGAACCTTAGTATATAATATGCTTTGTTTTAATTCGGCAATTTATACTTATTGAACTACAATATAAAATAACATTATAAAATATGTGTACAAAGCATTGCTCGTATATATTCCGTTTTCTTTCATAGATGATATAATTATCTATGCTCGATATATTATAAATACCAAGTTAAGATATATTATGATATATATATTTATATCATTATTATTATGAAAACTTCGCAATTGTCCCAAAATACGAACCTGAATATTGTCGAAATGTATCACAACCTCATGTAATTACTTATTTTCTTACATATATTTATAGTATATCAACTAAATAAGGTAGATATTGCAATTTTGTCAAGTCAATACTTCTTATATATTCACTTGCTAATCCTAATAATCATCATATCAAAGATCAATATATAGTCGTGTATATAGGGGGATTTTTCTATATAAGTTCTTCTGATTTAACTCATTTAATTAAATTAACAAATCCCTCAGCATTGTAGAGTCTTTTCAATATCTAAATTTTATTATTTTTCGACGAATTTTTAATATTTATTAACTAAAGTTATATCTGCAACATATTTTATTACTACATTTTTTATTAGCTTATTTGTTTCTCTATTCAACGTAAAGTCAACGATTGGATCTAGTAATCCATCTCACTAATTAAATCTCAATAAATAATATTATCAAGTATATACATACTTGTAGTGTATACACTGATCATTCTATAGTAATATCAAATTAAATATGTTATCATAATATTGTCTATTAATCAATAAAACTCAATGGCATAAACCTTACTGTTGTAATTATATGTAAAGTAAGCTTACTGTTATAATTATATGTAAATTAATTAAACTATATAAGTTCTTCTGATTTAACTCATTTAATTAAATTAACAAATCCCTCAGCATTGTAGAGTCTTTTCAATATCTAAATTTTATTATTTTTCGACGAATTTTTAATATTTATTAACTAAAGTTATATCTGCAACATAATTATTTAAAGTTACTAACTATCTTAATTTACTATTCTCGAGGCTCGATCATTTTTTATTAGCTTATTTGTTTCTCTATTCAACGTAAAGTCAACGATTGGACCTAGTAATCCATCTCGCTAATTAAATCTCAATAAATAATATTATCAAGTATATACATACTTGTAGTGTATACACTGATCATTCTATAGTAATATCTAATTAAATATGTTATCATAATATTGTCTATTAATCAATAAAACTCAATGGCATAAACCTTACTGTTGTAATTATATGTAAAGTAAGCTTACTGTTATAATTATATGTAAATTAAGCTTACTGTTATAATTGTAACGTGCTCTGTAAATAAAACTAGTCGCCGAATTTCTGTATATAATTTCTCCGCCAAATGTTATCAACTGCATTTAAAACTTTAAATCGATATCGCGTAAGATATTTATTTACACAAATACATGGAAATTACCAAATACAAAATATGAATAAATGATAAATGATTATGAGAATTTGATACGAGAATAAGAACAAGGTACTACCGAATTATATTATCTCAAACAATAATAATTTTTTATTTGAACTAGGTACGACGTACAATGTACGTCGTACATTCTACGTACCTTTTATAATAAATCAAACAACAATTTAATAATTAATTAATAATAATAATAATGATAATTAATTGTAATAATACAAATCTTAAAATATATATTGCGATCTATAATTTACTAAAGCAAATCATACAACTTCACTTATTACATACACAAATCATTTTTTAGTCTATCTTAGAAATTATAAATTAATGTGTTGAATTCTTTGACAAAGTACATACAATTATTAATAATAAACCTATATAGGCACTACATACTAAATGAATATAAATTGAACTCATTTATACCTTATCATGAAGTTTGAAATTTTTACTCATGAAAGAATCACACATAAATGAACCTATTAAATTAGTATTCTTTAATGATATTTTTAAAAATATATACTATGTTGAAATAGATAATATGATTTTGTACGGCTCTCTTATAACCGGTAATGTTACATCTATTTACAAATATGCACATATTACATATATGGTCGAGCCATTCAATCTTATAAAACTACTCTAATCATGAATCTGCATTTAATATATTATTATATCTAAATATTTGCACGAATATTCTCTATACATCAGTCTGCTGACATGTTAAATAATGATATATTCATTTCAATTGATAATATTCATGCACATAATTAAATTTGATAAAATACTATAATATCTATAAAACGGTACGTAATTGCATCACTTAATAATAACTATTGTAGAATAATAATAATAATAATATTAACAATATAACAACGTTTTATAAAGTGTAAGACCACACGAACTATGTTTCAATGGTTCCTATCTAAATTTCTACAAATATAAAATTGTATTCGTTCTAATAATCAATGATATAATAATAGCACCTGGCGATAGATATTAATTTACTTTTATAAAATTATTTAAATAAAATTCTCAATAAAAACCTGGTATAAATACTATACATTTTGAATATTATATTTAAATATATATAAAACATAATGGCTTATAAACCAATTAAATTCCAATATGACGACGAAGGACTTCCATATATATAGTTATTATAAACTTATTATTTATAATTTAATTATTTTAAAATATTTATTTATATAAACAAATATTATAATTTTTGATAACACATGGATGCTGTGAAAATGATATAAAAAATGATATGCAAAAATAAAATAAAAAAAATAAACATATTTATTAAAATAATTTGGTCAAGTCAACGAACCTACATCAAAAATACCGAAAACAGATTTAATATCGATAGTTAATATTTTACTACCGTAGAACTATCCAAATAAAATAAGGGACTAAGTCCGTCTTACGGCGAGTTAAAATTATGCGTGAGTTGCGTGCGATACATATTCTAAATAGGCGTATTGAAAATAAAATGACTGACATTTATAATAGTTAATGTCTATTAATAACACTGTGATTCATTATGATGATTCATTGTTGAATCCGTAAAATACAGATAATTAAATATCTATAATATATAATAATGTATATATATGTTATTATATATACATTATGTAGATATTATATATATATCCTAAGAGATGTTATTATGGATATAATATATAGCGTTGGTACTTCTATATAATGAGTAAGTCATTCTTAGTTATTCATATTATTTAATGATTTTATGTAATATGAAGCAATTAATGTGCAGTGCACACCGATCACTGAATGACCAGCAACCTTAAGGAATGTATAACCATCAGATATTAGAAATCTAATTTATAATTATAACAAATTGTATATTACTTCCTAAGAATATGAATAAAATAAAATTAATACTTTGACTATATATGCATATGTTATGCATATAATATAATACACAACATAAAGTTAATATAAAGTTCCCTACGGCAGTTGAATTGTATATGCGAATAATTAAATAAAACTTGATGCAAGATCTAAATGGGCGTTTGTATTCACTATATTCATATAATAGGTTCGGTTTATTTCACTGAATTAGATTTGGAGTGGTCTTGAAATTACGCTGCATAATTTGAACTCGTCGTACAATGGACTTGATCTGAAATTGGTAGTATTATCATGTGAAGATTTTGACACGTTTAATAAGAAAATAGCGTTTAAAAGACGATGTTGTCGAGCTAAATGCTATTATTTTTCTAGATACTAAATTTAAAGCACATATATCTTATGTCTGCTTTTGTATATATTCGGTTTCGTCTTTTCATGCAAGGAAATTTGTTCAAGTAAATTTATAACTATCAATAAATAGCTCAAAATACCTTTGAAGTCGCTACTCAGTTAAAATGTTTTGGTTTTAACATGAGCCAATGTATTAATTCGCTACTATATATTATAGTAAGACTAATTTTGTAGTCCTGCTAGAGAATCGCACATCTAAACTATGACTGATATCTCACTGGAACTACTTCCATATGTTATCTGAAATTTTTAAGGTATATTTTTAAATTTTAATTAATATTTTTAAATTAAAAATGTCCAATATTTACTATGCAGCTTTAAACTAAATAATCTAGCTTATAGGTTATTTCATTTTGTTTTTTTTTACAAATACACCACATTTAATCAGTTATTAATATTTTATTAGGATTATAATAAAAATAATTATATATTATTAATTAATTAATCTGCAAATATATAATAATATTTACTTGTTTTTTTTGTAATATAATATATGATGTTTATTGATGCAATTTATCAATTAAAAATATCATATTATTTTAGTGTATCTGAAAATGAAAGAAATGAATTTAAGGAAAAAGAAAATTTATTTACTGAAAAATTAGCTGGTTTTTATGATAAGTTATTTAAAATAAACACAAATAAATTTCAGATTAAATGTAAATATGCTTTTCGCTATTATCTCATTGATTAAATATTTTTGAATAATTCATCTTTACTATTGTTAAACAATGATTTTACATTCAATTTATTTATATTACATATTTAACTCTATTTTAAGTTAATTATAGTATAAAATAATTATTATTATGCCGTACAACTTATTTTCTGAATATATCATCCCTTTAGGACTAACACTACTACGCAATACGCTATTTTGCTATCAATATACATAGACTATATCGGCGACGTTTACAGACGATGGCGTAAACCTCGGCGAAGCGATGAAGATGCTGGACGAATACTCGCACTTGGACCCATTGAGTGGGTACGGGAGATCACACCTCCGCTTATTCCTATGCATTAGCAACGCTAAATCTACTTCAAATTACTGATTAATCCACTGGTGGATTATTATAATTAATTATTATTAACTAAATTATTATATAGTCTCATATGTTATATAATTTGTATTGGCTGATAAATACCTACAAAATAAATGACACATTTTATGTACAATTTGCGCTCTCGCAGAACACGGTATCAAGGAAGGAATTCGTGATGCCGAACTGTTGCAGAAGTTTCAAGAAGTTGCCAAGCATAACGTCGATCTCCTGAACACCAACTGCGCTCATTTCGATAATGGCGAATTTGTGCGTAAAATGGTTTGTTTCGCAGTAAAATCGATGTTCCTTTCCTATTGTTCATTTCTAGCAATTTCATCAAACTGCTCTCACTTTTTATACCAATATTATTGAATTTTTTTTTATTGGAGGTACAGTAAAGAAATAGTAGATGAAAAGATTACAGGCTCCTTTACATATCTACTATTCAAATATGTTCAAATACACCAATGAAACCTTTTAGAAGATGTATACCTATATATATAACTATGATTGCATAGCTCAACACAGAAAGAAATATATGATATGTATCTTTATGTGAACAATTTTTTAAATTCATAATTATTTATACTCGAAAATAAATTGAAATTTTTTAATCTTATTTTTTAAAAACTTATTTCCATTACATTTTAATTCTGGAGGTATTTTGCAAATGTATTTTGCAAATGTATACTGCAAATGTATTTTGCAAATGTATATTGCAAATGTATACTGCAAATGTATATAATAACTGTATAATAACTATATTTTAAATTTTATGTGCAAATGTAATAAATACTTAACCAATAAATGAAATGGATTTTAGATAACTATCCAAAATGTTAATATTATTAAAACATTAAACATTAAAACCCGTTATGCCATTTTTTCACTAAACTCATTCTATCTTTCATCTCCGTATCATGCATACATTCGCTTTGCTATGTCCGAACTTCCATCCACTTCCAGCATATCGTATACCTTAATCCTACAGATCTCCATACTGAACCCGCGGCCAGAGGGTCAAAACTCTCCCAATAATGACGACGACGACTCCAGCCACAGTGTGGCACCACCAGTAACTCGTAAACAACTTAATTTATTTGGGGAATCCGTGAGACCCTATTTTACTACAACTCCAGCAGTGAAAATCATGTTTGTTCAATATCTAGCCATTTACTCACTCATGCACTCCTCATTTACTCACTCACTCATTCACTCACTCTTTCACTCACTCATTCACTCCTCATTCACTCATTTTCTCACTCACTCATTTTCTCACTCACTCATTTTCTCACTCACTCATTTACTCTATCATTCACTCCTCATTTACTCACTCACTCATTTACTCTATCATTCACTCCTCATTTACTCACTCACTCACTCACTCACTCCTCATTCACTCTTTTACTCACTCACTTTCTCATTCGCTCTTCGTTCACTCATTTACTCACTTACTCTCTCATTCACTCCTCATTCACTCTCTCATTCACTCTCTCATTCACTCTCTCATTCACTCCTCATTCACTCATTTACTCACTCACTCACTCATTCACTCACTCACTCACACACCCATTCACTCTCTCATTCACCTACTCACTCACTTATTTACTCACTCACTCATTCGCTCTCTCACTTATTCACTCACTCACTCACTCACTTATTCACTCACTCACTCACTCATTCACACACTCACGCACACACTCCAACAATCCACCCAGGATGGGATTATTATCGAAACAGAAGAAAGTACGCAAGCGGATTGAACGTGGTCAGAAGAGTAAGAATTCAAAAGCTACAATTATTACTCCTCATATGGTAAGACTGCAAAGATGATTCCCTATTCGAATATTATTAATTATATTTTTCCTTAAATCTCATCGATAATGGCATTCCACAGATGAAAGACTTTAAAGAGGTCGAAACTACAGAAGTCACCACTGAAAATGTCTCGAGGATCAACAACATCCTGACAAACCATTATAGGAAGCGAGGTTAGTTTAAAATCTTGCCTCGATATTATTATTTTCTTTTACCACCTGCTCTACACGGCTACACCCTTTTCTTATTAGTTATTAATATTATTTATTTTCTTTTACCACCTGCTCTACACCGCTACACCCTTTTCTTATTAGTTATTAATATTATTTATTTTCTTTTACCACCTGCTCTACACGGCTACACCCTTTTCTTATTAGTTATTAATATTATTTATTCCTTATATTCAACCGCCCTTTTCTTAAGTCCAACATTTTAGAGGTAAAATCGCCTCATGTTCCATGTCAATTCTTGGAATTTCTGAGTTTAAATTATCTAATTTAATAACGATATCAAATTGTTTGAGTATACCAACTAGATGTTGCTAAAATATTTAATTTATATAGCAATGTCCTGATTCTAATCTATTCTAATCACGTGGTTCTCCTAACGTACTATCTAAATGTCTTAAACATTATCTAAATGTCTTAAACATTATCTAAATGTCTTAAACATTATCTAAATGTCTTAAATGCCAACCCGATAGACAATGAAACAGACAATAGTCGTATAAATTGTTTCTAATGCTCTCCAACCATTTATATTTTTAGATTCGACAATAACTCGCCGCCCTCTAAATTTCCTTCTTGTCCACAATTCTCATCCAATTCTCATCCCGTTAGCCAGCAAACCGTTGATGTTCTATAAATTTGTGATGAACCCCGTCAGCTTTGCCCAGACCATAGAGAACATGTTTTACTCTTCGTTTCTGATTAAGGTCGTCTATATCTCTTTTTAAACAAACTCATGATTCTTCAGTTTTAATAACACCCGTCGAAAATTGTCTAATTACGAAATTTTCCAGAATATTATTTTATATCCAAAGAATTCGTTTTATTAATGTATATATTTAACTTTCATTAATAGTGAATTTTCATTATAGGATAATTTTGCCACTATTAAACTTGGGGAAGATAATCTACCTTACATATGCTAGTATTTACTTCTGATTATTATTTTAATTAGTCTGTTATAATTTATACATAATCTACACTTCCAAAATAACACACACTATTATTGCTTTTCTATTAAATTTATTTCGGAGAATTGTTGCATTAATAATGGTTAGCCTTCTAGACATGTACTCCTTTTATAAATTATAGACTCCACCTGAGGGAGACACTGGAAAAGCAATTTTTAGTTCTTCGGAATTATATTTGTATGATTTGTATCGATTGTTTTGAGTTATATAAATGTGCAAATGTAAAAAGAAGCGTGATTATATTGAAACGCTAGATGTGATTATCTATGTTATCTTATATTAACGTAAACACAGATTTGCTGGTTATCCTATATGTGTAATTCACTCCACTCGATTCAACCTTGCAATCGCAGCCAACAGATCCAGTAAAACCGGATGCATCGGATTCGCAATCCTCGGAGGACGATAGATTAGGACAACAAGAAGGTGAAGGTGATGCATATGAAGACGATGAAGAGGAAACGGAAAGTGAAGACGTCGACGTGTCAGGATTCGTGGCGAGAAGCGAACCGATAGAAGAACCAATGGATACAGGAGAAGACGAAGCTGACCCCAATGAAGTCCAAGCTGACCCCGGTGAAGTCCAAGCTGACCCCGATGATGACGACAACCGTGAATCCCAAGCTTGTGTTTCTATCAACTATCAAGAATGGAAGGTAATCATTGTATGCATATTCTGTATTTGCATTATCACTTAATCTGTATTCGTATAAATCACTTCTTTTAATTTTACTGTACTACCAATGAAATAATGCATGCATATTGTTTTATAAGGTAACAATGTTTATTTTTATAAACATTTTTAATTTATATATTTTTAAAAAATACTAAAACTACTTCAACTCATAATTTGAGGATTAATGTAAATGATTTTGAAACTATTCTTAATGAAATTTGAATATAAAATAACATTCTTACACAGTGGTGCCTTGAACATTTTAACATCAAAAGATCTTTTATCCCAACTTTGAAAGTGTCTGTCCCAACATAACTAATTATGTTGTTAATGTGTTGTTATAATAGCAACAAAAAAAACAATCAAAACAAAAACACACAGATCATCTTTATAAAACAATAAATTCTTTGATTTTTAAATACTATTCATAGAAATTGTATAATATACAATTATACTTTATTATAACTATTTTAATATAGGTTTTGCAATATTGTTATCTAAATTTATAATTTGATTAATATTAACTTAGTAAAATTTTAATTTATAATTTGATTAATATTAATATGATCTTTGTTTTTTAATAAAATAAATAAAACATGTGTTATTTAATAATATCAACTGACTGTTCACAAGGATACATTGGAGATTTCACTAATACAATTAATATGCAGTTGTAGATTGAAATTTACTTACGCTATTTAAATTATATTATTTAAATCTGGGATTATTGTATTATGATAAATTTTTATATATAAGAAATATGTCAATGAGTAGGTATATTAAAGATTGTAATTTTTGAGGGTTTTTAGCCGGATAAGGAGTTTTGGTTTTTAGCCGGATAAAACAGTTTTGGTTATCGAAATTGATAGTTGATAATTAAGAGAAAATTTATTTAAGTTTATCATCAAGTCAGAAACTGTATAAATAAATGAAGACATGTGTTTTTTCATTCAATTAGGAAGATCTCATTTAATATTCTCCCATTTATGTCATTTTATACTTAAAAGATTTTAAATAATGAATCCCATTTTATCACATCACTAAAATAAACTAGATAAATAAAAACTTTCTATAAAATCATTTATATTTTAATAAATATAATAGTATGCGACCAAAAAATAAACATTGATTAGTTTGGCAAACATCATCTCATCTAATTCCGTAGCTTCTAATGAAGAAGATAAGGTCAATCTTTACTTGTCGATTGCAATCATGAATGACCAATCCATTTCACTAAATAAGTATTTCTTTTACCTGCAGGTGGAGTAAGATTTGTAATTCTGTTTATACTTAAACTGTATATACTTATATATAAGTTACATATCTGTAGATCTAATTATAAATATTAATATCAATTCACTATAATAATATAATTAAGATTAAATACATAATCAACAAATATAATTATAAAATGTTATATAACATTATATAACAATACGAGAAATTGATTTCGTTGTTAGAGATATTACCCCGATTACATAATCAAATATAATCCCAACAGAATAACTTTGAAATGTATTACACCATAACATTATGTAATACCTATTTTCAAGAGAGTGATGCCATTGGGCAAGATGTGCATATTCCCTTGAAGCATTTGCTCGGGAGAGGTCAGCCTTTTATGATTAAGGTGAACTCCACCAGCCTTAATCACACGGTTAGCGTCCACTAAAGAATCAAAGGTCAAGGACAATAGAAAACATAAAATATATTAATATGTCTTTTAAATTATTATAAATGTGATAATTTGAAGAATATAAATAAATTGATAAAGAAAATAATAGTTTTCTTATCAAATTTTAAATAAACACTAATTTTTGAACAGATCTCTAATTAGAGGTATTTTATCATTATTACGAGAATACAAATTGCCTCCAATAGCTAACCAGGCCTATTAAAATATTTTGTCTCCATCACCAAATCAATGAGACACATGCCGGGCTCCATGAATAATTGAACTACCGTAGCCTCCTGCATAAAATAATTATTACAATTCAAAAAAAAGTTGTCACATAAAACTATAATTTAAGTTATAATTTAATAATGTATTTATGCCTTCTCAAATTAAGCTGGATATCGGTGTATAAATGTATAAAATAATCTTGAAAAGAATAAAATGTAAAAAATTATGCTATTTATTATTACAAATGTAATTTTTTAGCATAACTTAAATATGTGAATCAGAAAATTGCTTAGTATTTAATGTATTTAATAGACATGTATTTAATAAGGAGTGCTTAATGTATTTAATGAGGACCTTGAAAATCACCGCCTGCTCTTCGGCAGATAAACTGGATAATGCTTCCACTGAACCATGAAACAACGCCTTTGTACAGAGTTTTGCGGATTCAAGGCCATCCTCTGCAGGAAGTAATCGATGGTGACGGCGCACATTAATAACCACACCGTATTGAATACAAACCTCCGTGAACTAGACGAGTGATATGATCAGCTAGGGCGTTGTGGGGTAATCGTTTCTGAGGTTTACACTGCGGATAGTAAATTCGGTGTACGACAATAATCAACTTTATTTTGTAAAGAAAATTGTATTTCTCATATTGGACATCGAAATTATAAAAAATGATTAAAAAAATATGAATTAAATTATAGTTATTATTATTGATTAAAAGCATGCAACGAAAGCATATCGATGCCATTAACGATAGAAGTCTTAGAGTTGAAATGGCACGAATCGGTGTAGAGGTGCAATTAACGTACGCCGTGGTCGATCATGAGGTTAGCAATTTCGGAGTCCGCCAGGAAGGTGAATATCGACAGGTAACGGCAGACGTCGCAATCCTCCACATTCAAGTAATACTTTGAACGGACGGATGCCGATGTACTCGCAGGCTATTGGTTAACTTAATGCCGCAATGCAACGATACTCCATTTTATCAAGATTGAAATATAAATACTGTATATAGTAACGTATAATAAAGTATAGCATAGAGAATTATATCGTCAACGTGATAGGTGAAAAGTCTATATGGTTTTCAGGTACTGAATAAATAATTCGTAAATAAATTGATATAGATTGCTATATAGAGCAAACCTGATAGAGTTGAAAAGCAGAAGTTTTGTCGGAGTTTAACCAGATTGCATTGCCGGCGCTTTTACCAAGTTTATCGCCAGAGGCACTCGTGATGAGTGGTACAGTCAAACCTATTACCCGGGAAAGGTTAATAAGGGTGAGAGTTCATTAATGAAATAAATTCTTAATTTACAGAATTAAATCATCAATGATATTTGCAGGATGTATCATTACAGAATATTATTACCGCAGCAAACGCATGGATGTAATTATTCGGTAACAATATAACTGTATTTACTAGAGTTATAAATAATACCAAACTGGTACTCTGTAATTCAATATATTACGATCCCGAACTTGAACTGATACTTTTGCACATTTATATGAATTAAATAATATTTTCCAATTATTTCAATTCATAATTATTAAATAATAACTTTATTAATAACTACATAGAGTTCATATTTATTTGTAATTGATATTAATTTTAAAACATTTTCTTATTGGCTGATAATAAAATTGACCTAAAGGTCAAAAATGAAAAATCCATTCTATGATTATTTTATTAATCATAGATTTATATAAAATAAATTATTATATTGATTTGAGATTAACATTATGAACTAATAATAGTAATCATTGATTGGTAGAATTAGTTTTTATTAATAATATATATAACGCACACTTTTTTTTTCAAAACAAATCAAAATGGACGTTAAATTAAATGTTACTAGATTATATAGCAATTTCACATTCAATGAGATCATATAATATCTAAGCATAGAATACTATATTTATATCGAGTATTTAAATCGCTGAATTTAGTGAATTTATGGAGAATATTTCAAAATTTTTTATTTTTAATATATTATTTTTAAAATTAATATTCATTGAATATATAATATATTTTATAATCTTCTGCAATTATCATAATTATTGTAAGGAATAATATATACTACAGATTAATGTATAATATATATTAGTAATTGTATTGGTACTAATTACTGCATTAAATAATATATATAAACTTTGATTAGAATTATTTTATTTTCACTATTACTAATATACATTATCAAACTATATTGAATATACAGGAAATTGAATGCTGAAAAGAGGAGTGATGTATGGAAGTGATTTGATATTAGAAAGGTAATAGTAATACAGCTAGATAAAATGATTAGAGAAATATGTACCTATTAGACTCTAATATTTATAAATGTATTAATGCAAATATAGCTTATTAGTGTAGTAAATCAATTATATAATTCTATATAAAATTATTATATTATTTTATATTATAAATATGTACTTTCTATATATCATTATAATTTCCTAGATATTATATCTTTAATATTCTCCGATGTTCTATAATATGAAAATTATATTAAATTAGGACGAATGTGTGTTGAAAATAAAGGAGGACAATCAAAATGAATTAAGTGAAATGGACATATTTCTAGGGATGCAAAATAAACGTCCAAACAAATATCTCTTTATATTCGTATCAATTTTAAAAATAATCAAATAATATTAAAATTAATAATATGTAAAAGTATTAATTTGGGTTCGTTATAATATTACATAATTACTATTGACAGATTACAGAAGAATTAAAAGAAGATGAGAGAATGTCGTTGATATCATTTGAGTCCTCTCATTTTGTGCAAAAAAGCTAATATGCAAATATTATTTAGACTGCAATGTCAGCATTTAGAAATCCAGGCTAAATTCATAGCAAGAGAACGAATATTTATCTTCGCCTGGAAATAAATTGACCGACGAAAACTTAGATTTGATTACATTTTGTATGTAAATAAAAAATAAAATAATAGCTTATTTATATTATTAAAAATGTAAACATATCTAGGTTTTCTCACTCCCCTCACTTTCTAGACGATGATAACATATTCGATAACTCATCATTATAAATTGTATTTTTATAAATATTATATGAAATTGTATCATCATTTTATATTAAATTTAATAAAGTTTCTTTGTGATTTACTGATTTATTAATTGAAATATTATAATAGAAAATAATTTTAAAGTATACAAAATTAATTTGCAATGATATTTAAATATATAGTTTTAGCTTTTGATACTATTTCGAAACATTGATTTTAGCTTTTGATACTATTTCAAAACATTGATTTTGGATATCATTTACAACCCTAATTAATGTCTACAATTATTTACTAGTATACTATTACTAATAAGATAATTTAATAGATAATTTACTAATATACTATTATTAATATTTTCGAGAAAAATAGATATTTATAATAGAAACTATTTATACCTATAAAATGTATTGTTTGGCATAGAAATTATGTCAGTAAATAACTAAGATCCTTTCAACAATGGTGACAATTAACATAACTAAATATTTGGCTTACCGTAAACATCAGGAGAATTACACACTCTGTTTATCAAATCGTGGCCCGACATCATATTGCCCAACTGGTCTGTGCCGCCTATCTGTTGAGGGTGAAAAGAAATGTCGTGGTTACCTAGGTTACGCGTTCCGGCTACCCTGGTGATGTAGACTCGCCTGAATGCGACAACTGTGTTCATTGTACAGGTGCAGCCAGTCGTAGGCTTGTAGTATCTGATAGGCGAACTCAGTAAAACTCATTCCCTGTTCACTTTTCAAACGCGACTCAACGCTGCTCAGTGAAATCGGTGAAATCGGAGGGTGGTTTGCATTACAAATGATAAGTTGGTCATTAAAATGATAAATGTTTCATAGCGAATTTAATATTTTGATATTTAATAAATTCGATCTCGCTGCTAAAACTAACAATGAAATAGCAATGAAATAACAATGAAATAACAATGAAATAGCAATGAAATAACAATGAAATAACAATGAAATAACAATGAAATAACAATGAAATAGCAATGAAATAGCAATGAAATAGCAATGAAATAACAATGAAATAACAATGAAATAACAATGAAATAACAATGAAATAACAATGAAATAACAATGAAATAACAATGAAATAACAATGAAATAGCAATGAAATAGCAATGAAATAGCAATGAAATAACAATGAAATAACAATGAAATAACAATGAAATAACAATGAAATAACAATGAAATAACAATGAAATAACAATGAAATAACAATGAAATAACAATGAAATAACAATGAAATAACAATGAAATAACAATGAAATAACAATGAAATAACAATGAAATAACAATGAACTAATCACGGCTATAAAGATAACTATACGAGGATTAGAACTTTTTATCTTCGCCAAATCTTTATGAAATTAAGCTATAGATTTATATTTAGATGTTAATGAGTAGATAATACTAAACATATACAATACAATGGAGGCTTGATCTTACCTGTGTCTTCCCAGCATTGTACCCATCCTGAAATGCCTTCCGGTTGATGAAAGGAATTCAATAAAATTCTTCTTGGCATACCATTCCGCGTTGTTTACGATTCTGAGACGAAGAGAATGCTAGACTTTGATTATAGAATTTAAATGAATTGAGAACTTTTGAAAGTTAGGAAAAGAGCATTAGAATTATGAAATATCCAAAGAATCATTGCGATATTGTCATACCAAATGAATGGGTGTAAATAATTTCGATTACCGTTTCTACTTTGACCTACTTTACTGGTTTCACTTTGATTCCTTGGCAATAATATTCTTCATTGTTCCGGAAGATTCTTCTCAGACTAGATTCAATGGATCGTACATTATGTTTGATCGCATCGAGGTCGAGCGGTGATCTTTCCGAAGACTTACCCGATGGGTCGCCAATCTGCGCAGTAGCTCCACCTATCTGTGAAGTGTTGAAACATATATAATACAATGTTTTTTATATTCTATAATACCTATTTATAACATATTTATTTGTATTAATATTTAATAAATAATACAAATCAAATACAAATCAATACCTATATTTGTGGGATGTTTACAAATCTCGCTATATATTAATGTATATCGTAGTACACTATTATTACATTACATATATTATAAGGTATATAGTAGGTGGAGTAATACAGTAGGTATATAGTATTAAACTACAGAAATGGCACAGGTATCTAAAATGTATACAAATAGCCTAGGAATAATATGTATTCACCAATCGGCATACGAAGGAATTACACAAGAAAACAAGGGAAAACTGTCGCTCGCGCGAGTAGTGGCAAGAGATTTGCACCACAAAGCGACGTGGATATCGCGGAGAGGCGTGGCCGTCCGGGGGCGGTACCGACCAGAGCAACGGCGGAGAGGCCGGAGCGTTGCCAGTGCAGAAGTGCCTGCACGACGGCCAAGTTGCCGACGTGCAGACTGTCGGCCGTCGGATCGAAACCGGCGTAAACTGACGCCGCGGAACCGTTTACGTAGCTCTGAAGTTCGTGGGATCTGCGCGACGTTTAACGGTCAAATGGGTTTGACGGTACGCCCTCGGCTTTCGTTACCCACCGTCGAGAGATATCAACGACGATAAGTATCGTTGTAAAGTATTTAATAAATTAATATGCAAAAGATGAACAAAACAAAAATTAAGTAATGTCAATATATTTAATATAATAATTTGATCTAAAGATGAAATTTCTCAAATTAGATTAATTTTTATATAATAAAAATAAATATTTCATTTTATTCGCAAACTTTTGTTCTGGAAATACTTTATCAAATATTCCTCTTTTTTCCAATTTCAAAATACTTCTACTTGGTGACATAATATTTCTCTTTGGTTCAGCATATTTATTTTTCAAAAATCTGATGAATCTAATAATATATATATTTATTATCAATTATCATTATAATTCGTATCATTATAACGATATCTATATATTCCGCTATAGTTTATTACACTAGATTTTATGAAAAAATACAATAGAAAGATTAAAGAAACATAATTATTATTTTTTAATATAATGATATTATTATTTTTTTAAATATTGGTTCATAGATTAAAGTGACCCAGTATTTAAAATACACATTGACACTATCTAAAAAATAACTCTGCATTAGTAAACATAGGTGATGGTGATAATCGTGTAGATCAAGTGTACATCTACAATACAGGTTTGTATAGTCACAATTAATGCTTAAATACCTAATCCGCTTATAAGCATCACGTAAACTCAAAAACTATTGGAAGTTATTATCCTTTACAATGATCACGCAACTTGTCGAAACTAATCGAGATCGAGGTTGTATAGTGTGCGGTGTACGGTGTACAATTTAAGTATACTTTGTACATTTTTGTACAGTGTACTTTTTATAATGTACAGTTGAGCCTAACAAGGACCGAGAATAATTTTTGTCGGAGCTACATCAAGCCTATATATAAAATATTTTTCGAAGGAGTTATAACTCCAAAAAAGGTAACAAATATAACTAATAGATACGGCCGGATTTAATTTCGATGGCTTAATAATTGAAGTGTGGATATTCTTCTTTTCTGGATTTCAGACGGAATATAAAATGAATAGGTTCATATACAAATGCAGACAATTATCTTGGTGTTGTTATATCAAATAAGTTACAGATATTAATATTAACTCAGTATTCGTTATATAATTATTAATATATTTATAAATTCTATATATTTTTTTAACCAATTTCATAACTTTACTGATACCAGGAGAATTAACATCATATCCTCAATATCATAAATATTAATGGTGTCATAAATAACTAAAAGCGTCTAGATAGATCATAACATAAGGTGTCATAAATAACTAAAAGCGTCTAGATAGATCATAACATATGATGTTGTGAGCGCTGGACTCGTGTAAAATGCATCCGATGTATAAATAGTTTTAATTACTAAAATGAGACTATTGGTAGTTAAATAGCATTGATATTAAGTCAATGCTAATAGCAATCGTTGGCAGAATACTATTATTTCATTACTTTTTTGTTTTAATTGCAATAATTACATAAATAAAATTAGAATATTAGATTCAAAGAGAAATGTAATAATTAATTGAATAATGTTATCGTAAGAAATATTAAATTCTATTAGCAATGAATTCGAAATGTCGGTGTTATTACCTATTGATAGTATGTTTTTCAGTATAACGTAAAATTCAAGATTAGTCTTTGCAACAATTAACACCGAGTTAAATATGTCACATACTATATATTAATATATTAGATATTAATATTACTTAATAATAATAATATATATTAATTAGTATATAGTATTATATATTATTTAATTATCACTATATAATAATTAATATATAATACTATATACTACTTAATATATAATACTATATATTTCTTAATATATAGTACCTTAATTGAAAATAGCATGAATCTGAAAACAAACTTAATACGAAAAAAATACTATTAAATATTAACCTTAATTTTTTTGAAATATTAACCACTGACATTTTTTATCCAATGGAAATAATAAAGATAATAGGAATATTTTATGAATATAGACAGTTTATTTAACTATATTTAGCTTTAGAATATTGGTGTATATGTATAAGTATAAGGCCTATAATATACAACGGAAAAATATAATATTTAAAAATGGACAAATGCATATTAAAGAAACATAATTATTAGATTTTTTAAATTATTAAAAAATATTCTTCATATTTTAACAACTTATTGATATTATCGCTTAACGTTCCAATTTTAATGTAATTTGTTTGTTTATTAATATAATGAAATAAATATGTTTACCATAAAATGATCACCTTTATCTATCTTTGAGATATGAAACTATAAATTGCTAGTTACTTGTACAATTTATAATAAATCATTTTATATTTAATTTATTTTTTAGTTTAATTTTTTAATGACAATTTTACACTTTTCCTATAATTAAGGATATAAACAAGGATATATTTAGGGATATATTTAAATACGAATCTTCGGGAAGTATCAACTCTTAGTAAATGAAGTTAATTTATTATTAAGATGTTTTATTTTAGTTAATTTATCATTTATGATTTTACATCTAAAGTATATAATATTATTGTTAAAATTAGATTTAGTACAATGAAGTCTAGCTAATTTGGTTTTGTTAGATATAAAAATATTGATAACTAATTTTATATTCAAAGATCGCCAAGATTTAAAGGAATACCATATTATCAATATCAATATTATTAGTGAATTAACATTTGTAAATAAGCAAATGTATTAATGATCCATGTTTTTATGGTAATAAGTTATTCCAATGAATTCGAGATAACATTATTTACAGATCAGATACAAATATAAAACTGCTATTTCCCTCAAAACTTTGTGACTGACACAATTCTACACCTTGAATAAATTCAACTATATTATATTTTAGTGTGAGTTCATCATCTGGAAATATTGAGTACAATTTATTATTTACTCACATTATTATAGTAGTAGTAAATTAAATAATGATGCTAATATATTTTTAACAATAAATAACAAGAGGCAAACGAAAATATTATATTCTACAAAATGTTAGGAAATTGTAATTAATATTTAATCAATAATAATGCATGCAAACATATATTTATTAAACTAGAAAACAATGTTGTAGTATTTTTTATAGGCTATCTTTGAAGTTATGAAATATTTTAAAAGAATCCATATATATCTAATACATTTAAATTATAATATTGACTTATATTAAACATTATATTGGTAAATCAATAAATTATCATCTTCATATTGTTTACTTGTTTACTAGATTAGCTGCATTAGATATTTCTACAATATTTATATCTGGTATAGTCTAGTTTACAAAACCACCGTAATACTGTTATATTTTAATTAAGTTTAGATTAATAAATGCATAAATAATAATGCATATAGATTTAACATATATTTAATAAATATCAGAATTTTGAGGAATATACCAGAAATATGATGATCTCAATTAAATAATATAAAATGATACTCTCATATTGTAAAGCAAAACAAGTAAGAGCTAATTATCACAGAATTGTATTATATTAATCTTTAAACTAATCTTTTATTAATATATTATATTACTCTTAAGAAATATTATCTTAATAAATTGAATAAAATGTTTATTAATATATAGTAAAGCAAAACACGAAATATTGAATTATTATAGGATTATATAATATTAGTCTTTAAATTAAGAGATGGTCTTATCGCAAGAAATATTGACTATAATTTGGAGACTTCGTTGAAATAAGAAATCATCAGTTTCGTCTGTAGAAATCAGATTAATATGATAAAAAGGGGATTTAGAGATTGGGTTTAAGGTAACGTGGGATTCAAGAATTAGGTTCAGACATTTTGACACGTAAAGAGTTAATTAATGTTTTAGATGTGGAATGTGTAGGACACAAAGTTTAGGACATATGGAATATGTGGCGTAGGTGTGCAAAGAATGAAAGGAACGCTTACCCCGTTCAGGTAGTTGGACAGGTTGATCTTCTCATTTTGCGAATGGGCTCCGTCGTCCGCGGAACCAATTGGAAGCATGAGAACATTCTTCTGAGATGCTTCCTGTGATCGGGGTCAACGGGGTCAAGGAGGGTCGAGAAAGCACTTATGCTAATCGTATGCTTTGGAAATTTAACGAATTAGTGACCTGTATGGTCAAGGTCACCGGAATGCTGCCTCCCTCGCGAGTCATATCGGGTTCGCAGCCAAATACGCTGACCACCGCTTTACGTCCGGCTAGATAGTTCTCGTGGCTGAAGTCGGCCATCCACGGTTTTCCACCTGGACACATGTGTACGCTGTCGAAGAGGCGTACGGGGTTACGGGCGATAATAGGTCTGCAGAAGCATGTATTCAGTGGTATATAGGGTTACAGATGTTCAATTAGATTAATGTGATAAGATCATGAACAATGTTCGAGTGAATTGTTCAGAAATGTTTTACAAATTTGTAAACATTTCTTCGATTTATTTCGAAAAATATATATTTATATTCGATATAAACACTGAACAGTGCGCAGTGCACACTAAACACTACACACTAATCCATACTCACTACTCACTGTACACTACTCACAACACACTACTTAATACACACTACTTAATACACACTACTCACTACACACTACTCACTACACACTACTCACTACACACTACTTACTACAGACTACACACTATTCACTGTACACTACACACTAAACACTACTCACTACACACTATTCACTATACACTACTCACTACACACTACTGACTGTACACTATTCACTGTACACTACATACTACACACCACTCACTGTACACTACTTACTACACACTATTCACTGTACATTACTCACTACACGCTACACACTACTTACTACACACTACTCACTACACACTACTCACTGTACACTACTCACTACACACTATTCACTGTACACTACACACTACTCACTGTACACTACTCACTACTCACTGTACACTACACACTATTTACTGTACACTACTCACTACACACTACACACTATTTACTACACACTACACACTACACACAACTCACTACACACTACTCACTACACACTATTTACTGTACACTACTCACTACACACTACACACTATTTACTACACACTACACACAACTCACTACACACTACTCACTACACACTATTAACTGTACACTACTAACTACTCACTACACAATACACACACTACACTTTGCAGTACCTCATCGTGTTCGGACTACCACTAGCTTCATGCGCCGCCTTCAAGTGGGCGGTGACAATTTCCTGCACAAGGTCAGGGGTCATATTCGGTACCAAGCGCAATGAGAACTTGCCATTCACAGAACGCGGGATCACAGTCTTCTGACCGACGCCATCGAATGCGCCTTGAAAGCCTGGATGGGGCGGGGCATGAGTGGTGTAGGCGGGTAGTATAGACCCCGTATAGACCCTGTATAGACCCAGTATAGACCCCGTATAGACCCAGTATAGACCCCGTATAGACTCCGTATAGACCCCGTATAGACCTACTACGACATATTTTCCAATATAAAATAGTTCATTCTATAGGGGCGCTATGTCAAATACACAACATACTGTTTTATTATATTACGTAAGCACTAAAACAGCTTCTCGGAGAGAGAGTGGAGTACGGGTCCTAGGGCAAATGTGGCTACTCGAGAGTAGGGCGGAGATGGCAAACCGTGGATGGAGAGAGATGGATAGCGCCACCTGTGCATAAGAATGTCCTCCTTTCTATCGTGGATGAGTTTGTTGTGACCGATACTGCTGCGGTACTCCTCGGGGTCAAAGGTTATCGGGGCATAGAGAGCCTCCTCTTCGGGGGTCAGCGGTAACACCTGCGTCATGATGTAACGATTAGTAAAGAGGGGTGGGAGTGGGAGTGGGAGTGGGAGAGCGAGGCGGAGAGGGAGAATGAATAGGATTAAGTGAATTGAACCAGTCCACACCTGTGAATTAATGCCTTCGATTGTGATCTTTCCTTTGATATCTACGAGCGTGGAGAATAGTTTCACGATGTCGACCATGCTCTCGTGGCTGTAAGGGAGAACGGACATTAAAGAATCGGGGCTACGTTGTCTACATATGAGGTTGTCGGTGGGAGAGTGATCACCGACGGTAGAGGGAATGGTGTAATCAAGCAGGAGAGTAGAGAAGAGAGTAAGTAGAAAGGAGTAAGAAGATAGACGAGATGAGTAGCGAGATGGTAAGGGAGAACAGAAGTGATGAGATTAGAGAGATGACGAAAGAAAGGATAAGAGAGAGAAAAGGAGGTAGTGAGGAAAAGAATAAAGTAACAGGTAAAAGTAAAATGTGAAAGATAATGCAGAAAGCAAAAGATAAAAGGAAGGAAGGAATAAGTAAAACGACAATGAAAGGAAGATCAAAATAAAGAATAAAACAAAGAAATAGGGAAAGGAAAATATGAAGACAGGAAAAAAAGTAAAAGAAGAAGTAAAAAAAATAAGAGTTAAATTATAGAAGAGGAAAATTTAAGGAAGATGAAAAGTGAGAGAAGAAGATGGGTAAAGATCTAACACAGTGCCTCCGAAAATTCCGGAATGCAAGTCCATTTCAGCGCAGGTAACCGTCACTTCAAAGTAACAGATTCCCCGCAGTCCGTAAGTGAGACAAGGCTTCTCTGTACCAAGCCAATAATTGTCGGAGATGCAGACATAATCCACATCCTATCACAATATAGCTAATTACAAAACAGCAGACCAATTGTTATGACTTTCAACCATTAATACTAAAAAATATTAATATATTTTCTATTTTGTATCTTAATTCATTAAGGTCATCATAGGGGCAGATCCAACGTAAAGAATTATGTAACTTGCTGAACACTAGCCGAGCAGGTTAACACAATTAGTTAGCGTTGATACAATTTAATAATGATATAATAGAGAAAGTTATACAAATTTGCATTATTACAATTCTTTACATGAAATAAACGATTTATTAAAATAAGCCCCACCCATTTCATAGATAAAAATATTTGATACTCTTTAACTTTACATTATAAATCATTAATTCAAAACTATAATAGTTGATATTTACAAATACTCGAATAGTTTTTAATATATTATTTTATTAACATTATACTCTAAAACATTATACTCTAAAACATTTAACTCTAAAACATTATACTCTAAAACATTATACTCTAAAACATTATACTCTAAAACATTATATTCTAAAACATTATACTCTAAAACATTATACTCTAAAATATTATACTCTAAAGCATTAAACTCTAAAACATTATACTCTAAAACATTATACTCTAAAACATTATACTCTAAAATATTATACTCTAAAACATTATACTCTAAAACATTATACTCTAAAACATTATACTCTAAAACATTATACTCTAAAACATTATACTCTAAAACATTAAACTCTAAAACATTATACTCTAAAACATTATACTCTAAAATATTATACTCTAAAACATTATACTCTAAAACATTATACTCTAAAACATTATACTCTAAAACATTATACTTTAAAACATTATACTCTAAAACATTTAACTCTAAAACATTATACTCTAAAACATTATACTCTAAAACATTATACTCTAAAACATTTAACTCTAAAACATTATACTCTAAAACATTTAACTCTAAAACATTATACTCTAAAACATTTAACTCTAAAACATTTAACTCTAAAACATTATACTCTAAAACATTTAACTCTAAAACATTATTCTCTAAAACATTTAACTCTAAAACATTTAACTCTAAAACTGAATAGATGACCTATAATGTTACTTTATTTGATGGCAATAATTAAAAAATTAACATTTTGACAATATGAAACTATAGAAAATGATAAAGTAATGATATATTTATAAAATGAGTTGTATTTAGAAATGCTAAATTAAAGTATTTATATCACCAAATACCTTAAAGATTTCTTCCTTCTTCGAGTTGATAAGATCGTCGAGTCCCACGCTTCCAGACTCTTCCATGCCTTCGAAGATGAACTGAGGCAACGTGAGTAAGCGAGGTCATTACTACGAGGTCGTTACTACGAGGTCGTTACTACGAGGTCGTTACTACGAGGTCGTTACTACGAGGTCGTTACTACGAGGTCATTACTACGAGGTCATTACTACGAGGTCATTACTACGAAGTCACAAATACTAGATTAACGCGAATTCTTCAATAACATCTAAAAGATTTCTTGGGTTTTTCTTTATAAAATTATAATATTTAAAAAAATAAGTACATTTCTACAGAATCACCTTAAATATACGGCGAATAATGTCTAGTATTACGTAATAACCTTGAGGTTGACCGGAAGGGGTAGTTCAGCCTTTTGATAAGCTTCGATGGCATTTAGGACGCATAGTATGGGAGCTTTATCATCGGTAGAGCCTCGGCCGTAAAGTTTACCGTCCAGCTTGGTCAGCACAAATGGCTCGGTGTTCCAGCCGTCCGACTGTAGGAGTCGAATGAGGTCAAGGGTCAGGCATTAAGGACTCAACGACCGAGTCATAGGGCTGAGATTAAAGTCGAATGGAGGGTCTACATCCCTCAGCATTCATGCCGTGAAAGAATGAAATATTGACGTAATTCAGTGAAGGATATCTGGATACTGTTCACAAATATAGAGTTGTTCTTATTTATAAAGCTACTTCTACATATAATCCAGTTGCCTACGTGAAAAAGCACACAAAGAAATATGAAAATCTCTTAAAATTCTACAAAATTATTAACAGATATTTCTTAAGGATAGAGCATAACAAATCTGCAATTACAGGAGATATCCAGGCGTAGGGTAATAAATATCTGAAATTACAGGAGATATCCAGGCGTAGGGTAATAAATATCTGCAATTACAGGAGATATCCAGGCATAGGGTAATCTTTATTATTAAATAGAAATAAATACAACTGATGCATACAGATTAATACTAATTCTAATACTAATACACACGGACTGGGGTGCCTAAAGCTTTCTTCGTCGGGACTTACCTTTGCAGCTGGCTGAACGTCCAAATGTCCATATATGCATATAGTTTTCTTGGCTGGATCATTTCCTATGGCTCCTAGAGAAACGACGTAATTTATAATGAATGGGTTAAGAAAATAAAATAACTTCCAATTTGTTTTATGCATAGTAAATAATGTTAAAATAGAAAATCAGTCGGACTAATGCGAGTAAATGATATCGAGGCACGAGCTTTAACCAATTAGAGCCGGCGGTAACTGAAGTTTTCCTGAAGGAGTATCCTGCATTCCCAAGTCTTCGAGTTTAAATGTTCCACCCAATCTTTTCACTTCCTATGCGCATTAAGTCTAATGTACTAGAATTAATATTGCTAGTAATACAATTGACACTAAAGGCATTGCAGGGAATTTTGATATGATTTGATATTAATGAGCTTATACAATTTTCATTTTGATTTTAATAGTTTATATATAGACATTAGGTAACAATACCTTACATACATATGTACAGAACGAAATGGGATATGACAACATAGGATATTTAACTTTAAAGTCTAATATCTAAATATGTGTGGTATTATATGGTAATTTAAGATTACTAATAAGTAAATTTCATTTTTAATAAGTTAGAGTATAGAGCAAATATTTTTAATTGTTATGTCTAATTATTAATTATAAAATACACCACATTATATAACATTATATAAAAAAGAAGCCATAAATTATCACAGGCACAATAAATTAAATTAGATCAAGGTGTAAAATATAATTAAAGTTCTAAACATAGATATAATCTTACTGATGAACTATATATACAAAATAATTATTATAACAATAATATAAATTAAATATGAAAAAATGTTAAACGGGTAAAAAGAATAGTTATTATGTGGAATATAGATTGTATTATGTAATATATAATATTGGAGAGTGGTTTTTAGTGACGATATCGCATTGAAAATACATTAATCCGTAAGATACCTAATTTGCCATACACAAATGCATTATGTGCAGATAATATCATTGTTGGTGCGAAAGAGAAAAAGTCGAGAAAATTAGAAGTTCGTATCTGGGTAGGTCAAAGTGCAAGGATTGCAGAATAAATCTGACCTCTGCCGCTACAGACATCATGCGAATTGTCTCATCTCTTTGCTTCGGGTCGGAGGAGACGGACTGTACTGCAACCCAATCCGCAAGTCTCTTTATATAGAGCTCTTCATTGGCATCGACGTGGCTATTGGTTTAGATGGCGGCAGTGAGTATAGTGGTGGCTATGGTGGTGGCTATGGTGGTGGTTATGGTGGTGGGTATGGTGGTGGTTATGGTGGTGGCTATGGTGGTGGTTATGGTGGTGGCTATGGTGGTGGCTATGGTGGTGGCTATAGTGGTGGCTATGGTGGTGGCTATGGTGGTGGTTATGGTGGTGGCTGTAGTGGTGGTTATGGTGGTGGCTGTAGTGGTGGTTATGGTGGTGGCTATGGTGGTGGCTATGGTAGTGGCTATGGTGGTGGCTATGGTGGTGGCTATGGTGGTGGCTATGGTGGTGGCTATGGTGGTGGCTATGGTGGTGGCTGTGATGGTGGCTGTAGTGGTGGCTATGGTGGTGGCTATGGTGGTGGCTATGGTGGTGGCTGTAGTGGTGGCTATGGTGGTGGCTATGGTGGTGGCTATGGTGGTGGCTGTAGTGGTGGCTATGGTGGTGGCTATGGTGGTGGCTATGGTGGTGGCTGTAGTGGTGGCTATGGTGGTGGCTATGGTGGTGGCTATGGTGGTGGCTATGGTGGTGGCTGTAGTGGTGGCTATGGTGGTGGCTATGGTGGTGGCTATGGTGGTGGTTATGGTGGTGGCTATGGTGGTGGCTATGGTGGTGGCTATGGTGGTGGCTGTGGTGGTGGCTGTGGTGGTGGCTATGGTGGTGGCTATGGTGGTGGCTATGGTGGTGGCTATGGTGGTGGCTATGGTGGTGGCTGTAGTGGTGGCTATGGTGGTGGCTATGGTGGTGGCTATGGTGGTGGCTATGGTGGTGGTTTTGGTGGTGGCTATGGTGGTGGCTATGGTGGTGGATATGGTGGTGGCTATGGTGGTGGCTGTAGTGGTGGCTATGGCGGTGGCTATGGTGGTGGTTATGGTGGTGGCTATGGTGGTGGCTATGGTAGTGGCTATGGTGGTGGCTGTAGTGGTGGCTATGGTGGTGGCTATGGTGGTGGCTATGGTGGCGGCTATGGTGGTGGCTATGGTGGTGGCTATGGTGGTGGCTGTAGTGGTGGCTGTGGTGGTGGCTATGGTAGTGGCTATGGTGGTGGCTGTAGTGGTGGCTATGGTGGTAGCTATGGTGGTGGCTATGGTGGTGGCTATGGTGGTGGCTGTAGTGGTGGCTATGGTGGTGGCTATGGTGGTGGTTATGGTGGTGGCTATGGTGGTGGCTATGGTAGTGGCTATGGTGGTGGCTGTAGTGGTGGCTATGGTGGTGGCTATGGTGGTGGCTATGGTGGCGGCTATGGTGGTGGCTATGGTGGTGGCTATGGTGGTGGCTGTAGTGGTGGCTGTGGTGGTGGCTGTAGTGGTGGCTATGGTAGTGGCTATGGTGGTGGCTGTAGTGGTGGCTATGGTGGTGGCTATGGTGGCGGCTATGGTGGTGGCTATGGTGGTGGCTATGGTGGTGGCTGTAGTGGTGGCTGTGGTGGTGGCTGTAGTGGTGGCTATGGTAGTGGCTATGGTGGTGGCTGTAGTGGTGGCTATGGTGGTGGCTATGGTGGTGGCTATGGTGGTGGCTATGGTGGTGGCTATGGTGGTGGCTGTAGTGGTGGCTATGGTGGTGGCTATGGTGGTGGTTATGGTGGTGGCTATGGTGGTGGCTATGGTAGTGGCTATGGTGGTGGCTGTAGTGGTGGCTATGGTGGTGGCTATGGTGGTGGCTATGGTGGCGGCTATGGTGGTGGCTATGGTGGTGGCTATGGTGGTGGCTGTAGTGGTGGCTATGGTGGTGGCTGTAGTGGTGGCTATGGTGGTGGCTGTAGTGGTGGCTATGGTGGTGGCTGTAGTGGTGGCTGTGGTGGTGGCTATGGTGGTGGCTATGGTAGTGGCTATGGTGGTGGCTGTAGTGGTGGCTATGGTGGTGGCTATGGTGGTGGCTATGGTGGTGGTTATGGTGGGTGTGATGTGGGTATTATGTGGCTATGGAGTGGGTGTGGAGTGGGTGTGGAGTGGGTGTGGAGTGGGTGTGATGCGGGTGTGGAGTGGGTGTGATACGGGTGTGATGTGGGTGTGATGCGGGTGTGGAGTGGGTGTGGAGTGGGTGTGGAGTGGGTGTGATGCGGGTGTGGAGTGGGTGTGGAGTGGGTGTGGAGTGGGTGTGGAGTGGGTGTGGAGTGGGTGTGATGCGGGTGTGGAGTGGGTGTGGAGTGGGTTTGATGCGGGTGTGGAGTGGGTGTGATGCGGGTGTGGAGTGGGTGTGGAGTGGGTGTGATGCGGGTGTGGAGTGGGTGTGGAGTGGGTGTGATGCGGGTGTGGAGTGGGTGTGGAGTGGGTGTGATACGGGTGTGATACGGGTGTGATGCGGGTGTGGAGTGGGTGTGGAGTGGGTGTGATACGGGTGTGATGCGGATGTGGAGTGGGTGTGGAGTGGGTGTGATGCGGGTGTGGAGTGGGTGTGGAGTGGGTGTGATACGGGTGTGGAGTGGGTGTGGAGTGGTTTTGATGCGGGTGTGGAGTGGGTGTGGAGTGGGTGTGATGCGGGTGTGGAGTGGGTGTGGAGTGGGTGTGATGCGGGTGTGGAGTGGGTGTGGAGTGGGTGTGATGTGGGTGTGGAGTGGGTGTGATGTGGGTGTGATGCGGGTGTGGAGTGGGTGTGGAGTGGGTGTGATGCGGGTGTGGAGTGGGTGTGGAGTGGGTGTGGAGTGGGTGTGGAGTGGGTGTGGAGTGGGTGTGATGCGAGTGTGGAGTGGGTGTGGAGTGGGTGTGATGCGGGTGTGGAGTGGGTGTGATGCGGGTGTAGAGTGGGTGTGGAGTGGGTGTGGAGTGGGTGTGATGCGGGTGTGATGCGGATGTGATGCGGATGTGGAGTGGGTGTAGAGTGGGTGTGGAGTGGGTGTGGGTGTGGAGTGGGTGTGGAGTGAGTGTGATGCGGGTGTGGAGTGGGTGTGATACGGGTGTGGAGTGGGTGTGATGCGGGTGTGATGCGGGTGTGGAGTGGGTGTGGAGTGGGTGTGGAGTGGGTGTGGAGTGGGTGTGATACGGGTGTGGAGTGGGTGTGATGCGGGTGTGATGCGGGTGTGGAGTGGGTGTGGAGTGGGTGTGGAGTGGGTGTGGAGTGGGTGTGATACGGGTGTGATGCGGATGTGATGCGGATGTGGAGTGGGTGTGGAGTGGGTGTGGAGTGGGTGTGGAGTGGGTGTGATGCGGGTGTGATGCGGATGTGATGCGGATGTGGAGTGGGTGTGGAGTGGGTGTGATGCGGGTGTGGAGTGGGTGTGGAGTGGGTGTGGAGTGGGTGTGGAGTGGGTGTGGAGTGGGTGTGATACGGGTGTGGAGTGGGTGTGATGCGGGTGTGATGCGGGTGTGGAGTGGGTGTGGAGTGGATGTGGAGTGGGTGTGATGCGGATGTGATACGGGTGTGGAGTGGGTGTGATGCGAGTGTGGAGTGGGTGTGATGCGGGTGTGGAGTGGGTGTGGAGTGGGTGTGATGCGGGTGTGGAGTGGGTGTGGAGTGGGTGTGGAGTGGGTGTGGAGTGGGTGTGATGCTGGTGTGGAGTGGGTGTGGAGTGGGTGTGGAGTGGGTGTGATGCTGGTGTGGAGTGGGTGTGGAGTGGGTGTGATGCGGGTGTGGAGTGGGTGTGGAGTGGGTGTGATGCGGGTGTGGAGTGGGTGTGATGCGGGTGTGGAGTGGGTATGATGCGGGTGTGGAGTGGGTGTGGAGTAGGTGTGATACGGGTGTGATGCGGGTGTGGAGTGGGTGTGGAGTGGGTGTGAACGTAGTGGTGAGTGATTATATTATCAAAGGAATTAAATTCATTAATACATAAATTAATACATGTGTTTAAAATATATATTTATAATTACAATTCGATTAATAACTCTTGTAGAAGTAGTGTAATTATATTGTATTACAGTAATAATATTGTATTACAGTAATAATACTGTAGCAGTGTAATAATATTGTATTACAGTAATAATACTGCAGTAGTGTAATAAACTGTATAAAGGTAATATACTGTATTACAGTAATAATACTCTATTAGAGTAATAATATTGTATTACAGTAATAATACTGTAGTAGTGTAATAATATTGTATTACAGTAATAATACTGCAGTAGTGTAATAAACTGTATAAAGGTAATATACTGTATTACAGTAATAATACTCTATTAGAGTAATAATATTGTATTACAGTAATAATAATGTAGTAGTGTAATAAACTGTATAAAGGTAATATACTGTATTACAGTAATAATACTGTATTACAATAATAATACTGTATTAAAGTAATAATACTATACTAGTGTAATAATACTTTATTAGAGTAATAATACTGTATTAAAGTAATAATACTATACTAGTGTAATAATACTTTATTAGAGTAATAAACTGTATTAGAATACTAATGTATTAGAATATGATTTATTCTAATCAGAATTAAAACTTGATTCAGTGACAACAAAATAAATAATCTAAATGGAACAATACTCTGAAAGCTCGACTAGAAATGTCTCCAAACCTGAACAATGGTTTAAGATCTAAAGTCATCGTTGTATAACTGTTGTCGGCTGATTCAAAATCTGCAATGGAATGTAAGAGACGAGTTAGCTCCGAGCGGAGTCGGGACTTAGTGGGCGGGGCATGCGCAATATACAAGGTACTCCATAGGCCCAACAGCTGATATATCATAAATCATGAAGACACGATATCGAATCTTATGATTTATAGACGCGGTTTTGTTTATGTGACAGAAGAAATAAAGTGGTGATATGCATGAGTGCACATGATTGTATTTATCAATATCTATTGTATTGATGTTATGTATTGTACATATATATTATGCAATATGATCGTATCTACTGTATAGTCAATTAGTATTGGTAGACTTGTATATTTAGAGATTAAATCAATTTGATAACAATATTATTGGATATTACATTTATATATTACAATATATGTAATTATAATTCTATTGTATAAAATGAAAGCAATTTTTTATAAGGAAAATAAAAACGATTTTTAAAAATGGTGACACAAAATTATTACTTGAATATTTTCTGAAAGCTATTTATTATTACTAAGTAATATCCAAGATTACTTTAATAATGGGTTTGGGTTTGGGTAATCTGGGTATATCCGGGTGTATTAGTGGGTACTCTGGGTTATTAATAAACAACTTCAATGTTTTAGATGTAAAACAACACAGCTGTCAATGGTGTATAGAAATTTTAAATAAAACATTATATTATTTCAGAAAATATCATTTATTAACATTAATTATAATTTAAAAATTCATAAATAATGAAATAAGAATTGAATAAACAAAACAATACACTATTATTATACAATATCTTTAGATGCATTAAGGAGTATTAAATGCAAAATATGTATCATAATTCTTATGTAGATATAATATAACAAATGTTAATGACTACTTACTATAATTCACTAAAACTCAAGATGGAGTTATAGTAAGGAAAGTATGATGTAAGAGAAAATTAAGACATTTTGTATATATATGTTGTTATCAAAGAAATTAAGTAACTTTTATAAAAGACAATAATAATAAATTCAAAAATAATTATGTTAAACGCTTAGTTTATACATGTATATACATATATATTTAATGTTGGAAACTTTTTATAATGTATAAAGATTTGATTGATTTCATTGGATCATGAAATTATGAAATTAACCCGGCATGAAATTAACCATTTATCAGATATTGGAATATTATAGTGTTTTGTTTAGTAATACATGTTTAATTATTGTCAAAATAACTTTAAAAAATCACTGGTGTATATTGATATATACTAATAGAGTATATAAATAAATAAGCTTATATAAGTAATACTTGTTGATTAGCATATATACCAATAAACCATTATTAATTATGTAAAAATGTATAAAATGCACATTGTAGAGTTACAATATACACTGTGTACTATTAAAATAACTAAATAATAGATATATATATAACAGGATACATTTACATCCTGTTATTTAAATATCATTTTCCTTCATATCCAAGATTAATGGCATTACTACTCCTATTCTTATATATATATATATATATATCACTTAATATTGGTCATATTAAATACAACTATGAATGAAATTTAACTTATTCGCGTTACATTGTCTTTATAAAATTATATAAAGCTATATAAATATGATGTAATATTTATAATCATTTATATAATTAACTAAAATTAATTATAATTAAATTTATAAATAGTATTCATCTTTATAAAACTATTAATTAAATTATATATTACTTTTAATTTGTATTATTAAAAAATAGGTAATAACCGAAATTATAAAAATATATATTTTTTAAAAAATTTAAAATTAATCGCGTAAAAAATTATTTCCGGTAGGCATAAAATGGCGTCACTGTAATGGTTTGTATGCATTATTTAATAAAGCTTAATTTATTTAAAAAATAACATTATAATTTAAATGTCCACTGTAATTCAATAATATAAATATTAAAATAAAATAATATTTGCAATATTTATTTTATTTTTAACAAAAATGAGAATGGACATTGTTTGTTTTTATTATAAGTTGTTTTTTAATGAATATATTTATACTCTTAAATCATGATGTATTTAATTATGGGATTTAGAGTTTTTAAATGAATTAACATGTCTAAATAATATGTCTATTTAATACAATTACGATGGATCTATCAAATAACGTTACTATTTAGAAATGTGTATTGTTTTATAAAAAATAATCCAAATTTCGTATTAATTTTTCCAAATATCACATTTAGCATGCATAATTATTATTTTTAGATATATTTCAATTATCTTGTATATCTAGATCAAATTAAACTTTTTTTAACGGTATAGAATATTTTAAAATTTAATTTAAATGATTAATTTATTATATTTGGTATCTTAATATTATTTTCATTAATTAACGTATTACCTTAGATAATGTTTAACACTATATTAATAAAGAACTTCCTTATCGATACATTAATGCAAAAGCGTAATAAAATCTCTATTATATACATTATTGTAGTTAAATTAACTTATGATTTTCATATTCAACCAGATTGGTGTAGATCCTGATGACGATATAGCGATCTTTACCGATGTACGAGACGAAGCTACTCCATTGCCGCCCGATATCGCATCGGTGGACGGCGGCAGTATATCGCTTTCGGAGGACGTCATGGGTAAGAGTACGCTGGACACGCCCGAACAAATCCCCGACACCACCGGGGAGTTGGACACGCCCGAACAGGTTCTCGAGGAGAACGGCGAACTTGATACTCCGGAGAATATAGTCGTCGACGACGATATCTGTATTGACGCGTCGAGCGTCAAGTGCGAGAGCACTTCAACGCCCGTCGACAAGTCGAAAGCGTCGCCCGCCTCATCTAACCTGTTCGACGAGCTCACCGACGAATCGGATACCTCTATCGACTTCGACGCCGAGAAAGGCCTTATAAACGAAGACGCCCTGCGCAAGAAACTGAAGAAGCGAAAGGATGTCCTCGAGGACCTCAACAAACAGGAGAGCTGTGCAGCTGCTGCTGTTGCCTCGTCGTCTAGCAACGTTATTGCCAAGATGGCCGTTTCTTTCGAAGAAGGTTTTCCTTCACTTATGAACTCACTTTTATTCGCTTTTCATTCGCATACGATTATGTAACTCTACGCGTGATTTAGAAAATGCGTAGTTACGTATTGTAAAGCGAAACTGTGAAACAATTTCAGGTGAATGTTCAACTTCCGAAGAAACTGCAGGCTCCAGCGATGACTCCTCCGGCTCCGGCTACGAACGGTGTCCAATTTGTCTGACGAGACTCACGGGTAAGTTTGTCCAACATGAAATACTCGTTGTCTATTCTAGATATGATTTTTAATTCAAAACTAAATTTACATTTAGTATATTTGCATTAGTATTAACTTTTTAGGATAACTTTTTACATTGAAGTTTTATTTCATAAAATTTTCTCATTATTTGGTTATGATACAACTTAGAAAATTCTACTATCCAGGACGTCAAGAAAAGGGTACTCCTGAAAGCTGCGACCATTGCTTTTGTCTCGAATGTCTCATCGAATGGTCGAAGGTATTAACTCACTAAATATATCACATCCAACGGCATAAATACCCACGCGTAGAGGATTTGTCAATACGCGCAGTTTTATAATCGAAATAAAATGCTCGTCTTACGATGCACGGATAGTACGATCGACGTCGTCTGAAACTGTATCCATCCGCCTAACGCCGGAACTAACCCCGCCCCGCCCGCCCCCCGCAGAAAGTGAACACGTGCCCCGTCGACCGCCAGACCTTCCACATCATCTTTGTACGCGAGCACGTCGGAGGGGCGATACTGAGGCGGGTCGACGTCGCCGAATGCAACACTTTCGCCGCCGAAGACGACGCAATCGACGAGCTCACTTACTGCGAAGTTTGCAACTTGGCAAACCGCGAGGACTGCCTGCTGCTCTGCGACGGCTGCGATGCCGGGTTAGTCGCCTTCCAACGATATCCGCCCGGCGAAGGTCATAGCTCTTCGCCGAGCCTATCGCGTGCTATTTATGTAATCGCCTCTTCCTTTTACGCTATTTGTTGTAGAGGTTAGCTAATGTTTCGATATCGTACACGAATATTTCTTTTTAGGTTAGATTAGTAATTTGTTTTATTTATTTTTAATGTCCATTTGAACTTGACTAAGTAAAATGGTCTAGTTGGCGTAATATTTGGACATTGGCTCGGATTTTAAATTGACATTAATACATCAACTGGCAAATTTACAATTTAATCTATTTAATTTGAAGAAGGTATTAATGTTTAAGGGAAGGCTATTTTTATAGAAAAGTTGTCCTTTTATATTTTTAATATAGTACTTTTGGCAAATTTAATATAACTTTATTGACTATTATAATTTAAAAATATTTTAAGTGATATTAATTTAGCTAACAATTTAGTTATTAAATGATGAATTACATAATAATAGGTTTATTTTTGGTAACTAATTACATTATTTTATTTTTACATTTCAAAATAAATACTTTGTTATTAATAATTTTATTTAAAGGTCTACATTTTTACATATGAATTATTTAGAATAATTATAAAGAATTCTTTTTAAGATATTAGATCAAATTTAGCACTCGTTAATTCAATGTGATACTTTATATCATACAGCTGTGATTAAAATATAACATTTTAAAAAAACATGTAATATTTTTATTATATTAATGTTCTGATATAATTACTTACTATAGGTTTATTAATTAGAATATACTGTAATTTTATATGTAAAGTACAGTATATAGAGGTTAATCGACTATTAAATATTTTTCGTTAGCTGATATCTTTTAATCTTGTTATCTATATTTCTCATCTCGAGTTTGACCTTTAGCCGCAATTTAAACTTTTCAGTTGACTCCGATTTCTTTTATTTAATTACTACATGATTTACATGTATCAATTGCTGTAGGTACCACTTCTACTGCCTTACACCTCCTCTGGAAGGCATCCCCTCGAACGATTGGTTCTGTTGCCATTGCCGGTCAAGCCGCAGCATATCCCTGGATGTTCAGGATTCCAGGTATGTGCCTTCGAGTTCTATTGTGTTCTAGCTTTGCTACGAATCATAAATATATATTCAGTATCTTTATTTTTTAACGTTCTAACCAATATTCATTAATTTAGCTCGGCCTTTGTTTTAGTCAATTATTGACGTGCTTAGATTAGGTCCATAAGTTTTCACTTGTTCGGGTTATTTAAGAGATGCTTTTTAAGTTAGCTTAAATTAGTTTAATATTATGATATTTCAATCTAATAATTTATAACCCGAGTGTATAATCGTTACATTACATTCGCTTCTCCTTCGATAATACGTCGCCACGGAAACCTAAGTACGAATCCCCCCCCCCCGGTTGTGACGAGCCTTCGTTCGCAGCGCCATGCCATCCGAGGCTCCGGTTCAGGCGATTGTTCCTCGAACGCTCCAGAGTCAACGAGTCCGCGCCGCCATCGAACGCGTACGTCTTCTGCGCAACGCCAGCTCGTCGGGTTCTTCTGTTGGCTCCGATGTCGCCCCCGCCTCCTACTCGGTCAAGGTGTGTACGCGTACTCCGTCGAGTAGTCGTACGCGTCCTCCGTTGAGTAGTCGTACTCGTCCTCCGTTGAGTAGTCGTACTCGTCCTCCGTTGAGTAGTCGTATTCGTCCTCCATTGAGTAGTCGTACTCGTCCTTCATTGAGTAGTCGTACGCGTACTCCATTGAGTAGTTGTACTCGTCCTTCATTGAGTAGTCGTACGCATACTCCATTGAGTAGTCGTACTCGTCCTTCATTGAGTTGTCGTACTCGTACTCCATTGATTAGTCGTACTCATACTCTATCGGGTAGTCGTACTCGTCCTCCATTGATGTTTGTACTCATACTCCAAGGGGTAGTTGTACTCGTCCTCCATTGAGTAGTTGTACTCGTCCTCCATTGAGGTTTGTACTTGTACTCCATTGAGTAGTTGTACTCGTCCTCCATTAGGTATTTGTACTTGTACTCCATTGAGTAGTTGTACTTGTATTCCATTGAGGTTTGTACTTGTACTCCATTGAGGTTTGTACTTGTACTCCATTGAGTAGTTGTATTTGTACTCTATTGAGTAGTTGTACTTGTACTCCATTGAGTAGTTTAACTTGTACTCTATTGAGGTTTGTACTTATACTCCATTGAGTAGTTGTACTTATAATCCATTGAGTAGTTGTACTCGTACTCCATTGAGTGGGTGTATTCGTACTTCCCACTGTTGTTTATATTATTTTGATGTTATTAACTAACAATATTTTGCAACATAAAAAAATATATCCTAATTTGAAAAAATCTACTAAGATATCAGAAAAATCGAGTTTGTCAGTAAAATGATTTATTGATGATAAGTTTAGGTCTGTTTAGATTTGTTTAGACCTTTGCGATATGCAATTTCATTTTTCTTAGACACACGCGCGTTACATAATATTACTACCGCCAGGTTAAAAAGAAGCGCAAAACTAGGAAGAGCAAGAAACGCTATAGGAAATCGTCCAGGCGTTCCGGCCACAAACGCCGTGGAAAAGTTAGTACCTCCCGCTGACCTCGATAAGCTCCGTTGTATGTGCCTACGTACGTTAGCGCTCGGCCCGCTGCGTTTATGTGCCTACACGACCCCTACCGCTTGGCTACGCGCGCACCCCGAGGTCGTGGCGCGTCCGCCTCGTCCCTTCCCTCTATACAACACCGTCCGCAGAAACGCCGTAAACCTACCACCGTGAAGTCGCGTCTAGCCACTCGTCTAGGCATCACGAAACCCCGCCAAGGTCAAATCATTCCGCGTAGGAGCGTAGCCGAAGCCGCCAAAGTGAGTGTAACCTTGACCCCATCGACAACATCTCGAAAGCTAATTAAGACCTCGCCCCCTCCCGTGCCCTCCTTCTCCCGCTCCCAAACTCTAATAAAGACTGAGTCTCTTGTTTAATGATTTAAATCCAGGAATTGTAGATATTAATTACGTAACTATTAAGTAATTATAAAAAATGTTACCTTCATTTTCAAAATAACATTTTATTTAATATTTTAATGAATTATTTAGAAGTACCTGGATTTAAACCACTAATCATGCCCTCCACTGATCCAATACTGCAATGTCAGCTGCGTGATCGTGTTTTGTTTGTGTTTAAACCATTGCCGCGTTCAGATCTTTTGTTTCGATGCGGATACCTATTGTTGTTACCTAGGGATGCGAGGCTCGGACAGAGAAATGCCGGGGTAAACTACGCCCACGGGCACAAGTTTTATCTTCCAGTGGTAGGCTATTTATTAGTGAGGAATTCCGACATTCCAATCTCTCCCCTCATCGTAGGACAAGGCCATATCTATACTTCGCGGGGAGCTGCCGAGTGCTAGTCTAGGTCTTTGTGTGATGGCTGATCGTAATACCCTGGATCCGTTAGTAAATAATGAAATTTTATTTTTTCCATTCTTATAATCTAGCTCAGCAACAATGCTAAGCTATTTATAAAATAATGCAATATCTCTATAAAAAAACTTCTAAATTCTTTATTATACAAATTATATATATACTATTTTATTATTACTTTGAATAACAACTAGAATTGTCCAGAATGTATCCTAAGTTAAAGTATTTAGACATGCACCATACACTCCAACAAGTATCTTTTGGTTGCAGATCTTTTAGCGACGCAGACAATAACGTCAGCCAGATGCCGCTGTCGCAAGCCGCTCAAAAGTACAGACAGCCGATTAATTCAAGGTTTGTAAGCCAGCCGCGAAGACGGCAAAGGAGGTTGCTAAGGAGGTTGCTCGGGTGGTTTAACGGTGCTACGCTCGCGCTGACCTACGCCATACTGTTGCTATTCTGTTGCAGTAACGATGTCCTGGGAGACATTCTCGCCTGCCAGAAGACATTGCATACCAACTACTTTGATGTGGATAAAGATGGCACTCTGAAGCAGAAAGACAATACCTGTAATTCGTCTTCCAAGGGTTCGTTCGACCACTGCCTTATATTTCGAAGAAATGGTCGTGTCCATACCCATCTTATACATCTCTATATCGAATCCTTAGATAAAAAGAAAAAAGATCGTTCCTCCAGGAAGTACAGCCAGATTCCGGATGAAAGTTTTCCTTTAAAGAAATCTCCAGGTTTTTATTTGGTTTCAAATTCACGTTTTTTTTAATTATCTCTAAACTTCTCCAGTTCATTCACATTCACATTCTCTGCTGTTAAATTCACATTATCTTCTGTTTAATCACATTATCTTCCGTTAAATTCACATTATCTTCTGTTTAATCACATTATCTATTGTTAAATTCACATTATCTTCTGTTTAATGCACATTATCTGCTTTACTCAGACAATGAAAAGGTTGATGCATACACAACTTCTGGTGCCATTACGTCTACCACTTATATACGACACAATAGGTTAATACTACCACTGTGTATTGTTAACACTTTAGGTTAATACTTTAGGTTAATACTACCACTGTGTTTTGTTAATACTTTAGGTTAATACTTTAGGTTAATACTACCACTGTGTTTTGTTAATACTTTAGGTTAATACTACCACTGCATTTTATTAACACTTTAGGTTAATACTACCACTGCATTTTATTAACACTTTAGGTTAATACTACCACTGCATTTTATTAACACTTTAGGTTAATACTATCACTGCGTTTTGTTAACACTTTAGGTTAATACTACCACTGCGTTTTATTAATACTTTAGGTTAATACTATCACTGCATTTTATTAATACTTTAGGTTAATATTACCACTGCGTTTTGTTAATACTTTAGGTTAATACTTTAGGTTAATACTTTAGGTTAATATTACCACTGCGTTTTGTTAACACTTTAGGTTAATACTACCACTGCGTTTTATTAATACTTTAGGTTAATACTACCACTGCATTTTATTAATACTTTAGGTTAATACTTTAGGTTAATATTACCACTGCGTTTTGTTAACACTTTAGGTTAATACTACCACTGCGTTTTATTAATACTTTAGGTTAATACTACCACTGCATTTTGTTAACACTTTAGGTTAATACTACCACTGCGTTTTATTAACACTTTAGGTTAATACTACCACTGCGTTTTATTAATACTTTAGGTTAATACTTTAGGTTAATACTTTAAGTTAATACTTTAGGTTAATACTTTAGGTTAATACTTTAGGTTAATACTTTAGGTTAATACTTTAGGTTAATACAACCACTGAGTTTTGTAATTCTTATTTTGAAATCCTAAAATAAATAATATATTTGTTTGTATAAGAGTGTGGACTTCGCGGTTGGCTTTAAACTGTGATCCAGTCGTCACGCTCGACCTCTCTTCCGCAGTCGTAAATACCGCAGTTCTCAGAACCACCAAGACGTCGAAGACGTCGGCCACGTCGACGTCGTCTCCGCCCATCGCTCGCGCAGGCATACGTCTTCTCGCTACTCGTCGTCTGGTAGCGTGGCCGCTAGTTCATCTCGCCACCGCCAACGCTCCTCTACTCCGAACGATCGCCAACGAAAGCGTAAACGCGACTCTTCGAAGCACAACCGTTCGCGCTCGAAGCAAAGGTCGCGTTCAGATCGATATCGGAGGTCTCCCAGGATCTCGCGGTCCCCCAAAAGGTCGCCGAGGAGGTCGCGAACACCCAAGAGATCGCCGAAGATCTCGCGATCCCCGAAAAGGTCTCCTAGGAGGTCGCGATCACCTCGAAGGTCACCGCGTAGGTCGCGTAGTCCTCGTTCAGCCCGAGGGCCCCGTAAAAGGGACGATGACGAGTTTAGTGGTGTCCCGGAACGCTGTTACGATAGATACGATACGTCGCATAATTACCGTGACAACCGACGTATACAGTACAGTAGCCATGGCAACAATAGGTCACGACGTACGCCCCCTAGGGAGGGCTACTCTCTGCAGGTTGCCCGACGTAATAAGGGAACACTCAAGGACGTCCTAGCCAACCACCGAACCAAGAGTTAGTAATGCCGTTTGTCGTTGTTTAGTTCGGTTGTTTGGTTTACTAAATCTCCTTCTAATTACGAGTGGTTTTCGCCTTTTTAAGTCCGTGCTTATCTTTTACCCGCGTTCTCGTGTGTTACGTACCCATTTACTTATTTAAGCTAGAATTGCGTTGATTAGTTGTCCGTGTTTGCTTTAACAATCGTATAACAATACTCAACTCCTTAGATGAATTATATTGGATAAGTCAATCGAATTGTAAGACAAAAATAGAACTCGTATCCAAAAGGAATGACAAGAGCAGAGATAAACTCTCCGGTCCCTGCGTCCGAAGCAACAACATTTCGACTCAGGAAACTAATACGAATAGCAATAGAGGTAATAGTCGACGTAATTGCATTGTCATTGAAGATAATCCAATTACGTGGCAAAAATCTATGAAAAATGAAATCAATAATTCTTCTAAAAAGAGAAAACATAATGAAAAAGATCCGAGTAGTGTTATTATCGACGCATATTTTGATCTAGAGATTCCGGCAAAGAAAAAGAAAGTGATAAAAGAAAAAATGATTAATTCTTGTGATAATGTTTCATGTAAGGCTAGAAAATCAAAGAAAAAATCTAAAAAAAGAAAATCATATCAAAAAAAAAAGAAACAGAAAACCTCGATTGATTATTCAGATAATAATATTATGAGTGATTTATTAGATATTTTTAATGAATCGGGTAATGAACATATAATTGAAGAAAGCCAAATTAATGATAAGGAAGGCAATCAAATCCTCCATTCTTCATATGAAAAAGATACTCATAAACGACAACATTTTTGTTCAAGAGATAAGAAAATAGAAAAAGAATTTGAAAATGAAACTTTTTTGAGCAATGATAAGAGAACAGTTAATGAAATTGATAAGAATGTGGATGCAATATATTTTTCGAAAGTTGATGAATCTTCTAATAAAAATGAGTATTTTGATATCGACCTTTATTTGGATAATTTGTATATACAAAGACAAGAGGAAGAACATGTTAAGAAAAACGAAATGGCATTTAATGAAGAAAGGGATCCTGCAGCGAACCATCATTCGGCAATCGATTGTTCTGGGGAACAAAGAATAGATGGAAATTATAAGAGAGGTATAAGTACACTTGATTCTAGAGATAATGATATTTTACCGAGAGTGGATATTAAAAAAGAAAATTATGTTGAAAAGAAATATGAGGAACGTATAACAACAGTTGAAAATGTTAATGCAAATAAAAAACAGATTAAAAAGTACAAATATGGTACATTTATACGACGAAAAAAAATTATAACTGATTGTGCCGAGAATTCTTTACGAATCAAAGGAAATGATATGAAAATCTCTGGTCATTATTCAAGTGATGACAATTCAATTCAACCAAAAATAGTCGAAAATCATACGGAAGAGAGAAAGCCTACTGAAAATGGTGAGGGTAAATACTTTTTCCAGCATAAATATGTCTATTTTATAGTATATAAAATATGATGATGAAATCAGGTATGACACATAATTATTTTATTTGCATGTTACTTATTGCATGTAAACAGATATATATATAAATCTAATCACTCATATAAATGTCTAATTGTTTTTATTTATGTTGTAAATATGTTTTTAAATACCTTACTAATATTCTATGAATAATTAAGTTATTTTATAATAATTTATAATATTTTATAATAATATATAATTTATGTATAATATATATTTTAAAAGTATTTTACAATTATAATTTTTTCAGTATAAACTTTTGATATTTTAAATATAAAATATCTATCTAACATCCGAGCTTTCAATTTTCTTATCAATATTCTATATTACATTTTTTGCATCTATTTGAAAAATATCAGCATCGTATTCATGACTTTTTTATAAGTTATTTATTTGAATACTTTTATTAAAAGTGAAGAAATAATTTGTTTCTAAACATATTTTTTGAGAAATCCATTAAGGAATTATAAATGTACGGAATAAATATCATTTAAAATTGTAATGCAAAACACAGAAAGATAAACACCTTATAGACCTTAAATTATTTAAGGTGCACTCGTATGTAATAAAATATTAAATAATATATGGGATAGCCGATATGACACTTAAATTATTATGTTTTAATTTTATTTTACTTCACGCTTTTTACATGTAATACAGTTTTAATTAAATTGATTTTATATTTGAATATTGTATTCATTAATGAACTAAAAATGTTTCGTATTTTATCAATTAAGTTAATTTCTGACAATCTATAATTATAATCCCTGTGATCTGTTTTTTTATATATTTATTATTCTGTTTAAATTTAATAATTCATTTTTAGTAAGACCGTGAAAATATAACTAAAAAATAGAAATAGTAATCTTGAGTATTATTTTATTAATTAAATTTCTCTTATTTTATTTATCTAAGGTTTAATTTAGGTGAATTTTGTAAATTTGATCACAATATGATATATATTTTACTAAATTATATTTATATAATGATTGGATCCATTTTTTTAGACAATAATGACGTGATTGTAATCGATTCTCCAACTGAAGATGAAATAGACGAAAATTCGAAGCAAGCTCGTGTAGATTCCAAGAATCAAGATAGAATACCTGTGGTTTTATTATATATAATCATTGTACACATTTACATAGGTATATATAACAAGTATCGCATATTATATAAGTAGTACTATTTAATTATATATACTCTATGAATTCATACTGTGAAAACATTATATACTTACTTAGATAATTAATATTGTAACAATATTTGTAAAAACTACAATTTTTAATCCATTTCATTTTCTTTCGCAGTCGGTTTGTCCGTCTCCCGAAACAGGTCACATCGTCGACAAACCGGAACCGCTGACCCCTAAATCACTGCAACCGCTCGTGGCTCACGTGGAAAGCTCCCTCGCTCGGCCTACGCTCGCTCCTTTCACTCCGCCCACGTTCCCCGCGACTCCGATTCCGAATACGGATACGCCGACGATGAATACCACGGGTACCACGGCTACAATCAATGGCGGCGGCGACCTCGGGCCCCTTACTCGCATCGCTAAGGACCGTTCGATCGGCAGCCCGCTCGCGTCTGCGGTATCGTCGAGTACAAGTGTAGATATGTTGTCTAAAAAGAAAATCTCGCTTTCCAGCGCGATTAAATCCACTACCAAACCGAAGACCGACAAAGACCCACAAAACGTTAGATATTGTTGTTCTTATGATTTTCTACTGATTTGTTAGTAGAGAGATTTAAAATCACGTTTTCACTCGCTAGGGTGATTCCACTCAGTCCACGAGCGAACAACAGATGAGCCGAAGAATCTATAAAGGTCGCGTTATCGAAGAGGTTAAGGTGGCCCTGAAGCCCTTCTACCTCGAAAAGGTGATCACCAAGATCGAATACAAGGACATCATGCGAAAGGCGGTTCCAAAGATTGAAGCAACTCATCAGGTGAACATTCTGAAGATTCGACGTCTGGTCGATGCTTATATCTCCAACATAAAGATTGTGAAGATGAAGGCCGCTTCAGACCTCAAAAAGAAGAGGAAATCTAAAGGCGAAGACAAAAAGCCCAACTAGCATTTCTAACAAACTGCCGCCGCCTTCAATTGTATTGTATATATAGAACTACGGATGAATGTGCAACTTTTTAAATAATTATTCCAATGAATATCCAATAAAATCAAAAACAAAAATAATAATTCCAAATGCAGGTAATGCAAATAATCGGAGAATCAAAATAGAAGCAAATGTTTAACATTATATAATGGCTTAGAGATAATGGCTTATAAAAAGCTTAGAGAATATTTTTCAGCATTCTGATTTCTTTTTCTTGTTTTTGTTGATTGCGTTTTTGAAATTCTAAACTGTAAATTAGGAATAAAGAAATTAGGTTATTATCAAATAGGTATTAGACATTTTAATCGAACCTTTTATCAATGATCCTTTTGATTATGATTTGTGTGGATAGATCGTTACCACTGTCAATTATTTTGAACTTTTGTCGTGTCTTTGGTTCCTACAGTAGCGTCAAGAACACAGGTTAATAAAAGGTATGTAACTATTCGAGTTCCACTAGATTACCTGCCGAGTAGATCACTAGGGCGCCAATACTAGATTACCTTATAGGGGTCGGTACCATCTACGTCCATATGACTCGAAGCATATCCTTGTACCACGATGTCGACGTTGAAGTGTTCCATCATCTCGTGCGAGATCGTCAACGGAGCTCCTATCACGACCTCGGAGACATACTGCGAGAATGTGGGCAGTTAGCATGGACAACCTATGATCTAGAACTAGCTATAGGAGCTCTTTCTTTTATAAAGGTTTATTATTTAGCTATGTACTTTAAGAGTGTATTGCTTCTGTACGGTATTGGGCAAGATCGCTCGCTAAAAATGATTGTCGATGTTCAAATGGACTACATTGAAATCAACGGGGAATCAATTATTAATGAAATGGGAAAGTCAGTATTTCAGACTTCATGAGAGTTGCATTTCTAAATCAAATAATGTATTATTTACACAACACTATAAATAACACCTGGACAATATATTCTATATAAAGTGTACCTTATTTCTATTTTCTAGAACAAATTACGACAACAAAAAATTAATTAATCTATAGATGTATAACTTATTTTACACTACTAATATAACTTTACTTTATTATTTATCTTTTATTAAAATGCTTATAAAATATATAATTTATTTGTAGTTCCTTCCATGAATATACACGGCAAACAGAATGTGAGTTTTAATCTAAACTGACATAAAATTGTTGGTCAACAAAAGAAATTATGTAATGCAAAAAATGAAATTACATATTTTCAAGTAAATATAACTATAATTATATCATATTTGTCATATATCATATATATCATATCATATATGTGTATTTTAAAATTAAAATAAATAAAATGCTAATTGGGTTAAAACTTTATTTAGGTAAAATGGTTATTTATTTTTAATTAAAAAGGTTACAGAAATACAATACAAGTAAATAGTAATCTCATGACAGTAGAAGTTATAAATAGCCTTTAATAAAACATCTTAAAATTAATATCACTGAGTATATTTCTCCGTTGTTATGACCTTTAACATTTATCATTGTGTCTAAATGGTCAGATGTCAATATCTCATTATATTCCTAAAAAACATATTTTGATCAAACTATAGATATTATTAATTGAATTGTTATTCAGAGAGTTTATTATTTCTCTTACAATATTTTCATTATTAATTATAAAATGATTTTCACACTACACTTTGCATATAACATCCATATCGCTCTTGCAATTTGATATAAATTTGGATTTGTTGTTGTGGTAATTATATATCGCTAATGGAATAATCTAATGTAAAAAAACAAACTGTTTCACTTTTCACTGATTATCTGTAAACAGATTGTGTCTATACAATGATATTCAGTCATATAATTGATGTAATAGTAGACTTTATATAATTTCAATGTTAAAAACTATCTGTATACAGCAAGATGTATATATAATGTGTATATCCTAGGATTATAAAGTACACATACATAATATTATAGTTATAATAATGTTATACTAGTAGTTTATACAAGATTAATTTTAAACAATTACAATAAATTATAATATTATATATTATATCCTAATTATATACTTATATATATATATATATGTGTGTGTGTGTATATATATATATATACATGGAACTTATAAACTGTTAACATACAATATATAATAAATATACAATACATCTGTTGCAATGGCCAACACAGGTAATATGATTAATTATGAGATTAAAATTATATTATATATGAAATGTATATTATGAAATATAGTATGTACAATATTATATAATATATTTACTAATATATATATATATAATATATATAATATATTTATAATAAAATTATTTAATATATAAATATATTTACAAGGTCTATAAATATAAATAAGATAATAAAAAACGATACATGCAAAATACCGATTATAAGTGAATATAATTATAGATTCAGGAATACTTTGTATAGTTATATAACAAAACAGTGTAAATATATAAATTAAAAAATTAAGTAAAGCTGCATTAAATGTTATAGTGTAAGAATGTCATAAAAATAGAAATTATAAGAATATCAAAAAAAAATATTCTTATTAATTAGATTTTATAAGTAATAGAAAGTTAAAGGACTAACTCTATTAGTTAATACACTTAGCACTCTTTCGTGAAGATTCATTATTGGATTATTGCCTCCTTTATATTGGTTGACAACCTGTAGTGGGTTTAGATATTTGGTTAATTACATAGTAGTTTAATGCACACTTCCATTAAAATAGTAACTAGAATTAAAGAGTGAAGTAAAGTAATGTGTATCATGTAAAGTACTAGGGGTACATGGAAAGTAAAATCATTTAGAATGATAAAAAAAAACTTACGGAAAATAATTATTTATTATGTTATTTATAAATTACAAATTTAATTATAAAATTATAAAAATAGTACATTTAGAAAATGATCTACTGACAATCTGCAATCTTTATTTAAATATGTTTTTATTTTGCAATGCTTTACTTTAAATAATGCGAAAGAAAAGATTACTATAATTTAAGTGCATAAAAATTGAGTGAGATTATATAACAATTATATATATGAGAGCATGTCTTTCTTAAAGCATTCTTAAAGTGTTTAAAGGAATATTAATTATAAATGCACTTTCGAAAACCCATAAAAATGGAATGATAGATGTGGTGTTGGTTAATAAATAAATGCAACTGTATACGTCTAACTAATAGTAAATACATCTAACTAATATTCACCTGATCCGTATGTAATCCAACGATTAGGTAGTTTCCTTCATTTCTTGCTTTTTCTAAAAAATCTAAATGTCCGATATCTATAATAAAAAATGGTCCTCGTATAAATCAGTAATTTTTACATTTTATCAGTATAGGAAAGTAAATCTTTGTTCAATAAGTGATCGAGTATTTAAAATATAAAATATAAACATAATTTAGACTAATTTGATAATTGATTATATTAATTAACTTTAATGATAATTACATATTTTACAGTGATTTTCTCTTTTATATTATATAATATTATGTAATAAATTAGAGGATGAAAAAATGATGAAATGTCTTTTTTGAATAAAATACTCCAAAAATAAGAATCATAAGTATCCGCGTCACCATTAAAAGGGCAACAAACGGAAAAGGTCAAATGCTCCAGCGACGTATACAATACGGTCTTTGGGATGAGGATCATGACCCTCGCTGAACTGCGCAATTCGCTTCGTCGTGGGAATGAAATGCGACGTGCCCGTATAAGGAGAGGCCGCAGAGTTTCCGGTGCCAATGGCCGAGCACTCGTCGCTGGTCACCGTCTCCATGGCGTACATGTGGTGGGATCGCGTCATCAGCAGCATCCTAATGGATCCATTGAATACGAGAGATAACTAGGCTGGATTCATCGTGAGTAAGTAAGTAGTAATATTTAGATCTAATAGAAAATTGAAAATGTCAAATATTACTTTTTCAATTTCTAAATATTTTGTTATATATTTTATTTAGTTTCGAAATATTTACAAATTGTTTGGGTGAGAAAAATGACGGCTGTGATTATTCACTTTTTTATTATCGTGCTTTTTAGAGTAGCTGTGGAAACTGAAATTATTTTTTTTATTTATATATTTAATATATTAAATTATAAACATACATTATGTACCCACATACATTATGTAACCACATACATTATGTACATACATACATTATGTACCCACATAATTATGAACCCACATACATTATGAACCCACATACATTATGTACATACATACATTATGAACACACATACATTATGTACCCACATACATTATGAACACACATACATTATGTACCCACATACATTATGTAACCATATACATTATGTAACCATATACATTATGTAACCACATACATTATGTAACCACATACATTATGAACCCACATACATTATGTACATACATACATTATGTACCACCATACATTATATACCCACATACATTATGTACCCACATACATTATGTACCCACATACATTATGTACCCACATACATTATGTACCCACATACATTATGTACCCACATACATTATGTACCCACATACATTATGTAACCACATACATTATGTACATACATACATCATGTACCACCATACAATATATACCCACATACATTATGAATACACATACATTATGTACCCACATGCATTATGTACCCACATACATTATGAACACACATACATTATATACCCACATACATTATGAACACACATACATTATGAACACACATACATTATGTACCCACATACATTATGTACCCACATACATTATGAACACATATACATTATGTACACACATACATTATATACCCACATACATTATGAACACACATACATTATGTACCCACATGCATTATGTACCCACATACATTATGTACATACATACATTATGTACCCACATACATTATGTACCCACATACATTATGTAACCACATACATTATGTACCCACATGCATTATGTACCCACATACATTATGAACACACATACATTATGTACACACATACATTATATACCCACATACATTATGAACACACATACATTATGTACCCACATGCATTATGTACCCACATACATTATGTACATACATACATTATGTACCCACATACATTATGTACCCACATACATTATGTACATACATACATTATATACCCACATACATTATGAACACACATACATTATGTACCCACATACATTATGTACCCACATACATTATGTAACCACATACATTATGTACATACATACATTATGTACCCACATACATTATGTACCCACATACATTATGAACCCACATACATTATGAACCCACATACATTATGAACACACATACATTATGTACCCACATACATTATGAACACACATACATTATGAACACACATACATTATGTACCCACATACATTATGAACACACATACATTATGTACCCACATACATTATGTAACCACATACATTATGTAACCACATACATTATTTAACCACATACATTATGAAACCACATACATTATGTAACCACATACATTATGTAACCACATATATTATTAACACAGATAAATTAGTAACAAACATACATTATGAACTCACATACATTATGAACCCACATACATTATATACATACATACATTATGTAACCACATACATTATATAACCACATACATTATGTAACCACATACATTATGTAACCACATACATTATGAACCCACATACATTATGAACCCACATACATTATGTACCCACATACATTATGTAACCACATACATTATGTAACCAGATACATTATGTAACCACATACATTATGAAACCACATACATTATGTAACCACATACATTATGTAACCACATACATTATGTAACCACATATATTATTAACACAGATAAATTAGTAACAAACATACATTATGAACTCACATACATTATGAACCCACATACATTATGTACATACATACATTATGTAACCACATACATTATATAACCACATACATTATGTAACCACATACATTATGTAACCACATACATTATGTAACCACATACATTATGAACCCACATACATTATGTAACCACATACATTATGATCCCACATACATTATGTACATACATACATTATGTAACCACATACATTATTAACACACATAAATTATTAACAAACATACATTATGTACCCACATACATTATGTAACCACATACATTATGTAACTACATAAATTATTAACACACATTAATTATTAACAAACATACATTATATATCCACTTACATTATGTGCTCTACTTCTTTTCTATATAAATAATGAAATAAATATTTATGGAGAGATAATTTATTAATTTGTACATTCTCTATTAACCAAAACAATAATCCATTACTAGATATATACTGAAATAATCTAATATTATAAAATAGTTCAATCTCTGTAATATGGATATTATTGAGTGTGAAGGGTCAAGCATTATATCAAGTAAAAATAAATATAAAGCTATAATACGTAGCAACATTAATTATTAAAAATTAATTATAAGGTTGTTAAATGACAACTAGAATTACAAAATGGGTAAATATTTAATGATTGGAAAGGTGGTTAGTAGTAGTAGTAGTAGTAGTAGTAGTAGTAGTAGTAGTAGTAGCAGTAGCAGTAGCAGTAGCAGTAGCAGTAGCAGTAGCAGTAGCAGTAGCAGTAGCAATAGCAGTAGCAGTAGCAGTAGCAGTAGCAGTAGCAGTAGCAGTAGCAGTAGCAGTAGCAGTAGCAGTAGCAGTAGCAGTAGCAGTAGCAGTAGCAGTAGCAGTAGCAGTAGCAGTAGCAGTAGCAGTAGCAGTAGCAGTAGCAGTAGCAGTAGCAGTAGTAGTAGTAGTAGTAGTAGTAGTAGTAGTAGTAGTAGTAGTAGTAGTACAATTATGTATTACAAGCTCATTTATCACATTCATGCCATCAATCACGTTCCTTTACCTACTCTGCTCCTATTATATGGAATAAGCTTCCTCTCCATATTAGATCCACATCAAATCATAATTCATTTAAAAATCTACTTAAATTTTATCTTTTAAATAACACATCATTCCTGTACTAAATTACCAAATCTTCCAAATCTTCTCAAAAACTATGACGTGTTAATCTTTTTTTCTTCTTCTCTTACTTATTTTTTATTTTATTTTATTTTATTTGTATATATTTTTTTTCTAGTCGAATAATCCGTATCTCATTACTTTTATAATAATCCATACGTATCCTTATCACCTATAATATTATGCGTATCGCTGGTGTTTTTTTTCCCGAGACTTGTAATTGCTGATAGGCATTGTGCCATAGTGTAGGCTTTTTCTTTGTCTTGGTTTTTCACCAGACATATTTATATTTCGCCTTGTCGCCTACAGTCAAGTAGTCTGGTTTATTGTGAAGTGTAGATAAATGAGTGAGCGGTATAATTTCGTATTGGATTCGCTGTGCGATGGGTAGCCAGTGTAATATTTTGAGATATGGAGTTATGTGAGTTCTAGAGTATTTCGGGATGCGGTAAACTGTCTGTGTGTGTCGGAATGTAGTAGTTTGGTGAAAGGAGTTTTTGAATTTCGGGGAAGTCTGCGTAGTGTAGAGTTGCTGTAGTCGATTCTAGGCAGTATTAGGGATGTAACAAGCATTGGAGATTGGAGGTAAATTAGAGAAAATAGTTTTTGATCGAAGATGATACCAAGGTTTTGAGCGGTGGAAGAGTATTTAATGATTTGGTTATTGATCTGAATTGAAGGAATATTTGTAGAAGTTGTAGGGGCTTTGATTAGTAGTACAATTTGTTTTACTGTTATTTAGAGAAAGAGAGTTGGAAGCAAGCCAACCACTAATTTCGTCTAAACAGTTGTTTAATATAGATATATTAGTAGAGGGATCTGGCATGTTACAGTATATTTGAATGTCATCAGCATATGTATGGAAATTGATGTCAGGGTATCTGTCGAATATGTCAAGTAGAGGTGATAAGTATACGTTGAACAGAATTGGAGAGAGAACAGAGCCCCGAGGAACTCTGTGAGAGATTATACGTGGTTTCGTTTTATAGGAGTCGATGCATACTGAGTATGTGCGACTTTCAAGGTAGGATGTAAACCAATCTAGTGCAGTGCCTGTAATTCCTATGAACTGCAGCCGACGGATTAATAAGCTGTGGTCTATGGTGTCGAAAGCAGCTGAGAGGTCGAGGAACATAGTAATGGAGCAGTGTTTCGTTGGATGGAGTAGCATATTATTTAGTACATGTGTTAGTGTGGTTTCAGTACTCTTGTAAGTCGTGTAGACACTTTGGAATTGGTTCAGTATTTTATTGTTGTCGAGGTATTCGTGTAGTTGGGAAGATACAATTCTTTCAAGAGTTTTGGATATATATGATAAATTGGAAATTGGACGGTAGTTGAAATCTGATTTATCATGTGAATTATTTGTAGCAGTAGCAGTAGCAGTAGCAGCAGCAGCAGCAGCAGCAGCGGAAGCGGCAGCGGCAGCGGCAGCGGCAGCGGCAGCGGTAGCGGTAGCGGTAGCGGTAGCGGTAGCGGTAGCGGTAGCGGTAGCGGTAGCAGTAGCAGTAGCAGTAGCAGTAGCAGTAGCAGTAGCAGTAGCAGTAGCAGTAGCAGTAGCAGTAGCAGTAGTAGTAGTAGTAGTAGTAGTAGTAGTAGTAGTAGTAGTAGTAGTAGTAGTAGTAGTGGTAGTAGTAGTAGTAGTAGTAGTAGTAGTAGTAGTAGTAGTAGTAGTAGTAGTAGTAGTAGTAGTAGTAGTAGTAGCAGTAGCAGTAGCAGTAGCAGTAGCAGTAGCAGTAGCAGTAGCAGTAGCAGTAGCAGTAGCAGTAGCAGTAGTAGTAGTAGTAGTAGTAGTAGTAGTAGTAGTAGTAGTAGTAGTAGTAGTAGTAGTAGTAGTAGTAGTAGTAGTAGTAGTAGTAGTAGTAGTAGTAGTAGTAGTAGTAGTAGTAGTAGTAGTAGTAGTAGTAGCAGTAGTAGTAGTAGTAGTGGTGACATGTTAAAAGAATATTTTTAGATTATGAGAAAATAAATTATTTAACCAAAAATGAATATACTGACCTTCCTACAAGGTCTGTGGTAGAAATACCTCGAGTTCTCATACATTCTCTGAGAATAAAGTTTATTGTTTACTGATATAATAGAAATAATTTTTAATTAAAATAATGGATCCTTTAATGATTTAATAATATTATATATTATATAGAAAAGTTACATATTAAAAATCTTTAATATTAAAAAATATTACATATCATTATATTCATTATATATATATATATATATATATATATATAATAAAAAATCTGATTTTAGAGATAAGGAAAGCAATATTGTTGAGCTCTGTTCTGAGCCCTAAATAAAGTTTGGTATTAATTTCAGAATCTTTATAAGATTATTTCTCCTAAAAAAATGCGGTGAACTCAAAATTTCATTTATTGCACAACCTCGATGGCAGATATATTTTAAAATAGCAAACTAGGCGAGTTTCAAGGTATAAGTGTTTATAAGTGTTCAATGGACGTAAGATCAATTATTTAAGATTGCCAATATCGGTCTCCGGATAAGCTAGATAAAAAATACGGATGTTTTTCAATAAAAAAGTATCCAATAAAATAGGAATATGGATTTTTGATAGACTATCTATTAAAATACGTAATTTATATGGATTTCTAAAGCATAATCAACGTTCTACCAACGATGGATCAACTATAAATTCTATAACGATGGTTTTTTTTTCTCTATATTTATATAACTAATTTATCAAATAATATCAAATTTTACCTATATCTCTTAGCGTCCTTGACTTCTTGGTAAGTATCTTCACCGTCGCAAGTAGTTGTAATATCATCTGAAATAAGTCATTTATAGACAAATATAAAACTATAGTTTAAATGATTTCATTACAGAAAAGTGATTTATCGCCGAATCCAATTATTAGTTAAACGTTTGATTAACATAATTTCTTATATTGTTAAGAATTTAATATAGCATTTAATATTAATGCATTCGAAATTTAATAAAGTAAACTATAAAGTAATAACGACTTCGAAATAAATATAATTAAAACATTTCATTGTCAATCTCCATAGACACATTATATATTTTGTATTGACATATATTATTTAATAAGAATCATCAGCTATTGGTCAACTGGTAATTGGTCAGCTGGTAATTGGTCAGCTGGTAATTGGTTAACCGCCGTGAACACAGAAATCGCAATTATACTTGTCGAGTGTTTCGATGGTTGTAACGTAAGGAGCGTCTTCAACGACCTTGAAAGCGAAGGAGAGGTGAAGGCGCTAATTAATAACCACTAAAGCATGGTAGACTATACAAAGTGAGGTAGTTTTTAAGATGGATTAGCAGTAGTGTAGGTAGTAGTGTAGGCAGTAGTGTAGGCTGTGTTAGCAGTAGTGTAGGCTGTATTAGCAGTAGTGTAGGCTGTGTTAGCAGTAGTGTAGGCTGTAGTGTAGGCTGTATTAGCAGTAGTGTAGGCAGTAGTGTAGGCTGTGTTAGCAGTAGTGTAGGCTGTAGTGTAGGCTGTAGTGTAGGCAGTAGTGTAGGCTGTAGTGTAGGCTATGTTAGCAGTAGTGTAGGCTGTGTTAGCAGTAGTGTAGGCTGTAGTGTAGGCTGTGTTAGCAGTAGTGTAGGCTGTAGTGTAGGCTGTGTTAGCAGTAGTGTAGGCTGTAGTGTAGGCTGTGTTAGCAGTAGTGTAGGCTGTAGTGTAGGCTGTGTTAGCAGTAGTGTAGGCTGTAGTGTAGGCTGTAGTGTAGGCAGTAGTGTAGGCTGTAGTGTAGGCTATGTTAGCAGTAGTGTAGGCTGTAGTGTAGGCTATGTTAGCAGTAGTGTAGGCTGTAGTGTAGGCTGTGTTAGCAGTAGTGTAGACAGTAGTGTAGGCTTTGTTAGCTGTAGTGTAGGATGTGTTAGCAGTAGTGTAGGCTGTAGTGTAGGCTGTGTTAGCAGTAGTGTAGGCAGTAGTGTAGGCTTTGTTAGCAGTAGTGTAGGATGTGTTAGCAGTAGTGTAGGCAATAGTGTAGGCTGTAGTGTGGGCTGTGTTAGCAGTAGTGTAGGCAGTGTTAGCAGTAGTGTAGGCTGTAGTGTAGGCTGTGTTAGCTGTAGTGTAGGCTGTAGTGTAGGCTGTGTTAGCTGTAGTGTAGGCTGTAGTGTAGGCTTTGTTAGCTGTAGTGTAGGATGTGTTAGCAGTAGTGTAGGCAATAGTGTAGGCTGTGTTAGCAGTAGTGTAGGCTTTGTTAGCAGTAGTGTAGGCTTTGTTAGCAGTAGTGTAGGCAGTAGTGTAGGCTGTGTTAGCTGTAGTGTAGGCAGTAGTGTAGGCTGTAGTGTAGGCTGTAGTGTAGGCTGTAGTGTAGGCTGTAGTGTAGGCTGTAGTGTAGGCTGTGTTAGCAGTAGTGTAGGCAGTAGTGTAGGCTGTACTATAGGCTGTAGTGTAGGCTGTAGTGTAGGCTATAGTGTAGGCTGTAGTGTAGGCTGTAGTGTAGGCTGTAGTGTAGGCTGTAGTGTAGGCTGTAGTGTAGGCAGTAGTGTAGGCTATAGTGTAGGCTGTAGTGTAGGCTGTAGTGTAGGCTGTGTTAGCAGTAGTGTAGGCAGTAGTGTAGGCTGTGTTAGCAGTAGTGTAGGCTATGTTAGCAGTAGTGTAGGCAGTAGTGTAGACTGTGTTAGCAGTAGTGTAGGCTGTAGTGTAGGCTGTGTTAGCAGTAGTGTAGACAGTAGTGTAGGCTATGTTAGCAGTAGTGTAGGCTGTGTTAGCAGTAGTGTAGGTAGTAGTGTAGACTGTGTTAGCAGTAGTGTAGGCTGTAGTGTAGGCTGTGTTAGCAGTAGTGTAGGCAGTAGTGTAGGCTATGTTAGCAGTAGTGTAGGCTATGTTAGCAGTAGTGTAGGCTGTAGTGTAGGCTGTGTTAGCAGTACTGTAGGCTGTAGTGTAGGCTGTGTTAGCAGTAGTGTAGGCTGTGTTAGCAGTAGTGTAGGCTGTGTTAGCAGTAGTGTAGGCTGTAGTGTAGGCTGTGTTAGCAGTAGTGTAGGCTGTGTTAGCAGTAGTGTAGGCTATGTTAGCAGTAGTGTAGGCAGTAGTGTAGGCTGTGTTAGCAGTAGTGTAGGCAGTAGTATAGGTTGTGTTAGCAGTAGTGTAGGCTGTGTTAGCAGTAGTGTAGGCAGTAGTGTAGGCTATGTTAGCAGTAGTGTAGGCTGTGTTAGCAGTAGTGTAGGCAGTAGTGTAGGCTGTGTTAGCAGTAGTGTAGGCAGTAGTGTAGGCTGTGTTAGCAGTAGTGTAGGCAGTAGTGTAGGCTGTGTTAGCAGTAGTGTAGGCAGTAGTGTAGGCTATGTTAGCAGTATGGTAGGCTTTGTTAGCAGTAGTGTAGGCCGTAGTGTAGGCTATGTTAGCAGTAGTGTAGGCTGTGTTAGCAGTAGTGTAGGCTGTAGTGTAGGCTATGTTAGCAGTAGTGTAGGCTGTGTTAGCAGTAGTGTAGGCAGTAGTGTAGGCTGTGTTAGCAGTAGTGTAGGCTGTAGTGTAGGCTGTGTTAGCAGTAGTGTAGGCTGTGTTAGCAGTAGTGTAGGCTATGTTAGCAGTAGTGTAGGCTGTGTTAGCAGTAGTGTAGGCTATGTTAGCAGTAGTGTAGGCTGTGTTAGCAGTAGTGTAGGCAGTAGTGTAGGCTATGTTAGCAGTAGTGTAGGCTGTGTTAGCAGTAGTGTAGGCTGTGTTAGCAGTAGTGTAGGCTGTGTTAGCAGTAGTGTAGGCTGTGTTAGCAGTAGTGTAGGCAGTAGGGTAGGCTGTGTTAGCAGTAGTGTAGGCAGTAGTGTAGGCTGTGTTAGCAGTAGTGTAGGCTGTGTTAGCAGTAGTGTAGGCAGTAGTGTAGGCTGTGTTAGCAGTAGTGTAGGCAGTAGTGTAGGCTGTGTTAGCAGTAGTGTAGGCTGTGTTAGCAGTAGTGTAGGCAGTGTTAGCAGTAGTGTAGGCAGTAGTGTAGGCTGTGTTAGCAGTAGTGTAGGCTGTGTTAGCAGTAGTGTAGGCTGTGTTAGCAGTAGTGTAGGCAGTGTTAGCAGTAGTGTAGGCAGTAGTGTAGGCTGTGTTAGCAGTAGTGTAGGCTGTGTTAGCAGTAGTGTAGGCAGTAGTGTAGGCTGTGTTAGCAGTAGTGTAGGCTGTGTTAGCAGTAGTGTAGGCTGTGTTAGCAGTAGTGTAGGCAGTAGTGTAGGCTGTGTTAGCAGTAGTGTAGGCTGTGTTAGCAGTAGTGTAGGCTGTGTTAGCAGTAGTGTAGGCAGTGTTAGCAGTAGTGTAGGCAGTAGTGTAGGCTGTGTTAGCAGTAGTGTAGGCTGTGTTAGCAGTAGTGTAGGCAGTAGTGTAGGCTGTGTTAGCAGTAGTGTAGACAGTAGTGTAGGCTGTGTTAGCAGTAGTGTAGGCTATGTTAGCAATAGTGTAGGCTGTGTTAGCAGTAGTGTAGGCAGTGTTAGCAGTAGTGTAGGCAGTAGTGTAGGCTGTGTTAGCAGTAGTGTAGGCTGTGTTAGCAGTAGTGTAGGCTGTGTTAGCAGTAGTGTAGGCTGTGTTAGCAGTAGTGTAGGCAGTAGTGTAGGCTGTGTTAGCAGTAGTGTAGGCTATGTTAGCAGTAGTGTAGGCTGTGTTAGCAGTAGTGTAGGCAGTAGTGTAGGCTATGTTAGCAGTAGTGTAGACAGTAGTGTAGGCTGTGTTAGCAGTAGTGTAGGCTATGTTAGCAGTAGTGTAGACAGTAGTGTAGGCTGTGTTAGCAGTAGTGTAGGCTGTGTTAGCAGTAGTGTAGGCTGTGTTAGCAGTAGTGTAGGCTGTGTTAGCAGTAGTGTAGGCTATGTTAGCAGTAGTGTAGGCTGTGTTAGCAGTAGTGTAGGCAGTAGTGTAGGCTATGTTAGCAGTAGTGTAGGCTGTGTTAGCAGTAGTGTAGGCCGTAGTGTAGGCTATGTTAGCAGTAGTGTAGGCTGTGTTAGCAGTAGTGTAGGCTATGTTAGCAGTAGTGTAGGCAGTAGTGTAGGCTATGTTAGCAGTAGTGTAGGCTGTGTTAGCAGTAGTGTAGGCTGTGTTAGCAGTAGTGTAGGCTGTGTTAGCAGTAGTGTAGGCAGTAGGGTAGGCTATGTTAGCAGTAGTGTATGCAGTAGTGTAGGCTATGTTAGCAGTAGTGTAGGCAGTAGTGTAGGCTATGTTAGCAGTAGTGTAGGCTGTGTTAGCAGTAGTGTAGGCAGTAGGGTAGGCTATGTTAGCAGTAGTGTAGGCAGTAGTGTAGGCTGTGTTAGCAGTAGTGTAGGCTATGTTAGCAGTAGTGTAGGCAGTAGTGTAGGCTATGTTAGCAGTAGTGTAGGCAGTAGTGTAGGCTATGTTAGCAGTAGTGTAGGCAGTAGTGTAGGCAGTGTTAGCAGTAGTGTAGGCCGTAGTGTAGGCTATGTTAGCAGTAGTGTAGGCTATGTTAGCAGTAGTGTAGGCTATGTTAGCAGTAGTGTAGGCTATAGTGTAGGCTGTAGTGTAGGCTATGTTAGCAGTAGTGTAGGCTGTAGTGTAGGCTGTGTTAGCAGTAGTGTAGGCTGTGTTAGCAGTAGTGTAGGCAGTAGGGTAGGCTATGTTAGCAGTAGTGTAGGCTATGTTAGCAGTAGTGTAGGCTGTAGTGTAGGCTGTGTTAGCAGTAGTGTAGGCAGTAGTGTAGGCTGTGTTAGCAGTAGTGTAGGCAGTAGTGTAGGCTGTGTTAGCAGTAGTGTAGGCTGTGTTAGCAGTAGTGTAGGCAGTAGTGTAGGCTGTGTTAGCAGTAGTGTAGGCTGTGTTAGCAGTAGTGTAGGCAGTAGTGTAGGCTGTGTTAGCAGTAGTGTAGGCAGTAGTGTAGGCTGTGTTAGCAGTAGTGTAGGCTGTAGTGTAGGCTGTGTTAGCAGTAGTGTAGGCAGTAGTGTAGGCTGTGTTAGCAGTAGTGTAGGCAGTAGTGTAGGCTGTGTTAGCAGTAGTGTAGGCTGTAGTGTAGGCTGTGTTAGCAGTAGTGTAGGCAGTAGTGTAGGCGGTGTTAGCAGTAGTGTAGGCTGTATTAGCAGTAGTGTAGGCTGTGTTAGCAGTAGTGTAGGCAGTAGTGTAGGCTGTGTTAGCAGTAGTGTAGGCTGTGTTAGCAGTAGTGTAGGCAGTAGTGTAGGCTGTGTTAGCAGTAGTGTAGGCTGTGTTAGCAGTAGTGTAGGCAGTAGTGTAGGCTGTGTTAGCAGTAGTGTAGGCAGTAGTGTAGGCTGTGTTAGCAGTAGTGTAGGCTGTAGTGTAGGCTGTGTTAGCAGTAGTGTAGGCAGTAGTGTAGGCTGTGTTAGCCGTAGTGTAGGCTGTGTTAGCAGTAGTGTAGGCTGTGTTAGCAGTAGTGTAGGCAGTAGTGTAGGCTGTGTTAGCAGTAGTGTAGGCAGTAGTGTAGGCTGTGTTAGCCGTAGTGTAGGCTGTGTTAGCAGTAGTGTAGGCTGTGTTAGCAGTAGTGTAGGCAGTAGTGTAGGCTGTGTTAGCAGTAGTGTAGGCTGTAGTGTAGGCTGTGTTAGCAGTAGTGTAGGCAGTAGTGTAGGCTGTGTTAGCCGTAGTGTAGGCTGTGTTAGCAGTAGTGTAGGCTGTGTTAGCAGTAGTGTAGGCTGTGTTAGCAGTAGTGTAGGCAGTAGTGTAGGCTGTGTTAGCAGTAGTGTAGGCAGTAGTGTAGGCTGTGTTAGCCGTAGTGTAGGCTATGTTAGCAGTAGTGTAGGCTATAGTGTAGGCTGTAGTGTAGGCTATGTTAGCAGTAGTGTAGGCTGTATTAGCAGTAGTGTAGGCTGTGTTAGCAGTAGTGTAGGCAGTAGTGTAGGCTGTGTTAGCAGTAGTGTAGGCTGTGTTAGCAGTAGTGTAGGCAGTAGTGTAGGCTGTGTTAGCAGTAGTGTAGGCTGTGTTAGCAGTAGTGTAGGCAGTAGTGTAGGCTGTGTTAGCAGTAGTGTAGGCAGTAGTGTAGGCTGTGTTAGCAGTAGTGTAGGCTGTAGTGTAGGCTGTGTTAGCAGTAGTGTAGGCAGTAGTGTAGGCTGTGTTAGCCGTAGTGTAGGCTGTGTTAGCAGTAGTGTAGGCTGTGTTAGCAGTAGTGTAGGCAGTAGTGTAGGCTGTGTTAGCAGTAGTGTAGGCAGTAGTGTAGGCTGTGTTAGCAGTAGTGTAGGCAGTAGTGTAGGCTGTGTTAGCAGTAGTGTAGGCTGTAGTGTAGGCTGTGTTAGCAGTAGTGTAGGCTGTAGTGTAGGCTTTGTTAGCTGTAGTGTAGGATGTGTTAGCAGTAGTGTAGGCAGTAGTGTAGGCTGTGTTAGCAGTAGTGTAGGCAGTAGTGTAGGCTGTGTTAGCAGTAGTGTAGGCTGTGTTAGCCGTAGTGTAGGCTGTGTTAGCAGTAGTGTAGGCTGTGTTAGCAGTAGTGTAGGCAGTAGTGTAGGCTGTGTTAGCAGTAGTGTAGGCAGTAGTGTAGGCTGTGTTAGCAGTAGTGTAGGCTGTAGTGTAGGCTATGTTAGCAGTAGTGTAGGCTGTGTTAGCAGTAGTGTAGGCAGTAGTGTAGGCTATGTTAGCAGTAGTGTAGGCAGTAGTGTAGGCTGTGTTAGCAGTAGTGTAGGCAGTAGTGTAGGCTGTGTTAGCAGTAGTGTAGGCAGTAGTGTAGGCTGTGTTAGCAGTAGTGTAGGCAGTAGTGTAGGCTGTGTTAGCAGTAGTGTAGGCTGTGTTAGCAGTAGTGTAGGCAGTAGTGTAGGCTATGTTAGCAGTAGTGTAGGCTGTGTTAGCAGTAGTGTAGGCAGTAGTGTAGGCTTTGTTAGCAGTAGTGTAGGCTGTGTTAGCAGTAGTGTAGGCTTTGTTAGCAGTAGTGTAGGCAGTAGTGTAGGCTGTGTTAGCAGTAGTGTAGGCTATGTTAGCAGTAGTGTAGGCTATGTTAGCAGTAGTGTAGGCAGTAGTGTAGGCTATGTTAGCAGTAGTGTAGGCAGTAGTGTAGGCTGTGTTAGCAGTAGTGTAGGCTGTAGTGTAGGCTATGTTAGCAGTAGTGTAGGCTATGTTAGCAGTAGTGTAGGCAGTAGTGTAGGCTATGTTAGCAGTAGTGTAGGCAGTAGTGTAGGCTGTGTTAGCAGTAGTGTAGGCTGTAGTGTAGGCTGTGTTAGCAGTAGTGTAGACAGTAGTGTAGGCTGTGTTAGCAGTAGTGTAGGCTGTGTTAGCAGTAGTGTAGGTTGTGTTAGCAGTAGTGTAGGCTGTAGTGTAGGCTGTGTTAGCAGTAGTGTAGGCAGTAGTGTAGGCTATGTTAGCAGTAGTGTAGGCTATGTTAGCAGTAGTGTAGGCTGTGTTAGCAGTAGTGTAGGCTGTGTTAGTAGTAGTGTAGGCAGTAGTGTAGGCTGTGTTAGCAGTAGTGTAGGCTGTGTTAGCAGTAGTGTAGGCTGTGTTAGCAGTAGTGTAGGCAGTAGTGTAGGCTATGTTAGCAGTAGTGTAGGCAGTAGTGTAGGCTGTGTTAGCAGTAGTGTAGGCAGTAGTGTAGGCTATGTTAGCAGTAGTGTAGGCAGTAGTGTAGGTTGTGTTAGCAGTAGTGTAGGCAGTAGTGTAGGCTGTGTTAGCAGTAGTGTAGGCAGTAGTGTAGGTTGTGTTAGCAGTAGTGTAGGCAGTAGTGTAGGCTGTGTTAGCAGTAGTGTAGGCAGTAGTGTAGGCTGTGTTAGCAGTAGTGTAGGCTTTGTTAGCAGTAGTGTAGGCTATGTTAGCAGTAGTGTAGGCAGTAGTGTAGGCTGTGTTAGCAGTAGTGTAGGCTGTGTTAGCAGTAGTGTAGGCTATGTTAGCAGTAGTGTAGGCAGTAGTGTAGGCTGTGTTAGCAGTAGTGTAGGTTGTGTTAGCAGTAGTGTAGGCTGTGTTAGCAGTAGTGTAGGCTATGTTAGCAGTAGTGTAGGCAGTAGTGTAGGCTGTGTTAGCAGTAGTGTAGGCTGTGTTAGCAGTAGTGTAGGCAGTAGTGTAGGCTGTGTTAGCAGTAGTGTAGGCTGTGTTAGCAGTAGTGTAGGCAGTAGTGTAGGCTGTGTTAGCAGTAGTGTAGGCTGTGTTAGCAGTAGTGTAGGCAGTAGTGTAGGCTATGTTAGCAGTAGTGTAGGCTATGTTAGCAGTAGTGTAGGCAGTAGTGTAGGCTGTGTTAGCAGTAGTGTAGGCTGTGTTAGCAGTAGTGTAGGCAGTAGTGTAGGCTATGTTAGCAGTAGTGTAGGCTGTAGTGTAGGCTATGTTAGCAGTAGTGTAGGCTGTATTAGCAGTAGTGTAGGCAGTAGTGTAGGCTGTGTTAGCAGTAGTGTAGGCAGTAGGGTAGGCTATGTTAGCAGTAGTGTAGGCAGTAGTGTAGGTTGTGTTAGCAGTAGTGTAGGCAGTAGTGTAGGCTGTGTTAGCAGTAGTGTAGGCTATGTTAGCAGTAGTGTAGGCAGTAGTGTAGGCTGTGTTAGCAGTAGTGTAGGCTGTGTTAGCAGTAGTGTAGGCAGTAGTGTAGGCTGTGTTAGCAGTAGTGTAGGCTGTGTTAGCAGTAGTGTAGGCTGTGTTAGCAGTAGTGTAGGTTGTGTTAGCTGTAGTGTAGGCTGTAGTGTAGGTTGTGTTAGCAGTAGTGTAGGCTGTGTTAGCAGTAGTGTAGGCTGTAGTGTAGGTTGTGTTAGCAGTAGTGTAGGCTGTATTAGCAGTAGGGTAGGCAGTAGTGTAGGCTGTGTTAGCAGTAGTGTAGGCAGTAGGGTAGGCTATGTTAGCAGTAGTGTAGGCAGTAGTGTAGGTTGTGTTAGCAGTAGTGTAGGCTGTGTTAGCAGTAGTGTAGGTTGTGTTAGCTGTAGTGTAGGCTGTAGTGTAGGTTGTGTTAGCAGTAGTGTAGGTTGTGTTAGCAGTAGTGTAGGCTGTGTTAGCAGTAGTGTAGGCTGTAGTGTAGGTTGTGTTAGCAGTAGTGTAGGCTGTATTAGCAGTAGTGTAGGCAGTAGTGTAGGCTATGTTAGCAGTAGTGTAGGCTGTAGTGTAGGCTATGTTAGCAGTAGTGTAGGCTGTATTAGCAGTAGTGTAGGCAGTAGTGTAGGCTATGTTAGCAGTAGTGTAGGCAGTAGTGTAGGCTATGTTAGCAGTAGTGTAGGCAGTAGTGTAGGCTATGTTAGCAGTAGTGTAGGCAGTAGTGTAGGCTGTGTTAGCAGTAGTGTAGGCTGTAGTGTAGGCTGTGTTAGCAGTAGTGTAGACAGTAGTGTAGGCTGTGTTAGCAGTAGTGTAGGCTGTGTTAGCAGTAGTGTAGGTTGTGTTAGCAGTAGTGTAGGCTGTGTTAGCAGTAGTGTAGGCTATGTTAGCAGTAGTGTAGGCTGTGTTAGCAGTAGTGTAGGCTGTGTTAGTAGTAGTGTAGGCAGTAGTGTAGGCTGTGTTAGCAGTAGTGTAGGCAGTAGGGTAGGCTATGTTAGCAGTAGTGTAGGCTATGTTAGCAGTAGTGTAGGCTGTAGTGTAGGCTGTGTTAGCAGTAGTGTAGGCTGTATTAGCAGTAGTGTAGGCTATGTTAGCAGTAGTGTAGGCTGTGTTAGCAGTAGTGTAGGCAGTAGTGTAGGCTATGTTAGCAGTAGTGTAGGCTGTAGTGTAGGCTATGTTAGCAGTAGTGTAGGCTGTGTTAGCAGTAGTGTAGGCAGTAGGGTAGGCTATGTTAGCAGTAGTGTAGGCAGTAGTGTAGGTTGTGTTAGCAGTAGTGTAGGCAGTAGTGTAGGCTGTGTTAGCAGTAGTGTAGGCAGTAGTGTAGGCTGTGTTAGCAGTAGTGTAGGCTTTGTTAGCAGTAGTGTAGGCTATGTTAGCAGTAGTGTAGGCAGTAGTGTAGGCTGTGTTAGCAGTAGTGTAGGCTGTGTTAGCAGTAGTGTAGGCTGTGTTAGCAGTAGTGTAGGCAGTAGTGTAGGCTATGTTAGCAGTAGTGTAGGCAGTAGTGTAGGCTGTGTTAGCAGTAGTGTAGGTTGTGTTAGCAGTAGTGTAGGCTGTGTTAGCAGTAGTGTAGGCTATGTTAGCAGTAGTGTAGGCAGTAGTGTAGGCTGTGTTAGCAGTAGTGTAGGCTGTGTTAGCAGTAGTGTAGGCAGTAGTGTAGGCTGTGTTAGCAGTAGTGTAGGCTGTGTTAGCAGTAGTGTAGGCTATGTTAGCAGTAGTGTAGGCAGTAGTGTAGGCTGTGTTAGCAGTAGTGTAGGCTGTAGTGTAGGCTATGTTAGCAGTAGTGTAGGCTGTATTAGCAGTAGTGTAGGCAGTAGTGTAGGCTGTGTTAGCAGTAGTGTAGGCAGTAGTGTAGGCTGTGTTAGCAGTAGTGTAGGCAGTAGTGTAGGCTATGTTAGCAGTAGTGTAGGCTGTAGTGTAGGCTATGTTAGCAGTAGTGTAGGCTGTATTAGCAGTAGTGTAGGCAGTAGTGTAGGCTGTGTTAGCAGTAGTGTAGGCAGTAGGGTAGGCTATGTTAGCAGTAGTGTAGGCAGTAGTGTAGGTTGTGTTAGCAGTAGTGTAGGCAGTAGTGTAGGCTGTGTTAGCAGTAGTGTAGGCAGTAGTGTAGGCTGTGTTAGCAGTAGTGTAGGCTGTGTTAGCAGTAGTGTAGGCTGTGTTAGCAGTAGTGTAGGTTGTGTTAGCTGTAGTGTAGGCTGTAGTGTAGGTTGTGTTAGCAGTAGTGTAGGCTGTGTTAGCAGTAGTGTAGGCTGTAGTGTAGGTTGTGTTAGCAGTAGTGTAGGCTGTATTAGCAGTAGTGTAGGCAGTAGGGTAGGCTATGTTAGCAGTAGTGTAGGCAGTAGTGTAGGTTGTGTTAGCAGTAGTGTAGGTTGTGTTAGCAGTAGTGTAGGTTGTGTTAGCAGTAGTGTAGGCTGTATTAGCAGTAGTGTAGGCAGTAGTGTAGGCTATGTTAGCAGTAGTGTAGGCTGTAGTGTAGGCTATGTTAGCAGTAGTGTAGGCTGTATTAGCAGTAGTGTAGGCAGTAGTGTAGGCTGTGTTAGCAGTAGTGTAGGCTTTGTTAGCAGTAGTGTAGGCAGTAGTGTAGGCTTTGTTAGCAGTAGTGTAGGCAGTAGTGTAGGTTGTGTTAGCAGTAGTGTAGGCTGTGTTAGCAGTAGTATAGGCAGTAGTGTAGGCTATGTTAGCAGTAGTGTAGGCAGTAGTGTAGGCTGTGTTAGCAGTAGTGTAGGCTTTGTTAGCAGTAGTGTAGGCTGTAGTGTAGGCTGTGTTAGCAGTAGTGTAGGCTGTGTTAGCAGTAGTGTAGGCTTTGTTAGCAGTAGTGTAGGTTGTGTTAGCAGTAGTGTAGGCAGTAGTGTAGGCTGTGTTAGCAGTAGTGTAGGCTGTAGTGTAGGTTGTGTTAGCAGTAGTGTAGGCAGTAGTGTAGGCTGTGTTAGCAGTAGTGTAGGCTGTAGTGTAGGCTTTGTTAGCAGTAGTGTAGGCTGTAGTGTAGACTATAGTGTAGGCAGTAGTGTAGGCTATGTTAGCAGTAGTGTAGGCTGTGTTAGCAGTAGTGTAGGCTGTGTTAGCAGTAGTGTAGGCTATGTTAGCAGTAGTGTAGGCAGTAGTGTAGGCTGTGTTAGCAGTAGTGTAGGCTGTGTTAGCAGTAGTGTAGGCAGTAGTGTAGGCTATGTTAGCAGTAGTGTAGGCAGTAGTGTAGGCTGTGTTAGCAGTAGTGTAGGCAGTAGTGTAGGCTGTGTTAGCAGTAGTGTAGGCTGTGTTAGCAGTAGTGTAGGCTGTGTTAGCAGTAGTGTAGGTTGTGTTAGCTGTAGTGTAGGCTGTAGTGTAGGTTGTGTTAGCAGTAGTGTAGGCAGTAGTGTAGGCAGTAGTGTAGGCAGTAGTGTAGGCTATGTTAGCAGTAGTGTAGGCTATGTTAGCAGTAGTGTAAGCTGTGTTAGCAGTAGTGTAGGCTGTAGTGTAGGTTGTGTTAGCAGTAGTGTAGGCTGTATTAGCAGTAGTGTAGGCAGTAGGGTAGGCTATGTTAGCAGTAGTGTAGGCAGTAGTGTAGGTTGTGTTAGGAGTAGTGTAGGTTGTGTTAGCAGTAGTGTAGGCTGTGTTAGCAGTAGTGTAGGCAGTAGGGTAGGCTATGTTAGCAGTAGTGTAGGCTGTATTAGCAGTAGTGTAGGCAGTAGTGTAGGCTGTGTTAGCAGTAGTGTAGGCAGTAGGGTAGGCTATGTTAGCAGTAGTGTAGGCTGTATTAGCAGTAGTGTAGGCAGTAGTGTAGGCTGTGTTAGCAGTAGTGTAGGCTTTGTTAGCAGTAGTGTAGGCTGTAGTGTAGGCTGTGTTAGCAGTAGTGTAGGCTGTAGTGTAGGCTGTGTTAGCAGTAGTGTAGGCTTTGTTAGCAGTAGTGTAGGTTGTGTTAGCAGTAGTGTAGGTTGTGTTAGCAGTAGTGTAGGCTGTGTTAGCAGTAGTGTAGGCTGTAGTGTAGGTTGTGTTAGCAGTAGTGTAGGCTGTATTAGCAGTAGTGTAGGCAGTAGTGTAGGCTATGTTAGCAGTAGTGTAGGCTGTAGTGTAGGCTATGTTAGCAGTAGTGTAGGCTGTATTAGCAGTAGTGTAGGCAGTAGTGTAGGCTGTGTTAGCAGTAGTATAGGCAGTAGTGTAGGCTATGTTAGCAGTAGTGTAGGCAGTAGTGTAGGTTGTGTTAGCAGTAGTGTAGGCAGTAGTGTAGGCTGTGTTAGCAGTAGTGTAGGCAGTAGTGTAGGCTGTGTTAGCAGTAGTGTAGGCTGTAGTGTAGGCTGTGTTAGCAGTAGTGTAGGCTGTGTTAGCAGTAGTGTAGGCTGTGTTAGCAGTAGTGTAGGTTGTAGTGTAGGCTGTGTTAGCAGTAGTGTAGGCAGTAGTGTAGGCTATGTTAGCAGTAGTGTAGGCTGTAGTGTAGACTATAGTGTAGGCAGTAGTGTAGGCTATGTTAGCAGTAGTGTAGGCTGTGTTAGCAGTAGTGTAGGCTGTAGTGTAGGCTGTGTTAGCCGTAGTGTAGGCTGTGTTAGCAGTAGTGTAGGCTTTGTTAGCAGTAGTGTAGGCAGTAGTGTAGGCTGTGTTAGCAGTAGTGTAGGCAGTAGTGTAGGCTGTGTTAGCAGTAGTGTAGGCTTTGTTAGCAGTAGTGTAGGCAGTAGTGTAGGCTGTGTTAGCAGTAGTGTAAGCTGTGTTAGCAGTAGTGTAGGCAGTAGTGTAGGCTGTGTTAGCAGTAGTGTAGGCGGTGTTAGCAGTAGTGTAGGCAGTAGTGTAGGCTGTGTTAGCAGTAGTGTAGGCTGTGTTAGCAGTAGTGTAGGCTGTGTTAGCAGTAGTGTAGGCTGTGTTAGCAGTAGTGTAGGCTGTGTTAGCAGTAGTGTAGGCTGTGTTAGTAGTAGTGTATGCAGTAGTGTAGGCTGTGTTAGCAGTAGTGTAGGCTGTGTTAGCAGTAGTTAGGCTGTGTTAGCAGTAGTGTGGGCTGTGTTAGCAGTAGTGTAGGCTGTGTTAGTAGTAGTGTATGCAGTAGTGTAGGCTGTGTTAGCAGTAGTGTAGGCAGTAGTGTAGGCTGTGTTAGCAGTAGTGTAGGCAGTAGTGTAGGCTATGTTAGCAGTAGTGTAGGCTGTGTTAGCAGTAGTGTAGGCAGTAGTGTAGGCTATGTTAGCAGTAGTGTAGGCTGTGTTAGCAGTAGTGTAGGCTGTGTTAGTAGTAGTGTAGGCTGTGTTAGCAGTAGTGTAGGCTGTGTTAGCAGTAGTGTAGGCTGTGTTAGCAGTAGTGTAGGCTGTAGTGTAGGCTGTGTTAGCAGTAGTGTAGGCTGTGTTAGCAGTAGTGTAGGCTTTGTTAGCAGTAGTGTAGGCAGTAGTGTAGGCTGTGTTAGCAGTAGTGTAGGCAGTAGTGTAGGCTGTGTTAGCAGTAGTGTAGGCAGTAGTGTAGGCTATGTTAGCAGTAGTGTAGGCTGTGTTAGCAGTAGTGTAGGCAGTAGTGTAGGCTGTGTTAGCAGTAGTGTAGGCAGTGTTAGCAGTAGTGTAGGCAGTAGTGTAGGCTGTGTTAGCAGTAGTGTAGGCTGTGTTAGCAGTAGTGTAGGCTGTGTTAGCAGTAGTGTAGGCAGTAGTGTAGGCTGTGTTAGCAGTAGTGTAGGCAGTAGTGTAGGCTGTGTTAGCAGTAGTGTAGGCAGTAGTGTAGGCTATGTTAGCAGTAGTGTAGGCTGTGTTAGCAGTAGTGTAGGCTGTGTTAGTAGTAGTGTAGGCTGTAGTGTAGGCTGTGTTAGCAGTAGTGTAGGCTTTGTTAGCAGTAGTGTAGGCAGTAGTGTAGGCTGTGTTAGCAGTAGTGTAGGCAGTAGTGTAGGCTGTGTTAGCAGTAGTGTAGGCAGTAGTGTAGGCTGTGTTAGCAGTAGTGTAGGCAGTAGTGTAGGCTGTGTTAGCAGTAGTGTAGGCAGTAGTGTAGGCTTTGTTAGCAGTAGTGTAGGCTGTGTTAGCAGTAGTGTAGGCTATGTTAGCAGTAGTGTAGGCTATGTTAGCAGTAGTGTAGGCTGTGTTAGTAGTAGTGTAGGCTGTAGTGTAGGCTGTGTTAGCAGTAGTGTAGGCTTTGTTAGCAGTAGTGTAGGCAGTAGTGTAGGCTGTGTTAGCAGTAGTGTAGGCAGTAGTGTAGGCTGTGTTAGCAGTAGTGTAGGCTGTGTTAGCAGTAGTGTAGGCTGTGTTAGCAGTAGTGTAGGCTGTGTTAGCAGTAGTGTAGGCAGTAGTGTAGGCTGTGTTAGCAGTAGTGTAGGCTGTGTTAGCAGTAGTGTAGGCAGTAGTGTAGGTTGTGTTAGCAGTAGTGTAGGCAGTAGTGTAGGTTGTGTTAGCAGTAGTGTAGGCAGTAGTGTAGGCTGTGTTAGCAGTAGTGTAGGCTGTAGTGTAGGCTGTGTTAGCAGTAGTGTAGGCTGTGTTAGTAGTAGTGTAGGCTGTGTTAGCAGTAGTGTAGGCAGTAGTGTAGGCTGTGTTAGCAGTAGTGTAGGCTGTGTTAGTAGTAGTGTAGGCTGTAGTGTAGGCTGTGTTAGCAGTAGTGTAGGCTTTGTTAGCAGTAGTGTAGGCAGTAGTGTAGGCTGTGTTAGCAGTAGTGTAGGCAGTAGTGTAGGCTGTGTTAGCAGTAGTGTAGGCTGTAGTGTAGGCTGTGTTAGCAGTAGTGTAGGCTGTGTTAGTAGTAGTGTAGGCTGTGTTAGCAGTAGTGTAGGCAGTAGTGTAGGCTGTAGTGTAGGCTGTGTTAGCAGTAGTGTAGGCTTTGTTAGCAGTAGTGTAGGCTGTGTTAGCAGTAGTGTAGGCTGTGTTAGCAGTAGTGTAGGCTGTGTTAGTAGTAGTGTAGGCTGTAGTGTAGGCTGTGTTAGCAGTAGTGTAGGCTTTGTTAGCAGTAGTGTAGGCTGTGTTAGCAGTAGTGTAGGCTGTGTTAGCAGTAGTGTAGGCAGTAGTGTAGGCTGTGTTAGCAGTAGTGTAGGCTGTGTTAGCAGTAGTGTAGGCTGTGTTAGCAGTAGTGTAGGCAGTAGTGTAGGCTGTGTTAGCAGTAGTGTAGGCTGTGTTAGTAGTAGTGTAGGCTGTAGTGTAGGCTGTGTTAGCAGTAGTGTAAGCTGTGTTAGCAGTAGTGTAGGCAGTAGTGTAGGCTTTGTTAGCAGTAGTGTAGGCAGTAGTGTAGGCTGTGTTAGCAGTTGTGTAGGCTTTGTTAGCAGTAGTGTAGGCTGTGTTAGCAGTAGTGTAGGCTGTGTTAGCAGTAGTGTAGGCTATGTTAGCAGTAGTGTAGGCTGTGTTAGCAGTAATGTAGACAGTAGTGTAGGCTGTGTTAGCAGTAGTGTAAGCTGTGTTAGCAGTAGTGTAGGCAGTAGTGTAGGCTTTGTTAGCAGTAGTGTAGGATGTGTTAGCAGTAGTGTAGGCAGTAGTGTAGGTTGTGTTAGCAGTAGTGTAGGCTGTGTTAGCAGTAGTGTAGGCTGTGTTAGCAGTAGTGTAGGCTGTAGTGTAGGCTTTGTTAGCAGTAGTGTAGGCAGTAGTGTAGGCTGTGTTAGCAGTAGTGTAAGCTGTGTTAGCAGTAGTGTAGGCAGTAGTGTAGGCTTTGTTAGCAGTAGTGTAGGCTGTGTTAGCAGTAGTGTAAGCTGTGTTAGCAGTAGTGTAGGCAGTAGTGTAGGCTATGTTAGCAGTAGTGTAGGCTGTGTTAGCAGTAGTGTAGGCAGTAGTGTAGGCTGTGTTAGCAGTAGTGTAGGCTTTGTTAGCAGTAGTGTAGGCTGTGTTAGCAGTAGTGTAGGCTGTGTTAGCAGTTGTGTAGGCTTTGTTAGCAGTAGTGTAGACTGTGTTAGCAGTAGTGTAGGCAGTAGTGTAGGCTGTGTTAGCAGTAGTGTAGTCAGTAGTGTAGGCTGTGTTAGCAGTAGTGTAGGCTGTGTTAGCAGTAGTGTAGGCTGTGTTAGCAGTAGTGTAGGCAGTAGTGTAGGCTGTGTTAGCAGTAGTGTAGGCTGTGTTAGTAGTAGTGTAGGCTGTAGTGTAGGCTGTGTTAGCAGTAGTGTAAGCTGTGTTAGCAGTAGTGTAGGCAGTAGTGTAGGCTTTGTTAGCAGTAGTGTAGGCAGTAGTGTAGGCTGTGTTAGCAGTTGTGTAGGCTTTGTTAGCAGTAGTGTAGGCTGTGTTAGCAGTAGTGTAGGCTATGTTAGCAGTAGTGTAGGCTGTGTTAGCAGTAATGTAGACAGTAGTGTAGGCTGTGTTAGCAGTAGTGTAAGCTGTGTTAGCAGTAGTGTAGGCTATGTTAGCAGTAGTGTAGGCTGTGTTAGCAGTAATGTAGACAGTAGTGTAGGCTATGTTAGCAGTAGTGTAGGCTGTGTTAGCAGTAATGTAGACAGTAGTGTAGGCTATGTTAGCAGTAGTGTAGGCTGTGTTAGCAGTAGTGTAGGCAGTAGTGTAGGCTGTGTTAGCAGTAGTGTAGGCTATGTTAGCAGTAGTGTAGGCTGTGTTAGCAGTAATGTAGACAGTAGTGTAGGCTGTGTTAGCAGTAGTGTAAGCTGTGTTAGCAGTAGTGTAGGCAGTAGTGTAGGCTTTGTTAGCAGTAGTGTAGGATGTGTTAGCAGTAGTGTAGGCAGTAGTGTAGGTTGTGTTAGCAGTAGTGTAGGCTGTGTTAGCAGTAGTGTAGGCTGTGTTAGCAGTAGTGTAGGCTGTAGTGTAGGCTTTGTTAGCAGTAGTGTAGGCAGTAGTGTAGGCTGTGTTAGCAGTAGTGTAAGCTGTGTTAGCAGTAGTGTAGGCAGTAGTGTAGGCTTTGTTAGCAGTAGTGTAGGCTGTGTTAGCAGTAGTGTAGGCAGTAGTGTAGGCTGTGTTAGCAGTAGTGTAGGCTTTGTTAGCAGTAGTGTAGGCTGTGTTAGCAGTAGTGTAGACAGTAGTGTAGGCTGTGTTAGCAGTAGTGTAGGCTATGTTAGCAGTAGTGTAGGCAGTAGTGTAGGCTTTGTTAGCAGTAGTGTAAGCTGTGTTAGCAGTAGTGTAGGCTGTAGTGTAGGCTGTGTTAGCAGTAGTGTAGGCTTTGTTAGCAGTAGTGTAGGCAGTAGTGTAGGCTGTGTTAGCAGTAGTGTAGGCTTTGTTAGCAGTAGTGTAGGCAGTAGTGTAGGCTGTGTTAGCAGTAGTGTAAGCTGTGTTAGCAGTAGTGTAGGCAGTAGTGTAGGCTTTGTTAGCAGTAGTGTAAGCTGTGTTAGCAGTAGTGTAGGCTGTAGTGTAGGCTGTGTTAGCAGTAGTGTAGGCTTTGTTAGCAGTAGTGTAGGCAGTAGTGTAGGCTTTGTTAGCAGTAGTGTAAGCTGTGTTAGCAGTAGTGTAGGCAGTAGTGTAGGCTGTGTTAGCAGTAGTGTAGGCTTTGTTAGCAGTAGTGTAGGCTGTGTTAGCAGTAGTGTAGGCTGTAGTGTAGGCTGTGTTAGCAGTAGTGTAAGCTGTGTTAGCAGTAGTGTAGGCAGTAGTGTAGGCTTTGTTAGCAGTAGTGTAAGCTGTGTTAGCAGTAGTGTAGGCTGTAGTGTAGGCTGTGTTAGCAGTAGTGTAGGCTTTGTTAGCAGTAGTGTAGGCAGTAGTGTAGGCTGTGTTAGCAGTAGTGTAGGCTTTGTTAGCAGTAGTGTAGGCTGTGTTAGCAGTAGTGTAGGCAGTAGTGTAGGCTGTGTTAGCAGTAGTGTAAGCTGTGTTAGCAGTAGTGTAGGCAGTAGTGTAGGCTGTGTTAGCAGTAGTGTAGGCTTTGTTAGCAGTAGTGTAGGCTGTGTTAGCAGTAGTGTAGGCAGTAGTGTAGGCTGTGTTAGCAGTAGTGTAAGCTGTGTTAGCAGTAGTGTAGGCAGTAGTGTAGGCTTTGTTAGCAGTAGTGTAAGCTGTGTTAGCAGTAGTGTAGGCTGTAGTGTAGGCTGTGTTAGCAGTAGTGTAGGCTTTGTTAGCAGTAGTGTAGGCAGTAGTGTAGGCTGTGTTAGCAGTAGTGTAAGCTGTGTTAGCAGTAGTGTAGGCAGTAGTGTAGGCTGTGTTAGCAGTAGTGTAGGCTTTGTTAGCAGTAGTGTAGGCTGTGTTAGCAGTAGTGTAGGCTGTAGTGTAGGCTGTGTTAGCAGTAGTGTAGGCTTTGTTAGCAGTAGTGTAGGCAGTAGTGTAGGCTGTGTTAGCAGTAGTGTAAGCTGTGTTAGCAGTAGTGTAGGCAGTAGTGTAGGCTTTGTTAGCAGTAGTGTAGGCTGTGTTAGCAGTAGTGTAGGCAGTAGTGTAGGCTGTGTTAGCAGTAGTGTAGGCTTTGTTAGCAGTAGTGTAGGCTGTGTTAGCAGTAGTGTAGGCTGTGTTAGCAGTAGTGTAGGCAGTAGTGTAGGCTGTGTTAGCAGTAGTGTAAGCTGTGTTAGCAGTAGTGTGGGCAGTAGTGTAGGCTTTGTTAGCAGTAGTGTAAGCTGTGTTAGCAGTAGTGTAGGCTGTAGTGTAGGCTGTGTTAGCAGTAGTGTAGGCTTTGTTAGCAGTAGTGTAGGCAGTAGTGTAGGCTGTGTTAGCAGTAGTGTAAGCTGTGTTAGCAGTAGTGTAGGCAGTAGTGTAGGCTTTGTTAGCAGTAGTGTAAGCTGTGTTAGCAGTAGTGTAGGCTGTAGTGTAGGCTGTGTTAGCAGTAGTGTAGGCTTTGTTAGCAGTAGTGTAGGCAGTAGTGTAGGCTGTGTTAGCAGTAGTGTAAGCTGTGTTAGCAGTAGTGTAGGCAGTAGTGTAGGCTTTGTTAGCAGTAGTGTAAGCTGTGTTAGCAGTAGTGTAGGCTGTAGTGTAGGCAGTAGTGTAGGCTGTGTTAGCAGTAGTGTAGGCTGTGTTAGCAGTAGTGTAGGCTGTGTTAGCAGTAGTGTAGGCTGTAGTGTAGGCAGTAGTGTAGGCTGTGTTAGCAGTAGTGTAGGCTATGTTAGCAGTAGTGTAGGCTTTGTTAGCAGTAGTGTAGGCTTTGTTAGCAGTAGTGTAGGCTGTGTTAGCAGTAGTGTAGGCTGTGTTAGCAGTAGTGTAGGCAGTAGTGTAGGCTGTGTTAGCAGTAGTGTAAGCTGTGTTAGCAGTAGTGTAGGCAGTAGTGTAGGCTTTGTTAGCAGTAGTGTAAGCTGTGTTAGCAGTAGTGTAGGCTGTAGTGTAGGCAGTAGTGTAGGCTGTGTTAGCAGTAGTGTAGGCTGTGTTAGCAGTAGTGTAGGCTGTGTTAGCAGTAGTGTAGGCTGTGTTAGCAGTAGTGTAGGCTGTGTTAGCAGTAGTGTAGGCTGTGTTAGCAGTAGTGTAGGCTGTGTTAGCAGTAGTGTAGACAGTAGTGTAGGCAGTAGTGTAGGCTGTGTTAGCAGTAGTGTAGGCTGTGTTAGCAGTAGTGTAGACAGTAGTGTAGGCTGTGTTAGCAGTAGTGTAGGCTATAGTGTAGGCAGTAGTGTAGGCTGTGTTAGCAGTAGTGTAGGCTGTGTTAGCAGTAGTGTAGGCTGTGTTAGCAGTAGTGTAGGCAGTAGTGTAGGCTTTGTTAGCAGTAGTGTAGGCTTTGTTAGCAGTAGTGTAGGCAGTAGTGTAGGTTGTGTTAGCAGTAGTGTAGGCAGTAGTGTAGGCTGTGTTAGCAGTAGTGTAAGCTGTGTTAGCAGTAGTGTAGGCAGTAGTGTAGGCTGTGTTAGCAGTAGTGTAGGCTATAGTGTAGGCTGTGTTAGCAGTAGTGTAGGCTTTGTTAGCAGTAGTGTAGGCAGTAGTGTAGGCTGTGTTAGCAGTAGTGTAGGCTTTGTTAGCAGTAGTGTAGGCAGTAGTGTAGGCTGTGTTAGCAGTAGTGTAAGCTGTGTTAGCAGTAGTGTAGGCTGTAGTGTAGGTTGTGTTAGCAGTAGTGTAGGCTGTATTAGCAGTAGTGTAGGCAGTAGGGTAGGCTATGTTAGCAGTAGTGTAGGAAGTAGTGTAGGTTGTGTTAGGAGTAGTGTAGGTTGTGTTAGCAGTAGTGTAGGCTGTGTTAGCAGTAGTGTAGGCAGTAGGGTAGGCTATGTTAGCAGTAGTGTAGGCTGTATTAGCAGTAGTGTAGGCAGTAGTGTAGGCTGTGTTAGCAGTAGTGTAGGCAGTAGGGTAGGCTATGTTAGCAGTAGTGTAGGCTGTATTAGCAGTAGTGTAGGCAGTAGTGTAGGCTGTGTTAGCAGTAGTGTAGGCTTTGTTAGCAGTAGTGTAGGCTGTAGTGTAGGCTGTGTTAGCAGTAGTGTAGGCTGTAGTGTAGGCTGTGTTAGCAGTAGTGTAGGCTTTGTTAGCAGTAGTGTAGGTTGTGTTAGCAGTAGTGTAGGTTGTGTTAGCAGTAGTGTAGGCTGTGTTAGCAGTAGTGTAGGCTGTAGTGTAGGTTGTGTTAGCAGTAGTGTAGGCTGTATTAGCAGTAGTGTAGGCAGTAGTGTAGGCTATGTTAGCAGTAGTGTAGGCTGTAGTGTAGGCTATGTTAGCAGTAGTGTAGGCTGTATTAGCAGTAGTGTAGGCAGTAGTGTAGGCTGTGTTAGCAGTAGTATAGGCAGTAGTGTAGGCTATGTTAGCAGTAGTGTAGGCAGTAGTGTAGGTTGTGTTAGCAGTAGTGTAGGCAGTAGTGTAGGCTGTGTTAGCAGTAGTGTAGGCAGTAGTGTAGGCTGTGTTAGCAGTAGTGTAGGCTGTAGTGTAGGCTGTGTTAGCAGTAGTGTAGGCTGTGTTAGCAGTAGTGTAGGCTGTGTTAGCAGTAGTGTAGGTTGTAGTGTAGGCTGTGTTAGCAGTAGTGTAGGCAGTAGTGTAGGCTATGTTAGCAGTAGTGTAGGCTGTAGTGTAGACTATAGTGTAGGCAGTAGTGTAGGCTATGTTAGCAGTAGTGTAGGCTGTGTTAGCAGTAGTGTAGGCTGTAGTGTAGGCTGTGTTAGCCGTAGTGTAGGCTGTGTTAGCAGTAGTGTAGGCTTTGTTAGCAGTAGTGTAGGCAGTAGTGTAGGCTGTGTTAGCAGTAGTGTAGGCAGTAGTGTAGGCTGTGTTAGCAGTAGTGTAGGCTTTGTTAGCAGTAGTGTAGGCAGTAGTGTAGGCTGTGTTAGCAGTAGTGTAAGCTGTGTTAGCAGTAGTGTAGGCAGTAGTGTAGGCTGTGTTAGCAGTAGTGTAGGCGGTGTTAGCAGTAGTGTAGGCAGTAGTGTAGGCTGTGTTAGCAGTAGTGTAGGCTGTGTTAGCAGTAGTGTAGGCTGTGTTAGCAGTAGTGTAGGCTGTGTTAGCAGTAGTGTAGGCTGTGTTAGTAGTAGTGTATGCAGTAGTGTAGGCTGTGTTAGCAGTAGTGTAGGCTGTGTTAGCAGTAGTTAGGCTGTGTTAGCAGTAGTGTGGGCTGTGTTAGCAGTAGTGTAGGCTGTGTTAGTAGTAGTGTATGCAGTAGTGTAGGCTGTGTTAGCAGTAGTGTAGGCAGTAGTGTAGGCTGTGTTAGCAGTAGTGTAGGCAGTAGTGTAGGCTATGTTAGCAGTAGTGTAGGCTGTGTTAGCAGTAGTGTAGGCAGTAGTGTAGGCTATGTTAGCAGTAGTGTAGGCTGTGTTAGCAGTAGTGTAGGCTGTGTTAGTAGTAGTGTAGGCTGTGTTAGCAGTAGTGTAGGCTGTGTTAGCAGTAGTGTAGGCTGTGTTAGCAGTAGTGTAGGCTGTAGTGTAGGCTGTGTTAGCAGTAGTGTAGGCTGTGTTAGCAGTAGTGTAGGCTTTGTTAGCAGTAGTGTAGGCAGTAGTGTAGGCTGTGTTAGCAGTAGTGTAGGCAGTAGTGTAGGCTGTGTTAGCAGTAGTGTAGGCAGTAGTGTAGGCTATGTTAGCAGTAGTGTAGGCTGTGTTAGCAGTAGTGTAGGCAGTAGTGTAGGCTGTGTTAGCAGTAGTGTAGGCAGTGTTAGCAGTAGTGTAGGCAGTAGTGTAGGCTGTGTTAGCAGTAGTGTAGGCTGTGTTAGCAGTAGTGTAGGCTGTGTTAGCAGTAGTGTAGGCAGTAGTGTAGGCTGTGTTAGCAGTAGTGTAGGCAGTAGTGTAGGCTGTGTTAGCAGTAGTGTAGGCAGTAGTGTAGGCTATGTTAGCAGTAGTGTAGGCTGTGTTAGCAGTAGTGTAGGCTGTGTTAGTAGTAGTGTAGGCTGTAGTGTAGGCTGTGTTAGCAGTAGTGTAGGCTTTGTTAGCAGTAGTGTAGGCAGTAGTGTAGGCTGTGTTAGCAGTAGTGTAGGCAGTAGTGTAGGCTGTGTTAGCAGTAGTGTAGGCAGTAGTGTAGGCTGTGTTAGCAGTAGTGTAGGCAGTAGTGTAGGCTGTGTTAGCAGTAGTGTAGGCAGTAGTGTAGGCTTTGTTAGCAGTAGTGTAGGCTGTGTTAGCAGTAGTGTAGGCTATGTTAGCAGTAGTGTAGGCTATGTTAGCAGTAGTGTAGGCTGTGTTAGTAGTAGTGTAGGCTGTAGTGTAGGCTGTGTTAGCAGTAGTGTAGGCTTTGTTAGCAGTAGTGTAGGCAGTAGTGTAGGCTGTGTTAGCAGTAGTGTAGGCAGTAGTGTAGGCTGTGTTAGCAGTAGTGTAGGCTGTGTTAGCAGTAGTGTAGGCTGTGTTAGCAGTAGTGTAGGCTGTGTTAGCAGTAGTGTAGGCAGTAGTGTAGGCTGTGTTAGCAGTAGTGTAGGCTGTGTTAGCAGTAGTGTAGGCAGTAGTGTAGGTTGTGTTAGCAGTAGTGTAGGCAGTAGTGTAGGTTGTGTTAGCAGTAGTGTAGGCAGTAGTGTAGGCTGTGTTAGCAGTAGTGTAGGCTGTAGTGTAGGCTGTGTTAGCAGTAGTGTAGGCTGTGTTAGTAGTAGTGTAGGCTGTGTTAGCAGTAGTGTAGGCAGTAGTGTAGGCTGTGTTAGCAGTAGTGTAGGCTGTGTTAGTAGTAGTGTAGGCTGTAGTGTAGGCTGTGTTAGCAGTAGTGTAGGCTTTGTTAGCAGTAGTGTAGGCAGTAGTGTAGGCTGTGTTAGCAGTAGTGTAGGCAGTAGTGTAGGCTGTGTTAGCAGTAGTGTAGGCTGTAGTGTAGGCTGTGTTAGCAGTAGTGTAGGCTGTGTTAGTAGTAGTGTAGGCTGTGTTAGCAGTAGTGTAGGCAGTAGTGTAGGCTGTAGTGTAGGCTGTGTTAGCAGTAGTGTAGGCTTTGTTAGCAGTAGTGTAGGCTGTGTTAGCAGTAGTGTAGGCTGTGTTAGCAGTAGTGTAGGCTGTGTTAGTAGTAGTGTAGGCTGTAGTGTAGGCTGTGTTAGCAGTAGTGTAGGCTTTGTTAGCAGTAGTGTAGGCTGTGTTAGCAGTAGTGTAGGCTGTGTTAGCAGTAGTGTAGGCAGTAGTGTAGGCTGTGTTAGCAGTAGTGTAGGCTGTGTTAGCAGTAGTGTAGGCTGTGTTAGCAGTAGTGTAGGCAGTAGTGTAGGCTGTGTTAGCAGTAGTGTAGGCTGTGTTAGTAGTAGTGTAGGCTGTAGTGTAGGCTGTGTTAGCAGTAGTGTAAGCTGTGTTAGCAGTAGTGTAGGCAGTAGTGTAGGCTTTGTTAGCAGTAGTGTAGGCAGTAGTGTAGGCTGTGTTAGCAGTTGTGTAGGCTTTGTTAGCAGTAGTGTAGGCTGTGTTAGCAGTAGTGTAGGCTGTGTTAGCAGTAGTGTAGGCTATGTTAGCAGTAGTGTAGGCTGTGTTAGCAGTAATGTAGACAGTAGTGTAGGCTGTGTTAGCAGTAGTGTAAGCTGTGTTAGCAGTAGTGTAGGCAGTAGTGTAGGCTTTGTTAGCAGTAGTGTAGGATGTGTTAGCAGTAGTGTAGGCAGTAGTGTAGGTTGTGTTAGCAGTAGTGTAGGCTGTGTTAGCAGTAGTGTAGGCTGTGTTAGCAGTAGTGTAGGCTGTAGTGTAGGCTTTGTTAGCAGTAGTGTAGGCAGTAGTGTAGGCTGTGTTAGCAGTAGTGTAAGCTGTGTTAGCAGTAGTGTAGGCAGTAGTGTAGGCTTTGTTAGCAGTAGTGTAGGCTGTGTTAGCAGTAGTGTAAGCTGTGTTAGCAGTAGTGTAGGCAGTAGTGTAGGCTATGTTAGCAGTAGTGTAGGCTGTGTTAGCAGTAGTGTAGGCAGTAGTGTAGGCTGTGTTAGCAGTAGTGTAGGCTTTGTTAGCAGTAGTGTAGGCTGTGTTAGCAGTAGTGTAGGCTGTGTTAGCAGTTGTGTAGGCTTTGTTAGCAGTAGTGTAGACTGTGTTAGCAGTAGTGTAGGCAGTAGTGTAGGCTGTGTTAGCAGTAGTGTAGTCAGTAGTGTAGGCTGTGTTAGCAGTAGTGTAGGCTGTGTTAGCAGTAGTGTAGGCTGTGTTAGCAGTAGTGTAGGCAGTAGTGTAGGCTGTGTTAGCAGTAGTGTAGGCTGTGTTAGTAGTAGTGTAGGCTGTAGTGTAGGCTGTGTTAGCAGTAGTGTAAGCTGTGTTAGCAGTAGTGTAGGCAGTAGTGTAGGCTTTGTTAGCAGTAGTGTAGGCAGTAGTGTAGGCTGTGTTAGCAGTTGTGTAGGCTTTGTTAGCAGTAGTGTAGGCTGTGTTAGCAGTAGTGTAGGCTATGTTAGCAGTAGTGTAGGCTGTGTTAGCAGTAATGTAGACAGTAGTGTAGGCTGTGTTAGCAGTAGTGTAAGCTGTGTTAGCAGTAGTGTAGGCTATGTTAGCAGTAGTGTAGGCTGTGTTAGCAGTAATGTAGACAGTAGTGTAGGCTATGTTAGCAGTAGTGTAGGCTGTGTTAGCAGTAATGTAGACAGTAGTGTAGGCTATGTTAGCAGTAGTGTAGGCTGTGTTAGCAGTAGTGTAGGCAGTAGTGTAGGCTGTGTTAGCAGTAGTGTAGGCTATGTTAGCAGTAGTGTAGGCTGTGTTAGCAGTAATGTAGACAGTAGTGTAGGCTGTGTTAGCAGTAGTGTAAGCTGTGTTAGCAGTAGTGTAGGCAGTAGTGTAGGCTTTGTTAGCAGTAGTGTAGGATGTGTTAGCAGTAGTGTAGGCAGTAGTGTAGGTTGTGTTAGCAGTAGTGTAGGCTGTGTTAGCAGTAGTGTAGGCTGTGTTAGCAGTAGTGTAGGCTGTAGTGTAGGCTTTGTTAGCAGTAGTGTAGGCAGTAGTGTAGGCTGTGTTAGCAGTAGTGTAAGCTGTGTTAGCAGTAGTGTAGGCAGTAGTGTAGGCTTTGTTAGCAGTAGTGTAGGCTGTGTTAGCAGTAGTGTAGGCAGTAGTGTAGGCTGTGTTAGCAGTAGTGTAGGCTTTGTTAGCAGTAGTGTAGGCTGTGTTAGCAGTAGTGTAGACAGTAGTGTAGGCTGTGTTAGCAGTAGTGTAGGCTATGTTAGCAGTAGTGTAGGCAGTAGTGTAGGCTTTGTTAGCAGTAGTGTAAGCTGTGTTAGCAGTAGTGTAGGCTGTAGTGTAGGCTGTGTTAGCAGTAGTGTAGGCTTTGTTAGCAGTAGTGTAGGCAGTAGTGTAGGCTGTGTTAGCAGTAGTGTAGGCTTTGTTAGCAGTAGTGTAGGCAGTAGTGTAGGCTGTGTTAGCAGTAGTGTAAGCTGTGTTAGCAGTAGTGTAGGCAGTAGTGTAGGCTTTGTTAGCAGTAGTGTAAGCTGTGTTAGCAGTAGTGTAGGCTGTAGTGTAGGCTGTGTTAGCAGTAGTGTAGGCTTTGTTAGCAGTAGTGTAGGCAGTAGTGTAGGCTTTGTTAGCAGTAGTGTAAGCTGTGTTAGCAGTAGTGTAGGCAGTAGTGTAGGCTGTGTTAGCAGTAGTGTAGGCTTTGTTAGCAGTAGTGTAGGCTGTGTTAGCAGTAGTGTAGGCTGTAGTGTAGGCTGTGTTAGCAGTAGTGTAAGCTGTGTTAGCAGTAGTGTAGGCAGTAGTGTAGGCTTTGTTAGCAGTAGTGTAAGCTGTGTTAGCAGTAGTGTAGGCTGTAGTGTAGGCTGTGTTAGCAGTAGTGTAGGCTTTGTTAGCAGTAGTGTAGGCAGTAGTGTAGGCTGTGTTAGCAGTAGTGTAGGCTTTGTTAGCAGTAGTGTAGGCTGTGTTAGCAGTAGTGTAGGCAGTAGTGTAGGCTGTGTTAGCAGTAGTGTAAGCTGTGTTAGCAGTAGTGTAGGCAGTAGTGTAGGCTGTGTTAGCAGTAGTGTAGGCTTTGTTAGCAGTAGTGTAGGCTGTGTTAGCAGTAGTGTAGGCAGTAGTGTAGGCTGTGTTAGCAGTAGTGTAAGCTGTGTTAGCAGTAGTGTAGGCAGTAGTGTAGGCTTTGTTAGCAGTAGTGTAAGCTGTGTTAGCAGTAGTGTAGGCTGTAGTGTAGGCTGTGTTAGCAGTAGTGTAGGCTTTGTTAGCAGTAGTGTAGGCAGTAGTGTAGGCTGTGTTAGCAGTAGTGTAAGCTGTGTTAGCAGTAGTGTAGGCAGTAGTGTAGGCTGTGTTAGCAGTAGTGTAGGCTTTGTTAGCAGTAGTGTAGGCTGTGTTAGCAGTAGTGTAGGCTGTAGTGTAGGCTGTGTTAGCAGTAGTGTAGGCTTTGTTAGCAGTAGTGTAGGCAGTAGTGTAGGCTGTGTTAGCAGTAGTGTAAGCTGTGTTAGCAGTAGTGTAGGCAGTAGTGTAGGCTTTGTTAGCAGTAGTGTAGGCTGTGTTAGCAGTAGTGTAGGCAGTAGTGTAGGCTGTGTTAGCAGTAGTGTAGGCTTTGTTAGCAGTAGTGTAGGCTGTGTTAGCAGTAGTGTAGGCTGTGTTAGCAGTAGTGTAGGCAGTAGTGTAGGCTGTGTTAGCAGTAGTGTAAGCTGTGTTAGCAGTAGTGTAGGCAGTAGTGTAGGCTTTGTTAGCAGTAGTGTAAGCTGTGTTAGCAGTAGTGTAGGCTGTAGTGTAGGCTGTGTTAGCAGTAGTGTAGGCTTTGTTAGCAGTAGTGTAGGCAGTAGTGTAGGCTGTGTTAGCAGTAGTGTAAGCTGTGTTAGCAGTAGTGTAGGCAGTAGTGTAGGCTTTGTTAGCAGTAGTGTAAGCTGTGTTAGCAGTAGTGTAGGCTGTAGTGTAGGCTGTGTTAGCAGTAGTGTAGGCTTTGTTAGCAGTAGTGTAGGCAGTAGTGTAGGCTGTGTTAGCAGTAGTGTAAGCTGTGTTAGCAGTAGTGTAGGCAGTAGTGTAGGCTTTGTTAGCAGTAGTGTAAGCTGTGTTAGCAGTAGTGTAGGCTGTAGTGTAGGCAGTAGTGTAGGCTGTGTTAGCAGTAGTGTAGGCTGTGTTAGCAGTAGTGTAGGCTGTGTTAGCAGTAGTGTAGGCTGTAGTGTAGGCAGTAGTGTAGGCTGTGTTAGCAGTAGTGTAGGCTATGTTAGCAGTAGTGTAGGCTTTGTTAGCAGTAGTGTAGGCTTTGTTAGCAGTAGTGTAGGCTGTGTTAGCAGTAGTGTAGGCTGTGTTAGCAGTAGTGTAGGCAGTAGTGTAGGCTGTGTTAGCAGTAGTGTAAGCTGTGTTAGCAGTAGTGTAGGCAGTAGTGTAGGCTTTGTTAGCAGTAGTGTAAGCTGTGTTAGCAGTAGTGTAGGCTGTAGTGTAGGCAGTAGTGTAGGCTGTGTTAGCAGTAGTGTAGGCTGTGTTAGCAGTAGTGTAGGCTGTGTTAGCAGTAGTGTAGGCTGTGTTAGCAGTAGTGTAGGCTGTGTTAGCAGTAGTGTAGGCTGTGTTAGCAGTAGTGTAGGCTGTGTTAGCAGTAGTGTAGACAGTAGTGTAGGCAGTAGTGTAGGCTGTGTTAGCAGTAGTGTAGGCTGTGTTAGCAGTAGTGTAGACAGTAGTGTAGGCTGTGTTAGCAGTAGTGTAGGCTATAGTGTAGGCAGTAGTGTAGGCTGTGTTAGCAGTAGTGTAGGCTGTGTTAGCAGTAGTGTAGGCTGTGTTAGCAGTAGTGTAGGCAGTAGTGTAGGCTTTGTTAGCAGTAGTGTAGGCTTTGTTAGCAGTAGTGTAGGCAGTAGTGTAGGTTGTGTTAGCAGTAGTGTAGGCAGTAGTGTAGGCTGTGTTAGCAGTAGTGTAAGCTGTGTTAGCAGTAGTGTAGGCAGTAGTGTAGGCTGTGTTAGCAGTAGTGTAGGCTATAGTGTAGGCTGTGTTAGCAGTAGTGTAGGCTTTGTTAGCAGTAGTGTAGGCAGTAGTGTAGGCTGTGTTAGCAGTAGTGTAGGCTTTGTTAGCAGTAGTGTAGGCAGTAGTGTAGGCTGTGTTAGCAGTAGTGTAAGCTGTGTTAGCAGTAGTGTAGGCAGTAGTGTAGGCTTTGTTAGCAGTAGTGTAGGCAGTAGTGTAGGCTGTGTTAGCAGTTGTGTAGGCTTTGTTAGCAGTAGTGTAGGCTGTGTTAGTAGTAGTGTAGGCTGTGTTAGCAGTAGTGTAGGCTGTGTTAGCAGTAGTGTAGGCTGTAGTGTAGGCTGTGTTAGCAGTAGTGTAGGCTGTGTTAGCAGTAGTGTAGGCAGTAGTGTAGGCTATGTTAGCAGTAGTGTAGGCTGTAGTGTAGGCTGTGTTAGCAGTAGTGTAAGCTGTGTTAGCAGTAGTGTAGGCTGTGTTAGCAGTAGTGTAGGCTATGTTAGCAGTAGTGTAGGCTTTGTTAGCAGTAGTGTAGGCAGTAGTGTAGGCTATGTTAGCAGTAGTGTAGGCTATGTTAGCAGTAGTGTAGGCAGTAGTGTAGGCTGTGTTAGCAGTAGTGTAGGCTGTGTTAGCAGTAGTGTAGGCTTTGTTAGTAGTAGTGTAGGCTGTAGTGTAGGCTGTGTTAGCAGTAGTGTAGGCTGTATTAGCAGTAGTGTAGGCAGTAGTGTAGGCTTTGTTAGCAGTAGTGTAGGCTGTAGTGTAGGCTGTGTTAGCAGTAGTGTAGGCTGTATTAGCAGTAGTGTAGGCAGTAGTGTAGGCTTTGTTAGCAGTAGTGTAGGCAGTAGTGTAGGCTGTGTTAGCAGTTGTGTAGGCTTTGTTAGCAGTAGTGTAGGCTGTGTTAGTAGTAGTGTAGGCTGTGTTAGCAGTAGTGTAGGCTGTGTTAGCAGTAGTGTAGGCTGTAGTGTAGGCTGTGTTAGCAGTAGTGTAGGCTTTGTTAGCAGTAGTGTAGGCAGTAGTGTAGGCTGTGTTAGCAGTAGTGTAGGCAGTAGTGTAGGCTATGTTAGCAGTAGTGTAGGCTGTGTTAGCAGTAGTGTAGACAGTAGTGTAGGCTGTGTTAGCAGTAGTGTAAGCTGTGTTAGCAGTAGTGTAGGCAGTAGTGTAGGCTGTGTTAGCAGTAGTGTAGGCAGTAGTGTAGGCTATGTTAGCAGTAGTGTAGGCTGTGTTAGCAGTAGTGTAGACAGTAGTGTAGGCTGTGTTGGCAGTAGTGTAAGCTGTGTTAGCAGTAGTGTAGGCAGTAGTGTAGGCTGTGTTAGCAGTAGTGTAGGCTTTGTTAGCAGTAGTGTAGGCTGTGTTAGCAGTAGTGTAGGCTATGTTAGCAGTAGTGTAGGCAGTAGTGTAGGTTGTGTTAGCAGTAGTGTAGGCAGTAGTGTAGGCTTTGTTAGCAGTAGTGTAGGCTGTGTTAGCTGTAGTGTAGGCTGTGTTAGCAGTAGTGTAGGCTATAGTGTAGGCAGTAGTGTAGGCTGTGTTAGCAGTAGTGTAGGCTGTGTTAGCAGTAGTGTAGGCTGTGTTAGCAGTAGTGTAGGCTATAGTGTAGGCAGTAGTGTAGGCTGTGTTAGCAGTAGTGTAGGCAGTAGTGTAGGCTATGTTAGCAGTAGTGTAGGCTGTGTTAGCAGTAGTGTAGGCAGTAGTGTAGGCAGTGTTAGCAGTAGTGTAGGCTGTGTTAGCAGTAGTGTAGGCTGTGTTAGCAGTAGTGTAGGCAGTGTTAGCAGTAGTGTAGGCTGTGTTAGCAGTAGTGTAGGCTGTGTTAGCAGTAGTGTAGGCAGTAGTGTAGGCTGTGTTAGCAGTAGTGTAGGCAGTAGTGTAGGCTATGTTAGCAGTAGTGTAGGCAGTAGTGTAGGCTATGTTAGCAGTAGTGTAGGCTGTGTTAGCAGTAGTGTAGGCTGTGTTAGCAGTAGTGTAGGCAGTAGTGTAGGCTATGTTAGCAGTAGTGTAGGCTGTGTTAGCAGTAGTGTAGGCAGTAGTGTAGGCTGTGTTAGCAGTAGTGTAGGCTGTGTTAGCAGTAGTGTAGGCTGTGTTAGCAGTAGTGTAGGCAGTAGTGTAGGCTATGTTAGCAGTAGTGTAGGCTGTGTTAGCAGTAGTGTAGGCAGTAGTGTAGGCTGTGTTAGCAGTAGTGTAGGCAGTAGTGTAGGCTGTGTTAGCAGTAGTGTAGACAGTAGTGTAGGCTGTGTTAGCAGTAGTGTAGGCTGTAGTGTAGGCTATGTTAGCAGTAGTGTAGGCTGTGTTAGCAGTAGTGTAGGCTGTGTTAGCAGTAGTGTAGGCTGTAGTGTAGGCTATGTTAGCAGTAGTGTAGGCTGTGTTAGCAGTAGTGTAGGCTGTGTTAGCAGTAGTGTAGGCTGTAGTGTAGGCTATGTTATCAGTAGTGTAGGCTGTGTTAGCAGTAGTGTAGGCTGTGTTAGCAGTAGTGTAGGCAGTAGTGTAGGCTATGTTAGCAGTAGTGTAGGCAGTAGTATAGGTTGTGTTAGTAGTAGTGTAGGCAGTAGTGTAGGTTGTGTTAGCCGTAGTGTAGGCTGTGTTAGCAGTAGTGTAGGCTATGTTAGCAGTAGTGTAGGCAGTAGTGTAGGCTGTGTTAGCAGTAGTGTAGGCTATGTTAGCAGTAGTGTAGACAGTAGTGTAGGTTGTGTTAGCAGTAGTGTAGGCTGTGTTAGCAGTAGTGTAGGCTATGTTAGCAGTAGTGTAGGCTGTGTTAGCAGTAGTGTAGGCTATGTTAGCAGTAGTGTAAGCTGTGTTAGCAGTAGTGTAGGCAGTAGTGTAGGCTATGTTAGCAGTAGTGTAGGCTGTGTTAGAAGTAGTGTAGGCAGTAGTGTAGGTTGTGTTAGCAGTAGTGTAGGCTGTGTTAGCAGTAGTGTAGGCAGTAGTGTAGGCTGTGTTAGCAGTAGTGTAGGCAGTAGTGTAGGCTGTGTTAGCAGTAGTGTAGGCTGTGTTAGCAGTAGTGTAGGCAGTAGTGTAGGCTGTGTTAGCAGTAGTGTAGGCAGTAGTGTAGGTTGTGTTAGCAGTAGTGTAGGCAGTAGTGTAGGCTGTGTTAGCAGTAGTGTAGGCTGTGTTAGCAGTAGTGTAGGCTGTGTTAGCAGTAGTGTAGGCAGTAGTGTAGGCTTTGTTAGCAGTAGTGTAGGCTTTGTTAGCAGTAGTGTAGGCAGTAGTGTAGGTTGTGTTAGCAGTAGTGTAGGCTGTAGTGTAGGCAGTAGTGTAGGCTGTGTTAGCAGTAGTGTAGGCTGTGTTAGCAGTAGTGTAGGCTGTGTTAGCAGTAGTGTAGGCTGTGTTAGCAGTAGTGTAGGCTGTGTTAGCAGTAGTGTAGGCTGTGTTAGCAGTAGTGTAGGCTGTGTTAGCAGTAGTGTAGACAGTAGTGTAGGCAGTAGTGTAGGCTGTGTTAGCAGTAGTGTAGGCTGTGTTAGCAGTAGTGTAGACAGTAGTGTAGGCTGTGTTAGCAGTAGTGTAGGCTATAGTGTAGGCAGTAGTGTAGGCTGTGTTAGCAGTAGTGTAGGCTGTGTTAGCAGTAGTGTAGGCTGTGTTAGCAGTAGTGTAGGCAGTAGTGTAGGCTTTGTTAGCAGTAGTGTAGGCTTTGTTAGCAGTAGTGTAGGCAGTAGTGTAGGTTGTGTTAGCAGTAGTGTAGGCAGTAGTGTAGGCTGTGTTAGCAGTAGTGTAAGCTGTGTTAGCAGTAGTGTAGGCAGTAGTGTAGGCTGTGTTAGCAGTAGTGTAGGCTATAGTGTAGGCTGTGTTAGCAGTAGTGTAGGCTTTGTTAGCAGTAGTGTAGGCAGTAGTGTAGGCTGTGTTAGCAGTAGTGTAGGCTTTGTTAGCAGTAGTGTAGGCAGTAGTGTAGGCTGTGTTAGCAGTAGTGTAGGCTGTGTTAGCAGTAGTGTAGGCAGTAGTGTAGGCTGTGTTAGCAGTAGTGTAGGCTGTGTTAGCAGTAGTGTAGGCAGTAGTGTAGGCTATGTTAGCAGTAGTGTAGGCTGTAGTGTAGGCTGTGTTAGCAGTAGTGTAAGCTGTGTTAGCAGTAGTGTAGGCTGTGTTAGCAGTAGTGTAGGCTATGTTAGCAGTAGTGTAGGCTTTGTTAGCAGTAGTGTAGGCAGTAGTGTAGGCTATGTTAGCAGTAGTGTAGGCTATGTTAGCAGTAGTGTAGGCTGTGTTAGCCGTAGTGTAGGCTGTGTTAGCAGTAGTGTAGGCAGTAGTGTAGGCTTTGTTAGCAGTAGTGTAGGCTGTAGTGTAGGCTGTGTTAGCAGTAGTGTAGGCTGTATTAGCAGTAGTGTAGGCAGTAGTGTAGGCTGTGTTAGCAGTAGTGTAAGCTGTGTTAGCAGTAGTGTAGGCTGTGTTAGCAGTAGTGTAGGCTATGTTAGCAGTAGTGTAGGCTTTGTTAGCAGTAGTGTAGGCAGTAGTGTAGGCTATGTTAGCAGTAGTGTAGGCTATGTTAGCAGTAGTGTAGGCTGTGTTAGCCGTAGTGTAGGCTGTGTTAGCAGTAGTGTAGGCAGTAGTGTAGGCTTTGTTAGCAGTAGTGTAGGCTGTAGTGTAGGCTGTGTTAGCAGTAGTGTAGGCTGTATTAGCAGTAGTGTAGGCAGTAGTGTAGGCTGTGTTAGCAGTAGTGTAGGCTGTGTTAGCAGTAGTGTAGGCTTTGTTAGTAGTAGTGTAGGCTGTAGTGTAGGCTGTGTTAGCAGTAGTGTAGGCTGTATTAGCAGTAGTGTAGGCAGTAGTGTAGGCTTTGTTAGCAGTAGTGTAGGCTGTAGTGTAGGCTGTGTTAGCAGTAGTGTAGGCTGTATTAGCAGTAGTGTAGGCAGTAGTGTAGGCTTTGTTAGCAGTAGTGTAGGCAGTAGTGTAGGCTGTGTTAGCAGTTGTGTAGGCTTTGTTAGCAGTAGTGTAGGCTGTGTTAGTAGTAGTGTAGGCTGTGTTAGCAGTAGTGTAGGCTGTGTTAGCAGTAGTGTAGGCTGTAGTGTAGGCTGTGTTAGCAGTAGTGTAGGCTTTGTTAGCAGTAGTGTAGGCAGTAGTGTAGGCTGTGTTAGCAGTAGTGTAGGCAGTAGTGTAGGCTATGTTAGCAGTAGTGTAGGCTGTGTTAGCAGTAGTGTAGACAGTAGTGTAGGCTGTGTTAGCAGTAGTGTAAGCTGTGTTAGCAGTAGTGTAGGCAGTAGTGTAGGCTGTGTTAGCAGTAGTGTAGGCAGTAGTGTAGGCTATGTTAGCAGTAGTGTAGGCTGTGTTAGCAGTAGTGTAGACAGTAGTGTAGGCTGTGTTGGCAGTAGTGTAAGCTGTGTTAGCAGTAGTGTAGGCAGTAGTGTAGGCTGTGTTAGCAGTAGTGTAGGCTTTGTTAGCAGTAGTGTAGGCTGTGTTAGCAGTAGTGTAGGCTATGTTAGCAGTAGTGTAGGCAGTAGTGTAGGTTGTGTTAGCAGTAGTGTAGGCAGTAGTGTAGGCTTTGTTAGCAGTAGTGTAGGCTGTGTTAGCTGTAGTGTAGGCTGTGTTAGCAGTAGTGTAGGCTATAGTGTAGGCAGTAGTGTAGGCTGTGTTAGCAGTAGTGTAGGCTGTGTTAGCAGTAGTGTAGGCTGTGTTAGCAGTAGTGTAGGCTATAGTGTAGGCAGTAGTGTAGGCTGTGTTAGCAGTAGTGTAGGCAGTAGTGTAGGCTATGTTAGCAGTAGTGTAGGCTGTGTTAGCAGTAGTGTAGGCAGTAGTGTAGGCTGTGTTAGCAGTAGTGTAGGCTGTGTTAGCAGTAGTGTAGGCAGTGTTAGCAGTAGTGTAGGCTGTGTTAGCAGTAGTGTAGGCTGTGTTAGCAGTAGTGTAGGCAGTAGTGTAGGCTGTGTTAGCAGTAGTGTAGGCAGTAGTGTAGGCTATGTTAGCAGTAGTGTAGGCAGTAGTGTAGGCTATGTTAGCAGTAGTGTAGGCTGTGTTAGCAGTAGTGTAGGCTGTGTTAGCAGTAGTGTAGGCAGTAGTGTAGGCTATGTTAGCAGTAGTGTAGGCTGTGTTAGCAGTAGTGTAGGCAGTAGTGTAGGCTGTGTTAGCAGTAGTGTAGGCTGTGTTAGCAGTAGTGTAGGCTGTGTTAGCAGTAGTGTAGGCAGTAGTGTAGGCTATGTTAGCAGTAGTGTAGGCTGTGTTAGCAGTAGTGTAGGCAGTAGTGTAGGCTGTGTTAGCAGTAGTGTAGGCAGTAGTGTAGGCTGTGTTAGCAGTAGTGTAGACAGTAGTGTAGGCTGTGTTAGCAGTAGTGTAGGCTGTAGTGTAGGCTATGTTAGCAGTAGTGTAGGCTGTGTTAGCAGTAGTGTAGGCTGTGTTAGCAGTAGTGTAGGCTGTAGTGTAGGCTATGTTAGCAGTAGTGTAGGCTGTGTTAGCAGTAGTGTAGGCTGTGTTAGCAGTAGTGTAGGCTGTAGTGTAGGCTATGTTATCAGTAGTGTAGGCTGTGTTAGCAGTAGTGTAGGCTGTGTTAGCAGTAGTGTAGGCAGTAGTGTAGGCTATGTTAGCAGTAGTGTAGGCAGTAGTGTAGGCTGTGTTAGCAGTAGTGTAAGCTGTGTTAGCAGTAGTGTAGACAGTAGTGTAGGTTGTGTTAGCAGTAGTGTAGGCTGTGTTAGCAGTAGTGTAGGCTATGTTAGCAGTAGTGTAGGCAGTAGTGTAGGCTGTGTTAGCAGTAGTGTAGGCTATGTTAGCAGTAGTGTAGACAGTAGTGTAGGTTGTGTTAGCAGTAGTGTAGGCAGTAGTATAGGTTGTGTTAGTAGTAGTGTAGGCAGTAGTGTAGGTTGTGTTAGCCGTAGTGTAGGCTGTGTTAGCAGTAGTGTAGGCTATGTTAGCAGTAGTGTAGGCAGTAGTGTAGGCTGTGTTAGCAGTAGTGTAGGCTATGTTAGCAGTAGTGTAGACAGTAGTGTAGGTTGTGTTAGCAGTAGTGTAGGCTGTGTTAGCAGTAGTGTAGGCTATGTTAGCAGTAGTGTAGGCTGTGTTAGCAGTAGTGTAGGCTGTGTTAGCAGTAGTGTAGGCTATGTTAGCAGTAGTGTAGGCTGTGTTAGCTGTAGTGTAGGCTGTGTTAGCAGTAGTGTAGGCTATGTTAGCAGTAGTGTAAGCTGTGTTAGCAGTAGTGTAGGCAGTAGTGTAGGCTATGTTAGCAGTAGTGTAGGCTGTGTTAGCAGTAGTGTAGGCAGTAGTGTAGGTTGTGTTAGCAGTAGTGTAGGCTGTGTTAGCAGTAGTGTAGGCAGTAGTGTAGGCTGTGTTAGCAGTAGTGTAGGCAGTAGTGTAGGCTGTGTTAGCAGTAGTGTAGGCTGTGTTAGCAGTAGTGTAGGCAGTAGTGTAGGCTGTGTTAGCAGTAGTGTAGGCAGTAGTGTAGGTTGTGTTAGCAGTAGTGTAGGCAGTAGTGTAGGCTGTGTTAGCAGTAGTGTAGGCTGTGTTAGCAGTAGTGTAGGCAGTAGTGTAGGCTATGTTAGCAGTAGTGTAGGCAGTAGTGTAGGCTGTGTTAGCAGTAGTGTAGACAGTAGTGTAGGCTGTGTTAGCAGTAGTGTAGGCTATGTTAGCAGTAGTGTAGGCTGTGTTAGCAGTAGTGTAGGCTGTGTTAGCAGTAGTGTAGGCTGTGTTAGCAGTAGTGTAGGCAGTAGTGTAGGCTATGTTAGCAGTAGTGTAGGCAGTAGTGTAGGCTATGTTAGCAGTAGTGTAGGCTGTGTTAGCAGTAGTGTAGGCTGTGTTAGCAGTAGTGTAGGCTGTGTTAGCAGTAGTGTAGGCTGTGTTAGCTGTAGTGTAGGCTGTGTTAGCAGTAGTGTAGGCAGTAGTGTAGGCTGTGTTAGCAGTAGTGTAGGCTGTGTTAGCAGTAGTGTAGGCTATGTTAGCAGTAGTGTAGGCAGTAGTGTAGGCTGTGTTAGCAGTAGTGTAGGCAGTAGTGTAGGTTGTGTTAGCAGTAGTGTAGGCAGTAGTGTAGGCTGTGTTAGCAGTAGTGTAGGCAGTAGTGTAGGCTGTGTTAGCAGTAGTGTAGGCAGTAGTGTAGGCTGTGTTAGCAGTAGTGTAGGCAGTAGTGTAGGTTGTGTTAGCAGTAGTGTAGGCAGTAGTGTAGGCTGTGTTAGCAGTAGTGTAGGCAGTAGTGTAGGCTGTGTTAGCAGTAGTGTAGGCAGTAGTGTAGGCTATGTTAACAGTAGTGTAGGCTGTGTTAGCAGTAGTGTAGGCAGTAGTGTAGGCTGTGTTAGCAGTAGTGTAGGCAGTAGTGTAGGCTATGTTAGCAGTAGTGTAGGCTGTGTTAGCAGTAGTGTAGGCTGTGTTAGCTGTAGTGTAGGCTGTGTTAGCAGTAGTGTAGGCAGTAGTATAGGCTGTGTTAGCAGTAGTGTAGGCAGTAGTGTAGGTTGTGTTAGCAGTAGTGTAGGCAGTAGTGTAGGCTGTGTTAGCAGTAGTGTAGGCAGTAGTGTAGGCTGTGTTAGCAGTAGTGTAGGCAGTAGTGTAGGCTGTGTTAGCAGTAGTGTAGGCAGTAGTGTAGGTTGTGTTAGCAGTAGTGTAGGCAGTAGTGTAGGCTGTGTTAGCAGTAGTGTAGGCAGTAGTGTAGGCTGTGTTAGCAGTAGTGTAGGCTATGTTAGCAGTAGTGTAGGCTGTGTTAGCAGTAGTGTAGGCTGTGTTAGCAGTAGTGTAGGCAGTAGTGTAGGCTGTGTTAGCAGTAGTGTAGGCTGTGTTAGCTGTAGTGTAGGCTGTGTTAGCAGTAGTGTAGGCAGTAGTGTAGGCTGTGTTAGCAGTAGTGTAGGCAGTAGTGTAGGTTGTGTTAGCAGTAGTGTAGGCAGTAGTGTAGGCTGTGTTAGCAGTAGTGTAGGCAGTAGTGTAGGCTGTGTTAGCAGTAGTGTAGGCTGTAGTGTAGGCTTTGTTAGCTGTAGTGTAGGATGTGTTAGCAGTAGTGTAGGCTGTGTTAGCAGTAGTGTAGGCAGTAGTGTAGGCTTTGTTAGCAGTAGTGTAGGCTGTGTTAGCAGTAGTGTAGACAGTAGTGTAGGCTGTGTTAGCAGTAGTGTAGGCAGTAGTGTATGCTGTGTTAGCAGTAGTGTAGGCTGTGTTAGCAGTAGTGTAGGCTGTGTTAGCAGTAGTGTAGGCTGTGTTAGCTGTAGTGTAGGCAGTAGTGTAGGCTGTGTTAGCAGTAGTGTAGGCAGTAGTGTAGGCTGTGTTAGCAGTAGTGTAGGCTGTGTTAGCAGTAGTGTAGGCTGTGTTAGCAGTAGTGTAGGCTGTGTTAGCAGTAGTGTAGGCTGTGTTAGCTGTAGTGTAGGCAGTAGTGTAGGCTATGTTAGCAGTAGTGTAGGCAGTAGTGTAGGCTGTGTTAGCAGTAGTGTAGGCTGTGTTAGCAGTAGTGTAGGCTGTGTTAGCAGTAGTGTAGGCTGTGTTAGCTGTAGTGTAGGCAGTAGTGTAGGCTGTGTTAGCAGTAGTGTAGGCAGTAGTGTAGGCTATGTTAGCAGTAGTGTAGGCTGTGTTAGTAGTAGTGTAGGCTGTGTTAGCAGTAGTGTAGGCTGTGTTAGCAGTAGTGTAGGCTATGTTAGCAGTAGTGTAGGCTGTGTTAGCAGTAGTGTAGGCAGTAGTGTAGGCTGTGTTAGCAGTAGTGTAGGCTGTGTTAGCAGTAGTGTAGGCTATGTTAGCAGTAGTGTAGGCTGTGTTAGTAGTAGTGTAGGCAGTAGTGTAGGCTGTGTTAGCAGTAGTGTAGGCTGTGTTAGCAGTAGTGTAGGCTATGTTAGCAGTAGTGTAGGCTGTAGTGTAGGCTGTGTTAGCAGTAGTGTAGGCTGTGTTAGCAGTAGTGTAGGCAGTAGTGTAGGCTGTGTTAGCAGTAGTGTAGGCAGTAGTGTAGGCTGTGTTAGCAGTAGTGTAGGCTATGTTAGCAGTAGTGTAGGCAGTAGGGTAGGCTGTGTTAGCAGTAGTGTAGGCTGTGTTAGCAGTAGTGTAGGCAGTAGTGTAGGCTGTGTTAGCAGTAGTGTAGGCTGTGTTAGCAGTAGTGTAGGCAGTAGTGTAGGCTGTGTTAGCAGTAGTGTAGGCTGTGTTAGCAGTAGTGTAGGCTGTGTTAGCAGTAGTGTAGGCTGTGTTAGCAGTAGTGTAGGCTGTGTTAGCAGTAGTGTAGGCTGTGTTAGTAGTAGTGTAGGCTGTGTTAGCAGTAGTGTAGGCAGTAGTGTAGGCAGTAGTGTAGGCTGTGTTAGCAGTAGTGTAGGCTGTGTTAGCAGTAGTGTAGGCTGTGTTAGCAGTAGTGTAGGCTGTGTTAGCAGTAGTGTAGGCTGTGTTAGCAATAGTGTAGGCAGTAGTGTAGGCTGTGTTAGCAGTAGTGTAGGCTGTGTTAGCAGTAGTGTAGGCTGTGCTAGCAGTAGTGTAGGCAGTAGTGTAGGCTGTGTTAGCAGTAGTGTAGGCTGTGTTAGCAGTAGTGTAGGCAGTAGTGTAGGCTGTGTTAGCAGTAGTGTAGGCAGTAGTGTAGGCTGTGTTAGCAGTAGTGTAGGCAGTAGTGTAGGCTGTGTTAGCAGTAGTGTAGGCTGTGTTAGCAGTAGTGTAGGCAGTAGTGTAGGCTGTGTTAGCAGTAGTGTAGGCAGTAGTGTAGGCTATGTTAGCAGTAGTGTAGGCTGTGTTAGCAGTAGTGTAGGCAGTAGTGTAGGCTGTGTTAGCAGTAGTGTAGGCTGTGTTAGCAGTAGTGTAGGCAGTAGTGTAGGCTATGTTAGCAGTAGTGTAGGCTGTGTTAGCAGTAGTGTAGGTTGTGTTAGCAGTAGTGTAGGCAGTAGTGTAGGCTGTGTTAGCAGTAGTGTAGGCTGTGTTAGCAGTAGTGTAGGCAGTAGTGTAGGCTATGTTAGCAGTAGTGTAGGCTGTGTTAGCAGTAGTGTAGGCTGTGTTAGCAGTAGTGTAGGCTATGTTAGCAGTAGTGTAGGCAGTAGTGTAGGATGTGTTAGCAGTAGTGTAGGCAGTAGTGTAGGCTATGTTAGCAGTAGTGTAGGCTGTGTTAGCAGTAGTGTAGGCTGTGTTAGCAGTAGTGTAGATGGCATTTGTATTAACATAGGACGCCAATTGCTATTGAAATGGTTATAATTGCGATGTATATGGTGTTATGGTGTTATGGTGTTATGGTGGTGCAGGCAATGCGGGGTGAACTAATAACCTCGTCGACCCACTTTATAGAGCGCACCATACGGTACCTCTCAAGTTCAGTGAACACCGGTGGTCCTTTGTGTCGGTTGATTTCGGAGTCGGAATGAACGCCCACAATTAGGAAGTCACCCATTTGTTTTGCCTGGTCAGGGTGTGATCGAGGCGAGGGAAGTGAGAGGAGGGAAGTGAGAGGAGGGAAGTCAGAGGAGGGAAGTGAGAGGAGGGAAGTGAGAGGAGGGAAGTCAGAGGAGGGAAGACAGAGGAGACTGAGAATGAGAGAAGTGAGGAAGGTGAGATGAGGGAAGTGAGAGGAGGGAAATGAGAGGAGGGAAGTCAGAGGAGGGAAGTCAGAGGAGGGAAGACAGAGGAGACTGAGAATGAGAGAAGTGAGGAAGGTGAGATGAGGGAAGTGAGAGGAGGGAAATGAGAGGAGGGAAGTCAGAGGAGGGAAGTCAGAGGAGGGAAGTCAGAGGAGGGAAGACAGAGGAGACTGAGAATGAGAGAAGTGAGGAAGGTGAGATGAGGGAAGTGAGAGGAGGGAAGTCAGAGGAGGGTGAGAATGAGAGAAGTGAGGACGGTGAGATGAGGGAAGTGGTTAGGTTAAGGGGGTCATTGATTAGCTACTTTACTAAATTGTATATTTAATACCTTAACTATATATAAATATTCGGATTAAGATAAAGTTGGATCTAAAAATGAATGACATTGTATCATTTGATATATAATACTGTAGTGATAATTTACATTCCATATATTAATTACAGTTATGAAATATCTTATTTTCATTTAATGTAAAGATATTAACGCAAATATTTGTAATGATAATAAATTTTATTTTTTCAATTTAATAGTTTAAAATTCTCGAGAATGCAAAATTTCTCCTCGAATATATACAATTAACATTCAAATAATTATAAATATTGATTAATATTATGAATTTAACACTATATTAATAGGTGAAGCACAAAGTCATATTAAATAGAATTTCAACGGATTAAAGAGGATTAAAATAGATGAATAATATAATTGAATAGCAATTAAAAAGAAGCCAAAGTACAATATATGTGAATTTGATTGAATATGATTCATATGAAGTATGATAAACACATGTTTACTTCACTGAGTGACATATCATTACCTGGATCGCCATGATTAACTTCATAGTTTGATCACGATATGTATGGAATGCGATACGCATATGCCCGGTAGGAAATACAAACTATGAGAATTAGATCTAAAACTTACCTGGCGTAGTGCATTCGCGTGTCCAAAGTGTACCATGTCGAAGCTGTGTATATGTGATATGAGTAGGATAATGCGCATATATGGCAATTATTTATGTAAATCCAGGTACTTCGAGCATCTGATTGCATAAATATTACATAACTTAAACAAATATTAGTTTTCACAAATTAAATACACTCCGAAATTAATGAATACCTTAATCGTATTGAACTATTTTAAATTCCTATATTTACATCATCAGTATATAATAGTAAAGAAGTAAGTATGATTTATTAAAATATAGTCTACAAACCTCTATTGATTTATTAAACATATTTAAGAAAATAGTAATACATAATTATATATAAATATATATATATTATCTACAATGTAAAATGTATAACTTTCATTGCATATATATTGCAGAAATATTTGGAATATTTGTTATAATGTCAAGGTATATAATTATCTATATCACGTTTTCTGTATATGAACCATACTAAGAATATATAGGGTAACTTTTATTATGTAATGTATGAGTATTATGTAGATTTAGATAAGATCTCATAAATTGTTGGTTGTATTTGCTATTCAAATTTGAAAACAATTTCTATACTTGGGATACTTTGACCAAAATATATGCATTTCATTAAATATAGCTGGATAACGATTTATATAGAGTTATTTAATTTAAAATAGTAGTTTGTATTTAGATATATTCTATATGAATGCTACGTAATGTATGATAATATATTAACCTATACAGTTATTAATTAAGATTTAATAAATACGAGTATGAAGTATAACTACTATGAGAATAATACACGATATGATAATCTATTATGATATAAACTAAATTATAAACTATATATATATATATATATATATATATATATATATATTAAAATTAGTTATTTATATCGTTTCTGATAACACGTCCAGAATAATGTTGCACGATAAGATGGTATAAATTATAAAGGGATATACCGATTATAGACTAATTTCATTCGATATAAATAATATTGATCTAATTCGTACTTATACATATTACATATATATCAGCGTAAAGTGTGTTTTACATTATATGCATTCTATAATATAATTATAATATCATCTAACTAATGAATTTATTTATTATATGTTAAATAACAAACTTACTAATATAATATAAATAGCAAACCATCCATCCACCCATACTCTTTTTACTTTGTCTTCACCTTTGTATGATATATTACAATTATTAATTATAGTGTCTGTCATTGCAGTGTTAGAGTGATTAAATAAATATAATAAATAAATATATAAGAATAAAATTCAAATTTTTAAAAAATATTTCAATTTAATTGTTTATGGTTTAAATGGGTTTAAAGGTAAGAGTTTATAGGGAAAGTACCCCTTACCACTAATATTCAATGTAGAAATTTTGACATATAGATTTCATAATAATCACAATACAAAATATGTTCTAATTCAAGATGTCTGTGATACAAAGTATATAATAATACACGATACAAAATAAAAATCTTAAATTATCTTATCATAAATCGGGTCGTTTTTAAAGGGTGTTTACTTTAAATACATTTCATTTTATTTACGATTATTGACTAGTGTCATTTACTATTATTTGTCACAATCTATCTTTTTCTGGTGTTCTTCTTTATATTCTATTTTATAGATACTTTTTTATACACTTTTAATTTTATTTTTCTATATATTTTACATGTACAAGAAAAGCTTTTTCTTAGTTATATACAATTTGGTTTAAAAATGTAAGATCCTAAGTATGCATTTGAGATGTATCAATTTAATTAATAGTAATATTTCGAATACGATCAGGTTTAACATTATAATACTATTATGAGTTTATGTCAGAGGTATAATTTTATTTATCAACTTGTATTTCAATTGTTATAAACATTAGCTTTATTCGATTGTATTTCCATATCTAGTGCACTTCTTATACTCGAGTAATTTATATCATTTTCGGAATATTTAGGTTAATCTGATATTGTATCGTTACATACTCAGTTCTATCTCAGTCTCATTTATTTTTCGGAAAAATATTTTTAAAAAGCTATGAAAACAATGATCATATGTATTATTTGGTCTTTACAAGTAGTGCTTATTTCTATAATGTAGACTTTTTGTATTTAAGGAAGATAGACTATTTTCTTATATCGTTCAAAAGTCATTAAGAAGTTTCGCGTTAAATTTATATTCTATTCATTAAAATTTCTCTACCAAACTGGTTTTAAATTTCTTTTAGTCTAGTTACAATTGATTTTATAACAATATGAATTGTAAATATTTTACAGGTCACATCAAATTTCCAGGTTTTGGATGTATATTTATGTAGTATTATGTTTCTTTATTCTTAATGATACTATATTACCATCAGTAGAGTTTACCCAATCATTATATCAAACTTAATATTTCACTATTTACTCTATTAATATATTTATTATTAAACAGACTTGTTTAATTACTCATTTTTTAAACTTTTGTATAAATTCGTTTTATTGATTCCGAGTTTATCTTAAATTACATCTTTTAACTTCTATATTATTTGTATTTTCCTTACTTTTTAATATATTTTGATATATCACAAATCTACCATATATTTATGGTTATACAGTACAATACAGTCTTTATAGCTTGTATTTCACTTGAAGTTATTATACTTTATACCGAATTGATTATTTGTTGTTATTTATAATACGTAGACTACTAGATTGAACAGATATTTAACCAAATTAATACATTATGTAATTATTATTTTTGTTTAGAAAATAAATACAGAATGACTCATCTTCAAACATTAATTCTATTTACATGCGTTTACACCAAGTGTACTAGGATGCATCAGGTTGACATAATTACATACGTAAAGAGTAATAGTTCAACTAATGTGTGGTAACAATAATATTTGAATATAAAACTTTATCAAATATTTAATGTATACCGATGACTTTAAATATTGATATTTAAAAAACATCTTTCAAATTCAAATTAATAAAAATATAATATTAAGTCAATTGAGGTCATCTATAAAATATGAATATAAAATATAATAAGAATTACAATAATGGCTTCTTTATAATAGTATAATATCAATAGATCATCATATAATATCATAAATATATAATAGGAATTTAAAAAATAACTCAATTATAATTAGTAATATCTGTTTTTACTTTATATTTATCATAACTAAAACAGTTCATTTCTACAGAAGATTAAAATGAGAAGCAAAATATGCATACCTTATCAAAATAATAAAACCACATTCAGTTTATTTTAGAAATCAAAATAAAATCTCTAGTTTTTGATTCAAAAAATTATTGAATATTTTTTTATAATAAAAAAAACAAAGATTATTTCATTTTCTCAAAAACACACTTTTTGATTTCTCTTCCGATTTCTTTTGCCATTGGAGGTGGAACAGCATTTCCAATCTGTTAAGGAGATTTTCAGATCAATATTTGTATAGTTTACTAAATATTTTTTACTTACTCGGTTTTATAAATTTTAAAAATGGATAATTTACAAAATAAAGTTATTTTTAATTAAAATTATTTCAAATACATATTTCACCAACTAATAAATAATTGATATATAATAATTGATATAAATTCATATTGTCCACGGTGGATTGTATTGACCTGTCTGTGTTGATCGAGTAGGTTGCCATAGAAACGGAAGGTGTCGGGGAAACCCTGCGACCTCGCGCACTCCCTAACGCTGACCACACGGTTTTGCTCGGGGTGAAGGACACGACCCTGCCATAGCATCAAGCGGTGAATATCGCGATAATTATAATAGTAATTATAATAAAGGTAATCCGAGAATGCGAAATTTAAATGATCCTAGAAATCCTAGAAATCCGTTGCTATCCGATATATATCAAATGAAATTAATGACGGACGAGAATTTGAAGGACACGTGGGTTTCAAAAGACGCGCAATCATCGCAAACGACTCGGATGCAAGCGTTTGAACCTGTTTGCCCATGGGTTCCGGATTGGTGACCGTCGTGCTGAAGAAGCCATCCCATTGCAATCGTCCGTACAGACCGGCCCAGTGGTTGTGACGGTTGCCGGTGTGAGGGAGACACCACGGAATTAGCGTCGAAAACTGACGGTCCGACGGGGTACACGTGGCGGGGTTGCCGCCGACACCAGCCGCTTTCGACGCGCAAGTGCACACTCCACGCTTACGACTGTCCCTGGCGTTCAGCTTGTATTCATAGCGTCTGCATGGCGGGTGGTGTTGGGGCTTTACGGAAATCAAAGTAAAAGTGTGGGCCTCGGGGTAAATGTTGCGCCAGAATTTGTATTTGAAATTCAAATAAGATTGATCTAGGAAAAACTATAATTAAAAGTCAGATAATTCACTAAGATGAATTTAGATTTCATAAATTTAGCGACATATTAAAATAAACTAATTTGGATCGACTAAAATGAAAAAGATTCACAGAATTATACATTTCTAAAAGTAAATCAAGGAAATTATATCAAATTTTTGTTTCTAGATTTTGTTACATTTTCTCTTTTACTAACAAAAGTTTTGAAAATGATCCGTCGGATAGCATCATTACAATGTTGGGCAGGTCGCGCCAATCGGCCCCTGGATTTCTAGGCACCAACTGCATGCGGGCATGCACCAGCGGTGACATATCCTTGCATACGTGGTCGTACAGTAGATGGGAGTCCGAGTTTAGTCCGCGTATCTAGAGTGTAGTAGATCTTAACGCATATTGTGTATGTATTTATAATAGCTTCGAAAACTACCCAGAACATTTGAATTTGAAGTGTTTAAGATTGTGATTGGAAAAAATAAATATACTTTTTATTTCTGAAATAGCTTTTCTTCAAATAAATCACAATTGTTTTTGCGAGTGAAAATCAATTTTTCCGACAAAAATACTTTTTACGATCTCGCGAATCAAAAGTTTCGAGAGCTGAACATCGGGCTAGATAGTAACCTCCCTCTGGAAGTGAGTGATGGCGTCGCCGCCGTAAGAGATCTCATGGGCCACGGATCCGTTCGAAATTTCGGGCAAATCGGACATTGCATCCGAAACACTAATGGTTCGCAAGGGGGCGCAGTCCAACTGGTCTCCGAACATCTGGTACTGTGGGACGCACGTCTTACGCAGGGAAGGCTTCGCTAAGGCATCGCGAGAAGCGTCATACGGTATAGAAAACGTTAACGATGGCGGGTTCACAAATTAAAAACACGATAGCGAAGGAATTCCGACGTCCCTCGATTACCGAGAGTTTGGATAAACGCCGACTGGGCTGATTTGAAGCCGCTATTGCGTAATCGCGCGTACAATAGACAATAGACCGGCGGCGAACCTTTTTCTCGTCCACCACCACCGATAAGTGCATGCCTCGTTTGCTGAAGGTGTGAAGCGGCTTCGGAAACTGCGGAAGGATCTCGCCGGGAGCGGCAGCCATTATAATCGCCCTGTCAAAGGTCATAGGTTAAGTCGCAGTCGACGGGAAATAATTATTACCGACGATATCACCAGGCCAATGTTAAAGATTAGATAATTGTTAGCAATATTTGGTACAATAATGATTAATATTTTACTCAATAGATGAAGACGTTCAAAAGATATTTTGAAGGAATAAAGGTGGTATAAAGATGATTAAAGGTCGTATAAAGGTGGTTAATAGTATTCCGATATATAGTTATTAAAAGATAATTTAAAGGTGTTCTAAAGGTTGTATAATGGTTTACTAAATCTCCTCTATAGGTGTTCTAAATATAATTTAAACTGTTTCACAATAACTTGAATACGTAATATTGTCTACATTTAAAAAATGAATATTAGTAAACCAAACTTTTATAATAATTCTTTCAAATTCTTCGAGATGAAATATTAATTTGAAAACATTTCCAAAAAAACTTTGTGAATTTTTATGTCAAATTTTGTCATTAAACCTACGTCGTGTCTGTGGCACCCCGTAATTGCCGGCCTGGAGGATGCCAAAAGTGCACTGGTAACCGATTGCGGTCAAAGCCCTCAACGCCAGCTTCAGAACCATTGACCGTTTAAACGACACAAAGTTTCGAACGTTCTCGAGAATGAAGAAACGAGGTCGATAGTAATCGCAGTAGGAGAGATAGGAAGCTATCAGAGAGTTCTGGGGGCGTGGTTAGGGCGTGGTTAGGGCGTGGTTAAGATAAAGTATTGGGGATGGAGTAGGGGAGAGATAGGAAGCTATCAGAGAGTTCTGGGGGCGTGTTTAGGGCGTGGTTAGGGCGTGGTTAGGGCATGGTTAAGATAAAGGATTGGGGAGGGAGTAGGGGAGAGATAGGAAGCTATCAGAGAGTTCTGGGGGCGTGTTTAGGGCGTGGTTAAGAAAAAGGATTGGGGAGGGGGTAGATGAGAGATAGGAAGCTATCAGAGAGTTCTGGGGGCGTGTTTAGGGCGTGGTTAGGGCGTGGTTAAGATAAAGGATTGGGGAGGGGGTAGGTGAGAGATAGGAAGCTATCAGAGAGTTCTGGGGGCGTGTTTAGGGCGTGGTTAAGATAAAGGATTGGGGAGGGGGTAGGGGAGAGATAGGAAGTTATCAGAGAGTTCTGGGGGCTTGTTTAGGTCGTGGTTAGGGCATGGTTAAGATAAAGGATTGGGGAGGGGGTAGGGGAGAGATAGGAAGCTATCAGAGAGTTCTGGGGGGCGTGTTTAGGGCGTGGTTAGGGCGTGGTTAAGATAAATGATTGGAGAGGGGGTAGAGGAGATAGGAAGCTATCAGAGAGTTCTGGGGGCGTGTTTAGGGTGTGGTTAGGGCGTGGTTAAGATAAAGTATTGGGGAGGGGGTGTCGGATGAGAGGGAAGGTAAAATGTGAAAATTGTCCGTAAATGCTGACATAATATATAAGGTAAAGTAAGGTGATAGCTATGAGAAGTGATTGAAGTGGGTTATGTATTGCGGATATAAGCGAAAGGTCAAAGGTTATAAACCTTGAACTTGGAATACTCCCTAGAGTTGAAACGATTCATGCCGCTGAACCCTTGACACGGTGGCCCCCCGCACAACAACTCCACGTCGCCCTTTTGAGGCAGGATCTGACCTTTAGAGGTCACGATTTCACCCTGGGGTCGGGTGCACGCGATTACATAACGTAGTCGCCCCGGCGGATATTGTAAACGAGTTTCCGGTTTCCTCGAGAGATATAAGGTCAACTCGGGGTCAGTGCCGCGGCTACGAAAACGAGGCAAGGCTAACGTTCATTACGAGTTGCAGCAGTTCATTGCAATCGTCGGTGAATACCATGGTGCCTGGATTGTTCTTACGATAGGCGTGAGCTGCCGAGGGCTCCTTCTCAATCGCCCACTTGCTCTCCGCCAAACCAATCTGGTGGAAACCCTCGGAAAGACCTGTCGAAGAGAGAGAGCGGTTAATTGGGAGGGCGTCAGAATAGGATAGGTTAGGAGGGGGTTAGACTACATAGAAGATTTAGACAATAGGGTTTAGATGGGGTTGAATTAGCTTTAGGAGAAATAAATGCAATTCCGCGTTGTTGATTTCAGACCACCATTCGCGGGTAGGTTGGACGTTGCCATTTATGGATATTTAGTCACGGTTGAACGAGTTTCACAATCTTCTAAGGACAAATACAAACCTCCACATCCAGCGAATACATCGAGACTCCTGAGTTTCGTAATGTCGCGATTAGTTTCGTTTTTAAGGGGAGGAGTCTGTTGCATCTCCTCCTTCGTGATGGTTTTACAGGAACCTTTCCCACTCTTACCCTTAAAGTGGATTATTGTGAAGCAATCAATCAAAAAACTCGCGATGATAAGCGAATGATTAGAAGACAAACCTTTGTCTCTGTTTCGATGCGAACTTCTGCATTCTTAAACGTTTTGGTTTCGGCGTCGTACACCTGATTGGAGTCGAGAGTTAAGTCTATATTATGTCTATAGTACATCTATAGCATGTCTATAGTACATCTATAGCATGTCTATAGTATGTCTATAGTACATCTATAGCATGTCTATAGTACGTCTATAGTACGTCTATAGTACGTCTATAGTACGTCTATAGTACGTCTATAGTACGTCTATAGTACGTCTATAGTATGCTATATTATGTCTATAGTACGTCTATAGTACGTCTATTTTATGTCTATATAAACATACTATATAGCACATCTATAGTATGTATATAGTATGTATATAGTATATCTGTAGTACATCTGTAGTACATCTATAGTATGTCTATAGTATGTCTATAGTATGTCTATATAAACATACTATATAGCACATCTATAGTATGTATATAGTATGTCTATAGTATGTCTGTAGTACATCTATAGTATGTCTATAGTATGTTTATAGTATTACATCTTGCTGGAAGTTTTAGGTAATGAACTATTTTAAGCACAATAGGAGGACATTGAGGACATATAAACGTCTAGAATTATGGTATTTGTATTAATATAAAATGAATGCTAATGAGTGAGATTGGATGAAATAAATGACAGTAAAGAGATGAACAGTTATCAACTAATGGACGTCCATGCATCAAGTTATAGAACTAACATCGTAGTAGTAGAACATGTCCCTCGTTCCCTTGAAATAGGTCGAAGTATTAATGTTAAGGTCGCGAGAGTTCAAAACGCTGCACTTCCCGCGAATGTTGGATACTTTCAAAGTGACCTCTAAAGGAAAAAGTTGATGGTGTAGATTATGTAGAGGATTTTAACAAATCTGATAATATAAAACTAAATTATTCATGAGACTAAATTCATTATTTGATTACTTCTCAGACGGACTAGAGGTTTAACTCGACAATTCAATATTTTGAGGAGTTATAAGAATGCTAGTTATAGTCTAAGGTATAAATAGGAGTTATAAATGTGGTATCATATAGAATAAAGCTTAGCCATAAACAGTTGCATAAACTGGAAATATAAAGTGAATATAAACAACGTGGGTAGAAAAACCTTCATTACTAGAGAATAGCAGATTCAAATCATGGCTACGATCGCTGGTGTCCAGATGAGTGTTCTCTGGTCTGATTAATTGACAGTTTCAATCACATAATTACAACTAGATTACGAGTAAAGAGTGAAGTTGGATATATTTAAGTTTATTGTCATTTGTATATATTTGTGTGGGTAGTAGGTTAGTGAAATAGTGAGTGAGTGTGTGACTGAGTGTGTGAGTGAGTGAGTGAGTGAATAAGTGAGTGAGTGAGTGAGTGAGTGAAAAGTGAGTGAGAGAGTGAGTGAGTAAGTGAGTGAGTGAGTGTGTAAGTGAGTGTGCGACTGAGTGTGTGAATGAGTGAGTGAGTAAATGAGTGAGTGAGTGTGTGTGCGTGTGTGTGTGTGTGTGAGTGAGTGAGTGAGTCAGTGAATCAGTGAGAGAGTGAGTGGGTGAGTGAATGAGTGAGTGAGTACATGAGTGAGTGAGTGTGTGTGTGTATATGTTTATTCACGAAAATGCAATGTTTACATTGTTCGAAGGTGAGTGTAAGTATTATTAACGAAATATTACAAAATTAATATAGTAAATAATACGTTTTTCAAAATAAATAAATAATCGAGGTAATAATTGTGGTAATATGTGTAAGGAATTTGTGTGAGAGGGAAATGTATGTGAGGGAGGTATGCAATGCACATTGTGTATATGGGAGAAATGTATAGGGGATAGTGTGTAGAGAATATATGTCAGATATATATGTACGTGTATGGGATGTGAAGAGTAGTAGTAAGGTTGGTAAGTAGTAAGTAATAAAAGTGGTAACGTAATATAGGTTGTAGAAATAAGTAGTGGCGTATTTGTAGTTGAGTAATATATATAGTATTAGTAGAGTGTAAGTCATTTTTATAATTCAGTAGCATAGGAATATTATAAAGGTGTGTCAGGTTATATCAGTCCAGGTCAAGTAAGTATTTGTGAAGTTTGCTTTTAAATGTATTTGTATTATTTTCATTGGTAACAGTTATGGGTAGCTTATTCCAAAGTTGTGGAAAATTGTTTGTTGTCTTGTTTAAGCAGTTTTTTATTGGATGACCTTAGATTGTTTTTCCGTTTTAATTTAATTGAGTGAGTGAGTGAGTGAATAAGTGACTGAATAAGTGAGTTGGTGAGTTAGTGAGTGAGTGAGTGAGTGAGTGAACTACCTACCTGTAGAATTTCTTCAACGTGACAGAAACAGTGTCGGGGTGGTGGGCGTTATTTGGAGGAGTGGCCACGGAACAGGAAGTTGATATTTTGAGTATTTGCGCAATCCTAAATGGTTCAGGCACATCTGTGTTTGAGCCCTTAACATAGTCATTCTTACGGTAGGCTTCTGGATATCTATCTTCATCTTCGTACTGTAGGGGTTGGTTAGAGCTAAGGCTAAGGTTTGGAGGTTAGGCTGGGGACTAGGGTTTAGGAGTGTAGCTTCATATAGAGTTAGGGATACATCATTATATTCTTGATCATTGTACTTGTGGGTGGGGTGAGGTGGAAGAGAACAGATGGGTTATAATGTAAGACACATTTGATAATCAATATTGGGCCAGTATGGGAAGGAGAGAGAAGTTATTTCAAGGTTAAAATATGACATACACGAATCATTATGATTAATAAGTGAATTTTTATTAGAGAGTTTTTTCATACGTAGATAAAAATAGTATATTTTCAATTTCGTTATCTGTCCACAAACCATAGATCTGTCAACAATAACTTCCTTGACGTGCTTCGAACGGGCTTTGAATTTGATATCTTCGCAGTGGAAATATGCAACGTCTCCCAGGCGATATGTATTATTTCTAAAGAGCACGGAGGTCAAGTTATCGTTGACCACAGCCTGTTCGCACTGAGGGAAGAGCAGGTCATTCTTATAATTTAATTGGAAATTTAAATTCCCCATAAATGGGTTTATTTCATTTCTGCTTTGCATTATTTTAAATATTTTATACAAATTTCTGATATCAATTAATGAAATCGTTAAACCAAGTAATACAAATATGTTATATTTAATTGTATTTAAAATATTTAATTGTATTTAATATCTGTAATATTATAAAAAATATTTACTATATGTCTTATAAATGTACTGTATACTCATTTATAGTCATTCAAGTAGTTGAACATATATTATTTTAGACTTAGGTTTATAATATAATGAAATATTCATCAAAGAACCATTTCATAGTTTATCATTGTTATTTTAGTCTATTGTTCATCTACATAATTATACTATGTCAATAATACGGATATATCAATTTCTATTTTTTTTATCAATCGTTATAAAATATTTTGAAAAAATTAAATTCATTATATAAAATTTTAATTAAGGTTGCGTTTACAGCAATGTTTATTACATGACAGTAATGTGAAGTAATCTGAAGTAATCTGGTCCCGGGCATACTCTAAAAATGTTCAATAAAATTCCAACTTTTAAAAAAATTTCACTGTATTTTCATATTTATCAATAATTTATTATGGAATTAAACTTTATAAACAACTAACATTTCGACTGATTCACACATTGAATTATAGTTTATTATATTAAATAGGTCAATATATAAATATGAATTAATAAGGATTCAAATAATGGGTTATTTATTATTAATTTATGTTCTGCAAAAAAAGTCATACTTTTTTTTATCTAAACCATCTTCTATTACTAGTTCCTGTCAGCTTACCATCAACTCTAAAGTTTCTTTTTATAAAATTTGTAATACATAATTAATTACCTCTATAATTATAATGATAAATATTAATATTTTCGTATTATTTTTGGGGGGTGTACAAAAAATAGGATTACATTTGTATTTAAAAAGTAAAACATTTTTCCAGTATTTGGCACTAATTTTGATTCCAATTAAAAAGATGATCATAGCATATAATATGTAATTTAGAATGTCATGTACAACTTAAGTTTTATTTTTAGAGAAAAGGTACTAAATATATATTGTTATATATTTTATAATTATAAATTTGCTTTGTTATACTTAAGAATTACAAAATTATTTCTTTATTAAACTTTAAGAATTATTGTTCTATATATGTCCTATATCTGTCCTATATATGTCCTATATCTGTCCTATATATGTCCTATATCTGTCCTATATATGTCCTATATATGTCCTATATATGTCCTATATCTGTCTTATATCAGTCCTATATATGTCCTATATATGTCCTATATATGTCCTATATATGTCCTATATATGTCCTATATCTGTCCTATATATGTCCTATATATGTCCTATATCTGTCCTATATCTGTCCTATATATGTCCTATATCTGTCCTATATCTGTCCTATATATGTCCTATATATGTCCTATATATGTCCTATATCTGCCCTATATCTGCTCTATATATGCCCTATATATGTCCTATATATGTCCTATATATGTCCTATATCTGTCCTATATCTGTCCTATATATGTCCTATATCTGTCCTATATCTGTCCTATATATGTCCTATATATGTCCTATATCTGCCCTATATCTGCCCTATATATGCCCTATATATGTCCTATATATGTCCTATATCTGTCCTATATATGTCCTATATCTGTCCTATATCTGTCCTATATCTGTCCTATATCTGTCCTATATATGTCCTATATCTGTCCTATATCTGTCCTATATATGTCCTATATATGTCCTATATCTGTCCTATATATGTCCTATATATGTCCTATATCTGTCCTATATATGTCCTATATATGTCCTATATATGTCCTATATCTGTCCTATATCTGTCCTATATCTGTCCTATATATGTCCTATATCTGTCCTATATATGTCCTATATATGTCCTATATCTGTCCTATATATGTCCTATATCTGTCCTATATATGTCCTATATATGTCCTATATCTGTCCTATATATGTCCTATATATGTCCTATATATGTCCTATATATGTCCTATATATGTCCTATATCTGTTGCAATGAGAACAAATTCTGTTTACAATTTTCATTGAGGTCGAATATTTCCATTATTTTATTTTTTTTTCTTTGAAAGAAAAAGACACGTAATTATAGAATAAATAATAACTGAAAATATTGATTTTATCTACGATTAGATATTTTCATTAAATTTAGATAAAGATGACTATTTTTCTATATTTTCAAAAAACTATCATCATTACACTTTTTTTTACTTTGATATCAATGAATTCTACGAAGCTATTACATCACAACATTTACTGGTTTCACTCACCAGTTGTTGATCCTCAATTCTTATGCAACACCCGCAGTAAAAACTCTCAGATTTGCCGATATCGAATTTAATCTTCAAATCCTCATATCTCGCAGTGTCGGTGTCATACCTATGATATGACAGTCGATGGAGTTTACCAGCCTTTGTAGCGGGGAGTGATAGACATGAGGGTGGGGCTTATCAGCTTTTGAGTGGGGAGTGATAGACATGAGGGCGGGGCTTATCAGCTTTTGAGTGGGGAGTGATAGACATGAGGGCGGGGCTTATCAGCTTTTGAGCGGGGAGTGATAGACATGAGGGCGGGGCTTATCAGCTTTTGAGTGATAGACATGAGGGTGGGGCTTATCAGCTTTTGAGTGGGGAGTGATAGACATGAGGGCGGGGCTTATCAGCCTTTGTAGTGGGGAGTGATAGACATGAGGGCGGGGCTTATCAGCTTTTGAGCAGGGAGTGATAGATATGAGGGCGGGGCTTATCAGCTTTTGTAGTGGGGAGTGATAGACATGAGGGCGGGGCTTATCAGCTTTTGAGTGAGGAGTGATAGACATGAGGGCGGGGCTTATCAGCTTTTGAGTGGGGAGTGATAGACATGAGGGCGGGGCTTATCATCTTTTGAGTGGGGAGTGATAGACATGAGGGCGGGGCTTATCATCTTTTGAGTGGGGAGTGATAGACATGAGGGCGGGGCTTATCATCTTTTGAGTGGGGAGTGATAGACATGAGGGCGAGGCTTATCAGCTTTTGAGTGGGGAGGGATAGACATAAGGACGGGGCTTATCAGCTCTTGAGCAGGGAGGGATAGACATAAGGGCGGGGCTTATCAGCTCTTGAGCAGGGAGGGATAGATATGAGGGCGGGGCTTATCAGCCTTTGTAGTGGGGAGTGATAGACATGAGGGCGGGGCTTATCAGCTTTTGAGTGGGGAGTGATAGACATGAGGGCGGGGCTTATCAGCATTTGTAGTGGGGAGTGATAGACATGAGGGCGGGGCTTATCAGCTTTTGAGTGGGGAGTGATAGACATGAGGGCGGGGCTTATCAGCTTTTGAGTGGGGAGTGATAGACATGAGGGCGGGGCTTATCATCTTTTGAGTGGGGAGTGATAGACATGAGGGCGGGGCTTATCAGCTTTGTAGCGGGGAGTGATAGACATGAGGGCGGGGCTTATCAGCTTTTGAGCGGGGAGTGATAGACATGAGGGCGGGGCTTATCAGCTTTTGAGCGGGGAGTGATAGACATGAGGGCGGGGCTTATCAGCTTTTGAGTGAGGAGTGATAGACATGAGGGCGGGGCTTATCAGCTTTTGAGTGGGGAGTGATAGACATGAGGGCGAGGCTTATCATCTTTTGAGTGGGGAGTGATAGACATGAGGGCGGGGCTTATCAGCTTTTGAGTGAGGAGTGATAGACATGAGGGCGGGGCTTATCAGCTTTTGAGTGGGGAGTGATAGACATGAGGGCGGGGCTTATCAGCTTTTGAGCGGGGATGATAGACATGAGGGCGGGGCTTATCAGTTTTTGAGTGGGGAGTGATAGACATGAGGGCGGGGCTTATCAGAGGAACGTGTCTAATGATGTGACTATATAAAGGGTGTTCCTTATGTCATAAGAGATGATTGACAGGTGTCAATGTAGCGGGGGGCGTGGTTTCAAACCACTTCTGGTAATAAAAGTCATCGCCTTCGTTCATGAAGTCCTCATCCTCTCCTCCCATTGTGAACCAATCGACAGAGGGTTTCTTGTAGGTCACCTAGCAGTGGGTGGCGAGGGAGGGAGGATGTTAATATAGAGTTATGGGGTAAATATAGAGTTATGGGGTAAATATATAGTAATGGGGTAAAATTGTAAAGTAGTGGGGTATAATTGAGCTTAATAATAAAGTTTTCAATGACACAACAACTGAAAATTGCTTAGTTTATTAACAGAGGATGAGAATAGTTGACAGATAATGGCTGACTCATCGACATATTGACATATTGACATATTAACATATTGACCTATTGACATATTAACATATTAACATATTGACATATTAACGTATTAACATATTGACATATTGACATATTGACATATTAACATATTGACATATTAACATATTAACATATTGACATATTAACGTATTAACGTATTAACATATTGACATATTAACATATTAACATATTAACATATTGACATATTGACATATTAACATATTGACCTATTAACATATTGACATATTAACATATTGACCTATTGACCTATTGACCTATTGACATATTAACATATTGACCTATTGACCTATTGACATATTAACATATTGACCTATTGACATATTAACATATTGACATATTGACCTATTAACATATTGACATATTAACATATTGACCTATTGACCTATTGACCTATTGACATATTGCCATATTGACATATTGCCATATTGCCATATTGACATATTGACATATTAACATATTAACATATTAACATATTGACCTATTGACCTATTGACCTATTGACCTATTGACCTATTGACCTATTGACATATTGACAGACCGATACTCTTGAAGCTATACAATCAATTCGAGTATCTTCGCAGTCGTCGACTTCAAATATTTCCCTTTTATCTCCACTTTCTCCGAGAATAGTGTCATTGGATCTTCTGCAGGGAAGTCATGGATTTATGGGGCAGTGATGGGGCTATGGAGTGATGGGGCTATGGAGTGTTTAAGGTAGTGGAGTGATAGGGCCATGGAGTGGTGGGGCCGTGAAGTGATGAGGCTATGGAGTGATGGGTTCATGGCGTGGTGGGGCTATGGAGTGATGGAGCTATGGAGTGATGGAGCTATGGAGTGATGGGGCCGTGGAGTGGTGGGGCTATGGATTGATGGGGCTATGGATTGATGGGGCTATGGAGTGATGGGGCTACGGAGTTAAGGGGCCGTGAAGTGATGGGGCCGTAGAGTGGTGGGGCTATGGAGTGATGGGGCCATGGATTGATGGGTTATGGAGTGATGGGGCTACGGAGTTAAGGGGCCGTGAAGTGATGGGGCCGTGGAGTGATGGGGCTATGGAGTGATGGGGTTACGGAGTTAAGGGGCCGTGAAGTGATGGGGCCGTGGAGTGATGGGGCTATGGAGTAGTGGTTCCATGATGTGGTGGTGCTGTGGAGTGATGGGGCTATGGATTGATGGGTTATGGAGTGATGGGGCTACGGAGTTAAGGGGCCGTGAAGTGATGGGGCCGTGGAGTGATGGGGCTATGGAGTGATGGGGTTACGGAGTTAAGGGGCCGTGAAGTGATGGGGCCGTGGAGTGATGGGGCTATGGAGTGGTGGGGCCGTGGAGTGATGGGGCTATGGAGTGATGGGGCGACATGTTTGATAAATAAAAATAGTAAGTAATCAAGAATGAATACATTATTTTCTACAAGAATTAAATGAAATCATATTTATTTGATACAAAAGGAATATCAATTATTAAATTCAATGAATGAAAATTCATGGAAGAATAAAACAATTATTTTGATAAGTAAATATATGAACGATATATAAATCAGAATAGCGATGTGATCATGGAGACGGGGTCGTAGACGGATGAAATGTACGCCGGCAATCGCAGCGAGTGCACGTGTACTTAAGTAACACCGCCCTTTTGGCCGTAGGATGCAATGTTACGTCCTCTTTCAGAGATAGAGAGAGAGATCTGAGGGACGTGCTCATGTCTAGTGCACGTCCCAGCTGACCAGCAAACGTAGACCCCACCACATTCATAGTCGCCTTTCTATCATCATGTAGGTATCACTTCAATAACTTAATGTAGGACTAGGTTTTACCTGACTATTATAATGTAGGACTAGGTTTTACCTGACTATTATAATGTAGGACTAGGTTTTACCTGACTATTATAATGTAGGACAGGGTTTTACCTGACTATTATAATGTAGGACTAGGTTTTACCTGACTATTATAATGTAGGACTAGGTTTTACCTGACTATTATAATGTAGGACTAGGTTTTACCTGACTATTATAATGTAGGACTAGGTTTTACCTGACTATTATAATGTAGGACAGGGTTTTACCTGACTATTATAATGTAGGACTAGGTTTTACCTGACTATTATAATATAGGACTAGGTTTTACCTGACTATTATAATGTAGGACAGGGTTTTACCTGCCTATTATAATGTAGGACAGGGCTTTACCTGACTATTATAATGTAGGACAGGGCTTTACCTGACTATTATAATGTAGGACAGGGTTTTACCTGACTATTATAATGTAGGACTAGGTTTTACCTGACTATTATAATGTAGGACAGGGTTTTACCTGACTATTATAATGTAGGACTAGGTTTTACCTGACTATTATAATGTAGGACTAGGTTTTACCTGACTATTATAATGTAGGACAGGGTTTTACCTGACTATTATAATGTAGGACTAGGTTTTACCTGACTATTATAATGTAGGACTAGGTTTTACCTGACTATTATAATGTAGGACTAGGTTTTACCTGACTATTATAATGTAGGACTAGGTTTTACCTGACTATTATAATGTAGGACAGGGTTTTACCTGACTATTATAATGTAGGACTAGGTTTTACCTGACTATTATAATGTAGGACTAGGTTTTACCTGACTATTATAATGTAGGACAGGGTTTTACCTGACTATTATAATGTAGGACAGGGTTTTACCTGACTATTATAATGTAGGACAAGGTTTTACTTGACTATTATAATGTAGGACTAGGTTTTACCTGACTATTATAATGTAGGACTAGGTTTTACCTGACTATTATAATGTAGGACTAGGTTTTACCTGACTATTATAATGTAGGACAGGGTTTTACCTGACTATTATAATGTAGGACTAGGTTTTACCTGACTATTATAATGTAGGACTAGGTTTAACCTGACTATTATAATGTAGGACTAGGTTTTACCTGACTATTATAATGTAGGACTAGGTTTTACCTGACTATTATAATGTAGGACTAGGTTTTACCTGACTATTATAATGTAGGACTAGGTTTTACCTGACTATTATAATGTAGGACTAGGTTTTACCTGACTATTATAATGTAGGACAGGGTTTTACCTGACTATTATAATGTAGGACTAGGTTTTACCTGACTATTATAATGTAGGACTAGGTTTTACCTGACTATTATAATGTAGGACTAGGTTTTACTTGACTATTATAATGTAGGACTAGGTTTTAACTGACTATTATAATGTAGGACTAGGTTTTACCTGACTATTATAATGTAGGACAGGGTTTTACCTGACTATTATAATGTAGGACAGGGTTTTACCTGACTATTATAATGTAGGACTAGGTTTTACCTGACTATTATAATGTAGGACTAGGTTTTACCTGACTATTATAATGTAGGACAGGGTTTTACCTGACTATTATAATGTAGGACAGAGTTTTACCTGACTATTATAATGTAGGACTAGGTTTTACCTGACTATTATAATGTAGGACAGGGTTTTACCTGACTATTATAATGTAGGACTAGGTTTTACCTGACTATTATAATGTAGGACTAGGTTTTACCTGACTATTATAATGTAGGACTAGGTTTTACCTGACTATTATAATGTAGGACAGGGTTTTACCTGACTATTATAATGTAGGACTAGGTTTTACCTGACTATTATAATGTAGGACTAGGTTTAACCTGACTATTATAATGTAGGACTAGGTTTTACCTGACTATTATAATGTAGGACTAGGTTTTACTTGACTATTATAATGTAGGACAGGGCTTTACCTGACTATTATAATGTAGGACAGGGTTTTACCTGCCTATTATAATGTAGGACAGGGTTTTACCTGACTATTATAATGTAGGACTAGGTTTTACCTGCCTATTATAATGTAGGACAGGGTTTTACCTGCCTATTATAATGTAGGACAGGGTTTTACCTGCCTATTATAATGTAGGACAGGGTTTTACCTGACTATTATAATGTAGGACTAGGTTTTACCTGCCTATTATAATGTAGGACAGGGTTTTACCTGCCTATTATAATGTAGGACAGGGTTTTACCTGACTATTATAATGTAGGACAGGGTTTTACCTGACTATTATAATGTAGGACAGGGTTTTACCTGACTATTATAATGTAGGACAGGGTTTTACCTGCCTATTATAATGTAGGACAGGGTTTTACCTGCCTATTATAATGTAGGACAGGGTTTTACCTGACTATTATAATGTAGGACTAGGTTTTACCTGCCTATTATAATGTAGGACAGGGTTTTACCTGACTATTATAATGTAGGACTAGGTTTTACCTGACTATTATAATGTAGGACAGGGTTTTACCTGCCTATTATAATGTAGGACAGGGTTTTACCTGCCTATTATAATGTAGGACAGGGTTTTACCTGACTATTATAATGTAGGACTAGGTTTTACCTGACTATTATAATGTAGGATAGGGTTTTACCTGACTATTATAATGTAGGACTAGGTTTTACCTGACTATTATAATGTAGGACTAGGTTTTACCTGACTATTATAATGTAGGACAGGGTTTTACCTGACTATTATATTGTAGGACTAGGTTTTACCTGACTATTATAATGTAGGTTTTACCTGACTATTATAATGTAGGACTAGGTTTTACCTGACTATTATAATGTAGGACTAGGTTTTACCTGACTATTATAATGTAGGACTAGGTTTTACCTGACTATTATAATGTAGGACTAGGTTTTACCTGACTATTATAATGTAGGACAGGGTTTTACCTGACTATTATAATGTAGGACTAGGTTTTACCTGACTATTATAATGTAGGACTAGGTGATGCTGTAATAGTGGATACGAAATATTTAATTTTGATAGTCAAGATGTAAATATTGTAAAATATGATCAACTCATTTTGAATCTAGAATAAAATATATTTTTTATTTGATATTATAAAAAATAACTAAATAACAGAAAAGATAGAATGAAAAAAAATGATATTACTTATGCAATTTTTTTAAAATTTAAACTGATTATTTAAAATATGTATTAATTTGTAATGTATTCTTTAATAATTTCCTTCTGGTACATGTATATACGTATTATAATATAATATTAATAATAAGAAAGAAACACAAGTCCATACAGTATAAAAACTAACAAAAACCAATTGATATGCATCATCTGTATCGAGGATTTATTGTTCTCAAAGAAATAGGAAGCTCGACCAATATATAGAGGAACAGATGGGTCATCTGGTCTGACGGTCACAAAGTCACCCTTGTTTATCTATTAGCAGAGTTAGGGATAAGTGCGGGGTTAGAAATGGAGTTTATGAGGTTATTAAAAGCTGATTATATGGAGTTATTCGTGAACAGAAAGTTGATGAAAGTTAAATAATGTAAGGAAAAAGATGAAAGTTAAAGAATGCAAGGGAAAAAAGATGAAAGCTAAGGAATTTAAGGAACCGTTAATCCATTGACTACAACTGAATCATAGTAGGTTTTCTTATCAACTTTACAAATGCATTCTTCAGGCCATTCTATCTTTGCCTACCAAATGCGAAGTAGGAAAGGGGAAGAGGATGGTGATAAGTTGTTATCATGTGAATCCATGAAATGTAGACTAAGCAAAATGTTTAAGCTTGACCCTTGACCCTTTGGTATATTTACAATATTCACGAGTACAGTTATTTATGAGATGTGCTTCTCCAACCTGTTGTTTCTTTTTAGCAAAACTGTGCGATTTCTTTGACTTTGTTACAAAGCTATCGACTTCTGTAAGATCTTCATTGAGTCCATCTTGTTCATCCGCTTCTTTTACCGCCATATTAGTGCACCTAGGGCAAAGAGGAAGTGATCAATAAAGCAATCTCATTGGTCGATAGCTCTTGTGATATCTTGGTGTAAATCTCAACGGACCTCAATTAAATATGTATAGAGCCCTAGTGTAAGATAAGGTTAAATGACTTTTAGAGTAAGATAAGGTTAAATGACTTCTAGTGTAAGATAAGATTAAATGACTTCTAGTGTAAGATAAGGTTAAATGACTTCTAGTGTAAGATAAGGTTAAATGACTTCTAGTGTAAGATAAGGTTAAATGACTTCTAGTGTAAGATAAGGTTAAATGACTTCTAGTGTAAGATAAGGCTATAGAGCCCTAGAGTAAGATAAAGCTAAAGGACTTCTAGTGTAAGATAAGGTTAAATGACTTTTAGAGTAAGATAAGGTTAAATGACTTCTAGTGTAAGATAAGGTTATAGAGCCCTAGAGTAAGATAAGGCTAAAGGACTTCTAGTGTAAGATAAGGTTAAATGACTTCTAGTGTAAGATAAGGTTATAGAGCCCTAGAGTAAGATAAGGTTAAAGGACTTCTAGTGTAAGATAAGGTTAAATGACTTCTAGTGTAAGATAAGGTTATAGAGCCCTAGTGTAAGATAAGGTTAAAGGACTTCTAGTGTAAGATAAGGCTAAATGACTTCTAGTGTAAGATAAGATTAAATGACTTCTAGTGTAAGATAAGGATTATGGAGCCATAGTGTAAGATAAGATTAAAGGACTTCTAGTGTAAGATAAGATTAAATGACTCCTAGTGTAAGATAAGGATTATGGAGCAAGTGTAAAGTTAAACAATAATAAAGATCTTAAATAATATTTATTTTGTTATAAAACCTACGACTTTTGCAAGCTTGTTTACTTTTACCGCTTCCTCCAAACTTTGTCATATCCTTACAGAAGATACAAGTACCGCAGTCGGGTTGTTGGCAGTCCTTGCAAGGGTGGTAATGGGTGGTAAGGGGTGGTAAGGGGTGGTAATGGGTGGTAAGGGGTGGTAAGGGGTGGTAAGGGGTGGTAATGGGTGGTAAGGGGTGGTAAGGGGTGGTAAGGAGTGGTAAGGGGTGGTAAGGGGTGGTAAGGGGTGGTAAGGGGTGGTAATGGGTGGTAAGGGGTGGTAAGGGGTGGTAAGGGGTGGTAAGGGGTGGTAAGGGGTGGTAAGGGGTGGTAAGGGGTGGTAATGGGTGGTAAGGGGTGGTAAGGGGTGGTAATGGGTGGTAAGGGGTGGTAAGGGGTGGTAATGGGTGGTAAGGGGTGGTAAGGGGTGGTAAGGGGTGGTAATGGGTGGTAAGGGGTGGTAAGATGTGTCGAGTGTAGTGGCATATACTAGTGTAAGGGTAGTAGGCGGTGTAAGGCTAGGAACCAGTTTGGGGTTTGGGGTTTGGGGTTTGGGATAACCTCGCAAATGCCGCACCTTCGCGACCTTGACTTGGCTGCCAATTTTTCATCGAGTTGACCTTCGAAGATGCTGTCAAAGATACGACGAATCAGCTTTGTAGTAGTTGCCATTGTTGGCTCCAGTACTGCTTCTTTCTTTTTTTGCTAATTGACAATGTAAAGTTAACAATGTAAAGTTGACAATGTATAGTTAACAATGTAAAGTTAACAATGTAAAGTTAACAATGTAAAGTTAACAATGTAAAGTTAACAATGTAAAGTTAACAATGTAAAGTTAACAATGTAAAGTTAACAATGTAAAGTTAACAATGTAAATTTAACAATGTAAAGTTAACAATGTAAAGTTAACAATGTAAAGTTAACAATGTAAAGTTAACAATGTAAAGTTAACAATGTAAAGTTAACAATGTAAAGTTAACAATGTAAAGTTAACAATGTAAAGTTAACAATGTAAAGTTAACAATGTATAGTTAACAATGTAAAGTTAACAATGTAAAGTTAACAATGTAAAGTTAACAATGTAAAGTTAACAATGTAAAGTTAACAATGTAAAGTTAACAATGTAAAGTTAACAATGTAAAGTTAACAATGTAAAGTTAACAATGTAAAGTTAACAATGTAAAGTTAACAATGTAAAGTTAACAATGTAAAGTTAACAATGTAAATTTGACAATGTAAAGTTAACAATGTAAAGTTAACAATGTAAAGTTAACAATGTAAAGTTAACAATGTAAAGTTAACAATGTAAATTTGACAATGTAAAGTTGACAATGTAAAGTTGACAATGTAAATTTGACAATGTAAAGTTCACAATGTAAATTTGACAATGTAAAGTTGACAATGTAAATTTGACAATGTAAATTTGACAATGTAAATTTGACAATGTAAAGTTGACAATGTAAAGTTGACAATGTAAATTTGACAATGTAAATTTGACAATGTAAATTTGACAATGTAAATTTGACAATGTAAATTTGACAATGTAAATTTGACAATGTAAAGTTAACAATGTATAGTTAACAATGTAAAGTTAACAATGTAAAGTTAACAATGTATAGTTAACAATGTAAAGTTAACAATGTAAAGTTAACAATGTAAAGTTAACAATGTAAAGTTAACAATGTATAGTTAACAATGTAAAGTTAACAATGTAAAGTTAACAATGTAAAGTTAACAATGTAAAGTTAACAATGTAAAGTTAACAATGTAAAGTTAACAATGTAAAGTTAACAATGTAAAGTTGACAATGTAAATTTGACAATGTAAAGTTAACAATGTAAAGTTAACAATGTAAAGTTAACAATGTAAAGTTAACAATGTAAAGTTAACAATGTAAAGTTAACAATGTAAAGTTAACAATGTAAAGTTAACAATGTAAAGTTAACAATGTAAAGTTAACAATGTAAAGTTAACAATGTAAAGTTAACAATGTAAAGTTAACAATGTAAAGTTAACAATGTATAGTTAACAATGTAAAGTTAACAATGTAAATTTAACAATGTAAAGTTAACAATGTAAAGTTAACAATGTAAAGTTAACAATGTAAAGTTAACAATGTAAAGTTAACAATGTAAAGTGACAATATGAAGGGATCAATATTGCAGTGTAATCATTATTTATTATTAGCAGTTTTTGATAAGGAGAAAACACATTGAGGGTGCACTACTCATCAATTTACTCTACTACACTATTCTATTTGCATGAATATGTCAAGTAACTACTCTAGTATAGTACAATAGTATAGTACAATAGTATAGTACACTACTCGCTCGTTTGACATATTATGCAATTTATCAGAATATTCGAAATAAGCAATATTTCATGTAACCAATTATAAAAGAATTTGTGTACATCCTTTAATAGTAATATTCAAAATAGTGTAAATTATATTACAATAATAATTTCGTTATAATATTGGATAATAATTAATATAAAAGTTAAATAATATAAAAGACTTGTCATTAATCTCATTTCATAGAGAATTAAATAGAATGTTGGATTGTGTACCAATAATGTTAGTAAAGTAAAGGGAGTTAGTAAAGTAAAGTTAGGTAGTAAAGTAAAGGGAGATTTGAGAAGTAAAGTGAAAGTAGATAATAAAGTAAATGTAAATAATAAAGTTAAGAAAATGATTAACTTAATAGTAGTTAATAAAGAAAGCAAATGACAATAAAGGATTCAGGTAACTATATGTACTCATTAAGTAAGCGCGGTACCATGCGCTCCCCATTGCTAAGTGATAATACACTATTGACACCTTCGTGAACTACTCTATGTACCCGGTGTAAAGTCCAATGCACACTAACAGGCTTCCTCGTCTTCACGGACCTCTGGTTACCGAGGTTAACTCCGGCCAGTTGGATCAGCGAACGAATGCACGCGGATGTTATCAATTGGGTGTCGTCTGGTTCAGCGTTACTGTCGTAGTTCTGAATCTGTCCGCCAGGGGAGGAGAAGTAAGCGATATGGTTCTAGATCTATTTTCCTTATTATTAACATCTAATCTTGTTGAGTTTATAGCCATTAGCATTTTCTGTGAATGTGCAATACCATTAATCAAATCCTTTAGCCACTAACCATATCCACTAGCCACTAACCATATCCACTAGCCATTGAGCATATCCACTAGCCATTGAGCATATCCACTAGCCACTAACCATATCCACTAGCCATTGAGCATATCCACTAGCCACTAACCATATCCACTAGCCACTAACCATATCCACAAGCCACTAACCATATCCACTAGCCACTAACCATACTCACTAGCCACTAACTATATCCACTAGTCACTAACCATATCCACTAGCCACTAACCATATTCACTAGCCACTAACCATATACACCAGCCATTAACCATATCCACTAGCCACTAACCATATCCACTAGCCACTAACCATACTCACTAGCCACTAACTATATCCACTAGCCACTAACTATATCCACTAGTCACTAACCATATCCACTAGCCATTAAGCATATCCACTAGCCACTAACCATATCCACTAGCCACTAACCATATCCACTAGCCATTGAGCATATCCACTAGCCACTAACCATATCCACTAGCCACTAACCATATCCACAAGCCACTAACCATATCCACTAGCCACTAACCATACTCACTAGCCACTAACTATATCCACTAGTCACTAACCATATCCACTAGCCACTAACCATATTCACTAGCCACTAACCATATACACCAGCCATTAACCATATCCACTAGCCACTAACCATATCCACTAGTCACTAACCATATCCACTAGCCACTAACCATATCCACTAGCCACTAACCATATCCACTAGCCATTGAGCATATCCAATAGCCACTAACCATATCCACTAGCCACTAACCATATCCACTAGTCACTAACCATATCCACTAGCCACTAACCATATCCACTAGCCACAAACCATATCCACTAGCCATTAAGAATATCCACTAGCCACTAACCATATCCACTAGTCACTAACCATATCCACTAGCCACTAACCATATCCACTAGTCACTAACCATATCCACTAGCCACTAACTATATCCACTAGCCACTAACCATATCCACTAGTCACTAACCATATCCACTAGCCATTGAGCATATCCACTAACCACTAACCATATCCACTAGCCATTGAGCATATCCACTAGTCACTAACCATATCCACTAGCCACTAACCATATCCACTAGCCACTAACCATATCCACTAGCCATTGAGAATATCCACTAGCCACTAACCATATCCACTAGCCATATCCACTAGCCACTAACCATACTCACTAGCCACTAACTATATCCACTAGTCACTAACCATATCCACTAGCCACTAACCATATTCACTAGCCACTAACCATATACACCAACCATTAACCATATCCACTAGCCACTAACAATATCCACTAGTCACTAACCATATCCACTAGCCACTAACCATATCCACTAGCCACTAACCATATCCACTAGCCATTGAGCATATCCAATAGTCACTAACCATATCCACTAGCCACTAACCATATCCACTAGCCATTGAGCATATCCACTAGCCACTAACCATATCCACTAGCCACTAACCATATCCACTAGCTATTGAGCATATCCACTAGCCACTAACCATATCCACTAGCCACTAACCATATCCACTAGCCATTGAGCATATCCACTAGCCACTAACCATATCCACTAGCCACTAACCATATTCACTAGCCACTAACCATATCCACTAGCCACTAACCATATCCACTAGCCACTAACCATATCCACTAGCCATTAAGCATATCCACTAGCCACTAACCATATCCACTAGCCACTAACCATATCCACTAGCCACTAACCATACTCACTAGCCACTAACTATATCCACTAGCCACTAACTATATCCACTAGTCACTAACCATATCCACTAGCCATTAAGCATATCCACTAGCCACTAACCATATCCACTAGCCACTAACCATATCCACTAGCCACTAACCATACTCACTAGCCACTAACTATATCCACTAGCCACTAACTATATCCACTAGTCACTAACCATATCCACTAGCCACTAACCATATCCACTAGCCACTAACCATATCCACTAGTCACTAACCATATCCACTAGCCACTAACCATATCCACTAGCCACTAACCATATCCACTAGCCACTAACTATATCCACTAGTCACTAACCATATCCACTAGCCACTAACCATATCCACTAGCCACTAACCATACCCACTAGCCATTGAGCATATCCACTAGCCACTAACCATATCCACTAGCCAATAACCATATCCAATAGCCACTAACCATATCCACTAGCCACTAACCATATCCACTAGTCACTAACCATATCCACTAGCCACTAACCATATCCACTAGCCACTAACCATATCCACTAGCCATTAAGCATATCCACTAGCCACTAACCATATCCACTAGCCACTAACCATATCTACTAGCCACTAACCATATCCACTAGCCACTAACCATATCCACTAGCCATTGAGCATATCCACTAGCCACTAACCATATCCACTAGCCACTAACCATATCCACAAGCCACTAACCATATCCACTAGCCACTAACCATACTCACTAGCCACTAACTATATCCACTAGTCACTAACCATATCCACTAGCCACTAACCATATTCACTAACCACTAACCATATACACCAGCCATTAACCATATCCACTAGCCACTAACCATATCCACTAGTCACTAACCATATCCACTAGCCACTAACCATATCCACTAGCCACTAACCATATCCACTAGCCATTGAGCATATCCAATAGCCACTAACCATATCCACTAGCCACTAACCATATCCACTAGTCACTAACCATATCCACTAGCCACTAACCATATCCACTAGCCACAAACCATATCCACTAGCCATTAAGCATATCCACTAGCCACTAACCATATCCACTAGTCACTAACCATATCCACTAGCCACTAACCATATCCACTAGTCACTAACCATATCCACTAGCCACTAACTATATCCACTAGCCACTAACCATATCCACTAGTCACTAACCATATCCACTAGCCATTGAGCATATCCACTAGCCACTAACCATATCCACTAGCCATTGAGCATATCCACTAGCCACTAACCATATCCACTAGCCACTAACCATATCCACAAGCCACTAACCATATCCACTAGCCACTAACCATACTCACTAGCCACTAACTATATCCACTAGTCACTAACCATATCCACTAGCCACTAACCATATTCACTAGCCACTAACCATATACACCAGCCATTAACCATATCCACTAGCCACTAACCATATCCACTAGCCACTAACCATACTCACTAGCCACTAACTATATCCACTAGCCACTAACTATATCCACTAGTCACTAACCATATCCACTAGCCATTAAGCATATCCACTAGCCACTAACCATATCCACTAGCCACTAACCATATCCACTAGCCATTGAGCATATCCACTAGCCACTAACCATATCCACTAGCCACTAACCATATCCACAAGCCACTAACCATATCCACTAGCCACTAACCATACTCACTAGCCACTAACTATATCCACTAGTCACTAACCATATCCACTAGCCACTAACCATATTCACTAGCCACTAACCATATACACCAGCCATTAACCATATCCACTAGCCACTAACCATATCCACTAGTCACTAACCATATCCACTAGCCACTAACCATATCCACTAGCCACTAACCATATCCACTAGCCATTGAGCATATCCAATAGCCACTAACCATATCCACTAGCCACTAACCATATCCACTAGTCACTAACCATATCCACTAGCCACTAACCATATCCACTAGCCACAAACCATATCCACTAGCCATTAAGCATATCCACTAGCCACTAACCATATCCACTAGTCACTAACCATATCCACTAGCCACTAACCATATCCACTAGTCACTAACCATATCCACTAGCCACTAACTATATCCACTAGCCACTAACCATATCCACTAGTCACTAACCATATCCACTAGCCATTGAGCATATCCACTAACCACTAACCATATCCACTAGCCATTGAGCATATCCACTAGTCACTAACCATATCCACTAGCCACTAACCATATCCACTAGCCACTAACCATATCCACTAGCCATTGAGAATATCCACTAGCCACTAACCATATCCACTAGCCATATCCACTAGCCACTAACCATACTCACTAGCCACTAACTATATCCACTAGTCACTAACCATATCCACTAGCCACTAACCATATTCACTAGCCACTAACCATATACACCAGCCATTAACCATATCCACTAGCCACTAACCATATCCACTAGCCACTAACCATACTCACTAGCCACTAACTATATCCACTAGCCACTAACTATATCCACTAGTCACTAACCATATCCACTAGCCATTAAGCATATCCACTAGCCACTAACCATATCCACTAGCCACTAACCATATCCACTAGCCATTGAGCATATCCACTAGCCACTAACCATATCCACTAGCCACTAACCATATCCACAAGCCACTAACCATATCCACTAGCCACTAACCATACTCACTAGCCACTAACTATATCCACTAGTCACTAACCATATCCACTAGCCACTAACCATATTCACTAGCCACTAACCATATACACCAGCCATTAACCATATCCACTAGCCACTAACCATATCCACTAGTCACTAACCATATCCACTAGCCACTAACCATATCCACTAGCCACTAACCATATCCACTAGCCATTGAGCATATCCAATAGCCACTAACCATATCCACTAGCCACTAACCATATCCACTAGTCACTAACCATATCCACTAGCCACTAACCATATCCACTAGCCACAAACCATATCCACTAGCCATTAAGAATATCCACTAGCCACTAACCATATCCACTAGTCACTAACCATATCCACTAGCCACTAACCATATCCACTAGTCACTAACCATATCCACTAGCCACTAACTATATCCACTAGCCACTAACCATATCCACTAGTCACTAACCATATCCACTAGCCATTGAGCATATCCACTAACCACTAACCATATCCACTAGCCATTGAGCATATCCACTAGTCACTAACCATATCCACTAGCCACTAACCATATCCACTAGCCACTAACCATATCCACTAGCCATTGAGAATATCCACTAGCCACTAACCATATCCACTAGCCATATCCACTAGCCACTAACCATACTCACTAGCCACTAACTATATCCACTAGTCACTAACCATATCCACTAGCCACTAACCATATTCACTAGCCACTAACCATATACACCAACCATTAACCATATCCACTAGCCACTAACCATATCCACTAGTCACTAACCATATCCACTAGCCACTAACCATATCCACTAGCCACTAACCATATCCACTAGCCATTGAGCATATCCAATAGTCACTAACCATATCCACTAGCCACTAACCATATCCACTAGCCATTGAGCATATCCACTAGCCACTAACCATATCCACTAGCCACTAACCATATCCACTAGCTATTGAGCATATCCACTAGCCACTAACCATATCCACTAGCCACTAACCATATCCACTAGCCATTGAGCATATCCACTAGCCACTAACCATATCCACTAGCCACTAACCATATTCACTAGCCACTAACCATATCCACTAGCCACTAACCATATCCACTAGCCACTAACCATATCCACTAGCCATTAAGCATATCCACTAGCCACTAACCATATCCACTAGCCACTAACCATATCCACTAGCCACTAACCATACTCACTAGCCACTAACTATATCCACTAGCCACTAACTATATCCACTAGTCACTAACCATATCCACTAGCCATTAAGCATATCCACTAGCCACTAACCATATCCACTAGCCACTAACCATACTCACTAGCCACTAACTATATCCACTAGCCACTAACTATATCCACTAGTCACTAACCATATCCACTAGCCACTAACCATATCCACTAGCCACTAACCATATCCACTAGTCACTAACCATATCCACTAGCCACTAACCATATCCACTAGCCACTAACCATATCCACTAGCCACTAACTATATCCACTAGTCACTAACCATATCCACTAGCCACTAACCATATCCACTAGCCACTAACCATACCCAATAGCCATTGAGCATATCCACTAGCCACTAACCATATCCACTAGCCAATAACCATATCCAATAGCCACTAACCATATCCACTAGCCACTAACCATATCCACTAGTCACTAACCATATCCACTAGCCACTAACCATATCCACTAGCCACTAACCATATCCACTAGCCATTAAGCATATCCACTAGCCACTAACCATATCCACTAGCCACTAACCATATCTACTAGCCACTAACCATATCCACTAGCCACTAACCATATCCACTAGCCATTGAGCATATCCACTAGTCACTAACCATATCCACTAGCCACTAACCATACTCACTAGCCACTAACTATATCCACTAGTCACTAACCATATCCACTAGCCACTAACCATATTCACTAACCACTAACCATATACACCAGCCATTAACCATATTCACTAGCCACTAACCATATCCACTAGTCACTAACCATATCCACTAGCCACTAACCATATCCACTAGCCACTAACCATATCCACTAGCCATTGAGCATATCCAATAGCCACTAACCATATCCACTAGCCACTAACCATATCCACTAGTCACTAACCATATCCACTAGCCACTAACCATATCCACTAGCCACAAACCATATCCACTAGCCATTAAGCATATCCACTAGCCACTAACCATATCCACTAGTCACTAACCATATCCACTAGCCACTAACCATATCCACTAGTCACTAACCATATCCACTAGCCACTAACTATATCCACTAGCCACTAACCATATCCACTAGTCACTAACCATATCCACTAGCCATTGAGCATATCCACTAGCCACTAACCATATCCACTAGCCATTGAGCATATCCACTAGCCACTAACCATATCCACTAGCCACTAACCATATCCACAAGCCACTAACCATATCCACTAGCCACTAACCATACTCACTAGCCACTAACTATATCCACTAGTCACTAACCATATCCACTAGCCACTAACCATATTCACTAGCCACTAACCATATACACCAGCCATTAACCATATCCACTAGCCACTAACCATATCCACTAGCCACTAACCATACTCACTAGCCACTAACTATATCCACTAGCCACTAACTATATCCACTAGTCACTAACCATATCCACTAGCCATTAAGCATATCCACTAGCCACTAACCATATCCACTAGCCACTAACCATATCCACTAGCCATTGAGCATATCCACTAGCCACTAACCATATCCACTAGCCACTAACCATATCCACAAGCCACTAACCATATCCACTAGCCACTAACCATACTCACTAGCCACTAACTATATCCACTAGTCACTAACCATATCCACTAGCCACTAACCATATTCACTAGCCACTAACCATATACACCAGCCATTAACCATATCCACTAGCCACTAACCATATCCACTAGTCACTAACCATATCCACTAGCCACTAACCATATCCACTAGCCACTAACCATATCCACTAGCCATTGAGCATATCCAATAGCCACTAACCATATCCACTAGCCACTAACCATATCCACTAGTCACTAACCATATCCACTAGCCACTAACCATATCCACTAGCCACAAACCATATCCACTAGCCATTAAGCATATCCACTAGCCACTAACCATATCCACTAGTCACTAACCATATCCACTAGCCACTAACCATATCCACTAGTCACTAACCATATCCACTAGCCACTAACTATATCCACTAGCCACTAACCATATCCACTAGTCACTAACCATATCCACTAGCCATTGAGCATATCCACTAACCACTAACCATATCCACTAGCCATTGAGCATATCCACTAGTCACTAACCATATCCACTAGCCACTAACCATATCCACTAGCCACTAACCATATCCACTAGCCATTGAGAATATCCACTAGCCACTAACCATATCCACTAGCCATATCCACTAGCCACTAACCATACTCACTAGCCACTAACTATATCCACTAGTCACTAACCATATCCACTAGCCACTAACCATATTCACTAGCCACTAACCATATACACCAACCATTAACCATATCCACTAGCCAATAACCATATCCACTAGTCACTAACCATATCCACTAGCCACTAACCATATCCACTAGCCACTAACCATATCCACTAGCCATTGAGCATATCCAATAGTCACTAACCATATCCACTAGTCACTAACCATATCCACTAGCCATTGAGCATATCCACTAGCCACTAACCATATCCACTAGCCACTAACCATATCCACTAGCCACTAACCATATCCACTAGCCACTAACCATATCCACTAGCCATTAAGCATATCCACTAGCCACTAACCATATCCACTAGCCACTAACCATATCCACTAGCCACTAACCATACTCACTAGCCACTAACTATATCCACTAGCCACTAACTATATCCACTAGTCACTAACCATATCCACTAGCCATTAAGCATATCCACTAGCCACTAACCATATCCACTAGCCACTAACCATATCCACTAGCCACTAACCATACTCACTAGCCACTAACTATATCCACTAGCCACTAACTATATCCACTAGTCACTAACCATATCCACTAGCCACTAACCATATCCACTAGCCACTAACCATATCCACTAGTCACTAACCATATCCACTAGCCATTGAGCATATCCACTAGCCACTAACCATATCCACTAGCCACTAACCATATCCACAAGCCACTAACCATATCCACTAGCCACTAACCATACTCACTAGCCACTAACTATATCCACTAGTCACTAACCATATCCACTAGCCACTAACCATATTCACTAGCCACTAACCATATACACCAGCCATTAACCATATCCACTAGCCACTAACCATATCCACTAGCCACTAACCATACTCACTAGCCACTAACTATATCCACTAGCCACTAACTATATCCACTAGTCACTAACCATATCCACTAGCCATTAAGCATATCCACTAGCCACTAACCATATCCACTAGCCACTAACCATATCCACTAGCCATTGAGCATATCCACTAGCCACTAACCATATCCACTAGCCACTAACCATATCCACAAGCCACTAACTATATCCACTAGTCACTAACCATATCCACTAGCCACTAACCATATTCACTAGCCACTAACCATATACACCAGCCATTAACCATATCCACTAGCCACTAACCATATCCACTAGCCACTAACCATACTCACTAGCCACTAACTATATCCACTAGCCACTAACTATATCCACTAGTCACTAACCATATCCACTAGCCATTAAGCATATCCACTAGCCACTAACCATATCCACTAGCCACTAACCATATCCACTAGCCATTGAGCATATCCACTAGCCACTAACCATATCCACTAGCCACTAACCATATCCACAAGCCACTAACCATATCCACTAGCCACTAACCATACTCACTAGCCACTAACTATATCCACTAGTCACTAACCATATCCACTAGCCACTAACCATATTCACTAGCCACTAACCATATACACCAGCCATTAACCATATCCACTAGCCACTAACCATATCCACTAGTCACTAACCATATCCACTAGCCACTAACCATATCCACTAGCCACTAACCATATCCACTAGCCATTGAGCATATCCAATAGCCACTAACCATATCCACTAGCCACTAACCATATCCACTAGTCACTAACCATATCCACTAGCCACTAACCATATCCACTAGCCACAAACCATATCCACTAGCCATTAAGCATATCCACTAGCCACTAACCATATCCACTAGTCACTAACCATATCCACTAGCCACTAACCATATCCACTAGTCACTAACCATATCCACTAGCCACTAACTATATCCACTAGCCACTAACCATATCCACTAGTCACTAACCATATCCACTAGCCATTGAGCATATCCACTAACCACTAACCATATCCACTAGCCATTGAGCATATCCACTAGTCACTAACCATATCCACTAGCCACTAACCATATCCACTAGCCACTAACCATATCCACTAGCCATTGAGAATATCCACTAGCCACTAACCATATCCACTAGCCATATCCACTAGCCACTAACCATACTCACTAGCCACTAACTATATCCACTAGTCACTAACCATATCCACTAGCCACTAACCATATTCACTAGCCACTAACCATATACACCAACCATTAACCATATCCACTAGCCAATAACCATATCCACTAGTCACTAACCATATCCACTAGCCACTAACCATATCCACTAGCCACTAACCATATCCACTAGCCATTGAGCATATCCAATAGTCACTAACCATATCCACTAGTCACTAACCATATCCACTAGCCATTGAGCATATCCACTAGCCACTAACCATATCCACTAGCCACTAACCATATCCACTAGCCACTAACCATATCCACTAGCCACTAACCATATCCACTAGCCATTAAGCATATCCACTAGCCACTAACCATATCCACTAGCCACTAACCATATCCACTAGCCACTAACCATACTCACTAGCCACTAACTATATCCACTAGCCACTAACTATATCCACTAGTCACTAACCATATCCACTAGCCATTAAGCATATCCACTAGCCACTAACCATATCCACTAGCCACTAACCATATCCACTAGCCACTAACCATACTCACTAGCCACTAACTATATCCACTAGCCACTAACTATATCCACTAGTCACTAACCATATCCACTAGCCACTAACCATATCCACTAGCCACTAACCATATCCACTAGTCACTAACCATATCCACTAGCCACTAACCATATCCACTAGCCACTAACCATATCCACTAGCCACTAACTATATCCACTAGTCACTAACCATATCCACTAGCCACTAACCATATTCACTAGCCACTAACCATATACACCAGCCATTAACCATATCCACTAGCCACTAACCATATCCACTAGTCACTAACCATATCCACTAGCCATTGAGCATATCCACTAACCACTAACCATATCCACTAGCCATTGAGCATATCCACTAGTCACTAACCATATCCACAAGCCATTAACCATATCCACTAGCCACTAACCATATCCACTAGCCATTGAGAATATCCACTAGCCACTAACCATATCCACTAGCCATATCCACTAGCCACTAACCATACTCACTAGCCACTAACTATATCCACTAGTCACTAACCATATCCACTAGCCACTAACCATATCCACTAGCCACTAACCATATCCACTAGCCATTAAGCATATCCACTAGCCACTAACCATATCCACTAGCCACTAACCATATCCACTAGCCACTAACCATACTCACTAGCCACTAACTATATCCACTAGCCACTAACTATATCCACTAGTCACTAACCATATCCACTAGCCATTAAGCATATCCACTAGCCACTAACCATATCCACTAGCCACTAACCATATCCACTAGCCACTAACCATACTCACTAGCCACTAACCATATCTACTAGCCACTAACCATATCCACTAGCCACTAACCATATCCACTAGCCATTGAGCATATCCACTAGCCACTAACCATATCCACTAGCCACTAACCATATCCACAAGCCACTAACCATATCCACTAGCCACTAACCATACTCACTAGCCACTAACTATATCCACTAGTCACTAACCATATCCACTAGCCACTAACCATATTCACTAGCCACTAACCATATACACCAGCCATTAACCATATCCACTAGCCACTAACCATATCCACTAGTCACTAACCATATCCACTAGCCACTAACCATATCCACTAGCCACTAACCATATCCACTAGCCATTGAGCATATCCAATAGCCACTAACCATATCCACTAGCCACTAACCATATCCACTAGTCACTAACCATATCCACTAGCCACTAACCATATCCACTAGCCACAAACCATATCCACTAGCCATTAAGCATATCCACTAGCCACTAACCATATCCACTAGTCACTAACCATATCCACTAGCCACTAACCATATCCACTAGTCACTAACCATATCCACTAGCCACTAACTATATCCACTAGCCACTAACCATATCCACTAGTCACTAACCATATCCACTAGCCATTGAGCATATCCACTAACCACTAACCATATCCACTAGCCATTGAGCATATCCACTAGTCACTAACCATATCCACAAGCCATTAACCATATCCACTAGCCACTAACCATATCCACTAGCCATTGAGAATATCCACTAGCCACTAACCATATCCACTAGCCATATCCACTAGCCACTAACCATACTCACTAGCCACTAACTATATCCACTAGTCACTAACCATATCCACTAGCCACTAACCATATTCACTAGCCACTAACCATATACACCAGCCATTAACCATATCCACTAGCCACTAACCATATCCACTAGTCACTAACCATATCCACTAGCCACTAACCATATCCACTAGCCACTAACCATATCCACTAGCCACTAACCATATCCACTAGCCATTGAGCATATCCAATAGTCACTAACCATATCCACTAGCCACTAACCATATCCACTAGCCATTGAGCATATCCACTAGCCACTAACCATATCCACTAGCCACTAACCATATCCACTAGCTATTGAGCATATCCACTAGCCACTAACCATATCCACTAGCCACTAACCATATCCACTAGCCATTGAGCATATCCACTAGCCACTAACCATATCCACTAGCCACTAACCATATTCACTAGCCACTAACCATATCCACTAGCCACTAACCATATCCACTAGCCACTAACCATATCCACTAGCCATTAAGCATATCCACTAGCCACTAACCATATCCACTAGCCACTAACCATATCCACTAGCCACTAACCATACTCACTAGCCACTAACTATATCCACTAGCCACTAACTATATCCACTAGTCACTAACCATATCCACTAGCCATTAAGCATATCCACTAGCCACTAACCATATCCACTAGCCACTAACCATATCCACTAGCCACTAACCATACTCACTAGCCACTAACTATATCCACTAGCCACTAACTATATCCACTAGTCACTAACCATATCCACTAGCCACTAACCATATCCACTAGCCACTAACCATATCCACTAGTCACTAACCATATCCACTAGCCACTAACCATATCCACTAGCCACTAACCATATCCACTAGCCACTAACCATATCCACTAGCCATTGAGCATATCCACTAGCCACTAACCATATCCACTAGTCACTAACCATATCCACTAGCCACTAACCATATCCACTAGCCATTGAGCATATCCACTAGTCACTAACCATATCCACTAGTCACTAACCATATCCACTAGTCACTAACCATATCCACTAGCCACTAATCATATCCACTAGCCACTAACCATATCCACTAGCCACTAACTATATCCACTAGTCACTAACCATATCCACTAGCCACTAACCATATCCACTAGCCACTAACCATATCCACTAGCCATTGAGCATATCCACTAGCCACTAACCATATCCACTAGCCACTAACCATATCCAATAGCCACTAACCATATCCACTAGCCACTAACCATATCCACTAGTCACTAACCATATCCACTAGCCACTAACCATATCCACTAGCCACTAACCATATCCACTAGCCACTAACCATATCCACTAGCCATTAAGCATATCCACTAGCCACTAACCATAGCCACTAACCACTAACCATATCTACTAGCCACTAACCATATCCACTAGCCACTAACCATATCCACTAGCCATTGAGCATATCCACTAGCCACTAACCATATCCACTAGCCACTAACCATATCCACAAGCCACTAACCATATCCACTAGCCACTAACCATACTCACTAGCCACTAACTATATCCACTAGTCACTAACCATATCCACTAGCCACTAACCATATTCACTAGCCACTAACCATATACACCAGCCATTAACCATATCCACTAGCCACTAACCATATCCACTAGTCACTAACCATATCCACTAGCCACTAACCATATCCACTAGCCACTAACCATATCCACTAGCCATTGAGCATATCCACTAGCCACTAACCATATCCACTAGTCACTAACCATATCCACTAGCCACTAACCATATCCACTAGCCATTGAGCATATCCACTAGTCACTAACCATATCCACTAGTCACTAACCATATCCACTAGTCACTAACCATATCCACTAGCCACTAATCATATCCACTAGCCACTAACCATATCCACTAGCCACTAACTATATCCACTAGTCACTAACCATATCCACTAGCCACTAACCATATCCACTAGCCACTAACCATATCCACTAGCCATTGAGCATATCCACTAGCCACTAACCATATCCACTAGCCACTAACCATATCCAATAGCCACTAACCATATCCACTAGCCACTAACCATATCCACTAGTCACTAACCATATCCACTAGCCACTAACCATATCCACTAGCCACTAACCATATCCACTAGCCACTAACCATATCCACTAGCCATTAAGCATATCCACTAGCCACTAACCATAGCCACTAACCACTAACCATATCTACTAGCCACTAACCATATCCACTAGCCACTAACCATATCCACTAGCCATTGAGCATATCCACTAGCCACTAACCATATCCACTAGCCACTAACCATATCCACAAGCCACTAACCATATCCACTAGCCACTAACCATACTCACTAGCCACTAACTATATCCACTAGTCACTAACCATATCCACTAGCCACTAACCATATTCACTAGCCACTAACCATATACACCAGCCATTAACCATATCCACTAGCCACTAACTATATCCACTAGTCACTAACCATATCCACTAGCCACTAACCATATTCACTAGCCACTAACCATATACACCAGCCATTAACCATATCCACTAGCCACTAACCATATCCACTAGTCACTAACCATATCCACTAGCCACTAACCATATCCACTAGCCACTAACCATATCCACTAGCCATTGAGCATATCCAATAGCCACTAACCATATCCACTAACCATATCCACTAGTCACTAACCATATCCACTAGCCACTAACCATATCCACTAGCCACAAACCATATCCACTAGCCATTAAGCATATCCACTAGCCACTAACCATATCCACTAGTCACTAACCATATCCACTAGCCACTAACCATATCCACTAGTCACTAACCATATCCACTAGCCACTAACTATATCCACTAGCCACTAACCATATCCACTAGTCACTAACCATATCCACTAGCCATTGAGCATATCCACTAACCACTAACCATATCCACTAGCCATTGAGCATATCCACTAGTCACTAACCATATCCACAAGCCATTAACCATATCCACTAGCCACTAACCATATCCACTAGCCACTAACCATATCCACTAGCCACTAACCATATCCACTAGCCACTAACCATATCCACTAGCCACTAACCATATCCACTAGCCACTAACCATATCCACTAGCCACTAACTATATCCACTAGCCACTAACCATATCCACTAGCCACTAACTATATCCACTAGCCACTAACCATATCTACTAGCCACTAACCATATCCACTAGCCATTGAGCATATCCACTAACCATATCCACTAACCATATCCACTAACCATATCCACTAGCCACTAACCATATCCACTAGCCATTGAGCATATCCAATAGTCACTAACCATATCCACTAGCCACTAACCATATCCACTAGCCATTGAGCATATCCACTAGCCACTAACCATATCCACTAGCCACTAACCATATCCACTAGCTATTGAGCATATCCACTAGCCACTAACCATATCCACTAGCCACTAACCATATCCACTAGCCATTGAGCATATCCACTAGCCACTAACCATATCCACTAGCCACTAACCATATTCACTAGCCACTAACCATATCCACTAGCCACTAACCATATCCACTAGCCACTAACCATATCCACTAGCCATTAAGCATATCCACTAGCCACTAACCATATCCACTAGCCACTAACCATATCCACTAGCCACTAACCATACTCACTAGCCACTAACTATATCCACTAGCCACTAACTATATCCACTAGTCACTAACCATATCCACTAGCCATTAAGCATATCCACTAGCCACTAACCATATCCACTAGCCACTAACCATATCCACTAGCCACTAACCATACTCACTAGCCACTAACTATATCCACTAGCCACTAACTATATCCACTAGTCACTAACCATATCCACTAGCCACTAACCATATCCACTAGCCACTAACCATATCCACTAGTCACTAACCATATCCACTAGCCACTAACCATATCCACTAGCCACTAACCATATCCACTAGCCACTAACCATATCCACTAGCCATTGAGCATATCCACTAGCCACTAACCATATCCACTAGTCACTAACCATATCCACTAGCCACTAACCATATCCACTAGCCATTGAGCATATCCACTAGTCACTAACCATATCCACTAGTCACTAACCATATCCACTAGTCACTAACCATATCCACTAGCCACTAATCATATCCACTAGCCACTAACCATATCCACTAGCCACTAACCATATCCACTAGCCACTAACCATATCCACTAGCCACTAACCATATCCACTAGCCATTAAGCATATCCACTAGCCACTAACCATAGCCACTAACCACTAACCATATCTACTAGCCACTAACCATATCCACTAGCCACTAACCATATCCACTAGCCATTGAGCATATCCACTAGCCACTAACCATATCCACTAGCCACTAACCATATCCACAAGCCACTAACCATATCCACTAGCCACTAACCATACTCACTAGCCACTAACTATATCCACTAGTCACTAACCATATCCACTAGCCACTAACCATATTCACTAGCCACTAACCATATACACCAGCCATTAACCATATCCACTAGCCACTAACCATATCCACTAGTCACTAACCATATCCACTAGCCACTAACCATATCCACTAGCCACTAACCATATCCACTAGCCATTGAGCATATCCACTAGCCACTAACCATATCCACTAGTCACTAACCATATCCACTAGCCACTAACCATATCCACTAGCCATTGAGCATATCCACTAGTCACTAACCATATCCACTAGTCACTAACCATATCCACTAGTCACTAACCATATCCACTAGCCACTAATCATATCCACTAGCCACTAACCATATCCACTAGCCACTAACTATATCCACTAGTCACTAACCATATCCACTAGCCACTAACCATATCCACTAGCCACTAACCATATCCACTAGCCATTGAGCATATCCACTAGCCACTAACCATATCCACTAGCCACTAACCATATCCAATAGCCACTAACCATATCCACTAGCCACTAACCATATCCACTAGTCACTAACCATATCCACTAGCCACTAACCATATCCACTAGCCACTAACCATATCCACTAGCCACTAACCATATCCACTAGCCATTAAGCATATCCACTAGCCACTAACCATAGCCACTAACCACTAACCATATCTACTAGCCACTAACCATATCCACTAGCCACTAACCATATCCACTAGCCATTGAGCATATCCACTAGCCACTAACCATATCCACTAGCCACTAACCATATCCACAAGCCACTAACCATATCCACTAGCCACTAACCATACTCACTAGCCACTAACTATATCCACTAGTCACTAACCATATCCACTAGCCACTAACCATATTCACTAGCCACTAACCATATACACCAGCCATTAACCATATCCACTAGCCACTAACTATATCCACTAGTCACTAACCATATCCACTAGCCACTAACCATATTCACTAGCCACTAACCATATACACCAGCCATTAACCATATCCACTAGCCACTAACCATATCCACTAGTCACTAACCATATCCACTAGCCACTAACCATATCCACTAGCCACTAACCATATCCACTAGCCATTGAGCATATCCAATAGCCACTAACCATATCCACTAACCATATCCACTAGTCACTAACCATATCCACTAGCCACTAACCATATCCACTAGCCACAAACCATATCCACTAGCCATTAAGCATATCCACTAGCCACTAACCATATCCACTAGTCACTAACCATATCCACTAGCCACTAACCATATCCACTAGTCACTAACCATATCCACTAGCCACTAACTATATCCACTAGCCACTAACCATATCCACTAGTCACTAACCATATCCACTAGCCATTGAGCATATCCACTAACCACTAACCATATCCACTAGCCATTGAGCATATCCACTAGTCACTAACCATATCCACAAGCCATTAACCATATCCACTAGCCACTAACCATATCCACTAGCCACTAACCATATCCACTAGCCACTAACCATATCCACTAGCCACTAACCATATCCACTAGCCACTAACCATATCCACTAGCCACTAACCATATCCACTAGCCACTAACTATATCCACTAGCCACTAACCATATCCACTAGCCACTAACTATATCCACTAGCCACTAACCATATCTACTAGCCACTAACCATATCCACTAGCCATTGAGCATATCCACTAACCATATCCACTAACCATATCCACTAACCATATCCACTAGCCACTAACCATATCCACTAGCCATTGAGCATATCCACTAACCATATCCACTAGCCACTAACCATATCCACTAGCCACTAACCATATCTACTAGCCACTAACCATATCCACTAGCCATTGAGCATATCCACTAACCACTAACCATATCCACTAGCCACTAACCATATCCACTAGCCACTAACCATATCTACTAGCCACTAACCATATCCACTAGCCATTGAGCATATCCACTAGCCACTAACCATATCCACTAGCCACTAACCATATCCACTAGCCACTAACCATATCCACTAGCCACTAACCATATCTACTAGCCACTAACCATATCCACTAGCCACTAACCATATCCACTAGCCACTAACCATATCCACTAGCCATTGAGCATATCCACTAGCCACTAACCATATCCACTAGCCATTGAGCATATCCACTAACCATATCCACTAGCCACTAACCATATCCACTAGCCATTGAGCATGCCTCAATAGATCATCTTCGGTATAGCAGAAAGATTTTGAACACATGGGAGGTGCCGTATTTTGCATCAAACCCAATAAATCTTCATAGTTGGCATTCTAGTAAATGGGAAGAACTAGGGAAATGAGAGGAACCCGTGAAATGGGAAGAACTAGAGAAGAGAGGAACCCGGGAAATGGGAAGAACTAGAGAAATGAGAGGAACCCGGGAAATGGGAAGAACTATGGAAAAGAGATGAGCTATAAAAAGGAGGTCAATAAGGCTTGGAAAAAGTGTAGTAGGTTAGTTGAATTTTTTTAAGATTGAAAATAAAGTCAATATCTCTAAAGCATATTTACTGTATTTATATATATATATATATATATATATATATATATATATATAAATATACATATATATATACATATATATATATATATATATATATATATATATTGAGATACGTAGGTAATGCATTTTAATATGTAATGTATAAATTCTCCAAATATATTATATGATCAATATTAATAACAAATTATTTACAATATTCTTGAGAAATAATTATACATAGCGGATTATAATTATGGGTCATCAGTATACAATGTATTAATATTATAATATTGAGTCAGAATATAAAGTCTAATAGAAAAATCAATAGAAAAATTAGTGAGTTAGTCAAAATTAATTTGTTAGTCAATAGAAAAATCATCATATCCATTTACTTTACTTTACTAGCCTATACCCTAACCTCAGCCTATACCCTAACCTCAGCCTATACCCTAACTTCAGCCCATACCCTAACCTCAGCCTATACCCTAACCTCAGCTTATACCCTAACCTCAGCCTATACCCTAACCTCTGCCTGTACCCTAACCTCAGCATATACCCTAACCTCAGCCTATACCCTAACATCAGCATATACCCTAACCTCAGCCCATACTCTAACATCAGCCTATACCCTAACCTCAGCCCATACCCTAACCTCAGATAAACCCTAACCTCAGCATATACCCTAACCTCAGCCTATACCCTAACCTCAACCTATACCCTAACCTCAGCCTATACCCTAACCTCAGCCTATACCCTAACCTCAGCCTATACCATAACATCAGCCTATACCCTAACCTCAGCCCATAATTTACAAACTGAATGGCTTAGATTAGTTGGTAGTTTATTGGAATTTCTATAAGAATAGACTACAATCAATTCTCATACAAAAAATTATTTTTATTATCACTCTATTACAATTGCATATTATTTTTTGTAATACAATAACAATATGCTCTATGTTCAGTAATATTCTATAATTGTGTTTTTTTAATTTGTTTTAAAATATTATTAATATGTGCGACGAAAAAATAGAAATAAGTCAAATTGTTCTTTTCAAAAATTATTATGTGAAAATGAAAACAAATATAAACACAACTAAAGTGAAATAATATTTTGTAGTTTTCATGGCTTTATTTTTAATTCTTCGAATAATTTCTACTCAACCATAAAAGAGAGCTACAATCTAAATTCATATAACAAATTGTATAAAATGTACCGTTATAAAGTGTTATCTATAAATGGAAACCAAAGATGTAAAATTACTTGGTCAAAAAACAGACAGCGTTTCCTCTAACTCTTGTTTAACATATAGTGGGTATTACCACTACTAACATCTTCGTCTTGTATGAGAAACTCAATGACAATTTTGCTAAGGTAGATCTTCTCTCGTAGGGGGTTCATTAGCGTAGTGTATTCGCTACGTTCTTTCATCAGGTAGTACTCGGCATAGGCTAGGAAAGAGGCGAGGCTTAGTGAAGAGATGGGGTTTAGTAAAGGGGTTATGGTCTAGTAAAGGGGTGTAGTTTAGTAAAGGGGTTGTGGTTTAGTTAAGGGGTGTAGTTTAGTAAAGGGGTTGTGGTTTAGTAAAGGGGTTGTGGTTTAGTAAAGTGCATGCATTTATATTATATTCTTTTTTCTTTGTAAATATTATTATATGTTTATAAAGTTCATGACAAATAGCGAATATTAAAATCACATAGCTGTGAAAACGTAAATGAATAGTGTGAATATCATAAATGTTCTTTAAAACCAAACATAAACGTGAATATTTTTCATACCATAATTATTGATAATCGAATTTTTGTGATCAAATTGGTTAGATAAAAATAACAATTTTATATGTGAGAATAATATTCAGGTAACTAAATGTTATTAATATCAACACAGAATAATACGGAATATTATCGATGATTTAAAAATACTTGTAATTTACTTTTTAAACCATATTACAGATTTTCATAAATCAACACCGCAGAGATAGGAAATAAAACAAAGATTTTACCATTTTGGTTTAGTTACATTAATTCGAATTACTCCATTACAATATAACGTAAAGCATTCATTAAACGTAACAACAAAACGAATGCCGTACCAAATGATATTTGTATAAACCTGTAGTAATGCCAATGAGGGGCATTGCGCCACCATCGAAGCCTGCCGTGAACCACTCCATAATGGGACCAATTCGCTTGACCGCAATGCCACCTGCACAAATAGGCAAATATAGCATCATCAGCAGAAGTCTCGGATGATTGATAGTTTCTCTTCAATAACAAATTTAATGGCGGGGAGGCTGCAATATTTTTTAATGGATCCCCTCTACTCACAATATAAATCTTATGAATGATGTGAGAGATTTCATTGCAAATCAAATTAATGGAATACAGATCTCGATCTCGGTAAAGATAAATGTCCGGCTTGAAACACTTTTAGACAATTTTATTGAGGTGAAATACGTTGATATGCATACATGATATATTTAATATATATAATGCAAAAAATTATATTATATATATAATGATATCCAGATTTATGTTGGCAATGTAGTAAAATAAAGTAAAATGTCGACATAAGATCTAATTTAATGCGTTGCAAACCTGTACAAATACAAAGTAAGCCTTTTTAACCTTCTGGCAATGGGCAATCGTCGTAAATTGGTTTCACGTGACCGCTGATGAACAACTCGACGTTGCGCTCCAAGAGGCCGTTATCAAGAGCAGCAAGATGTCCTTTGTTGTCGTAGACGCTGCCATGACAACAATGCGTCAGCTATAGAAATGACTATACAAACGATACATTTCATAAACGGTTCATCGCGACTACGTTATGAGGTATTGCGACGAATTGATTAAAATGAACGAGCAGGTCAATACGGTCAATCAATAATTCTAGGAATGATTGGTCTCACGAGAAATTTGTAAGTCGGTGTTGAGGGTGGTCGTCTTCATCTCCCTCTTCTCCGTCTTCAAACATCACGAGTTTCGGGTCGGTCAAGGCAATGAACTCTTCGACCTGGAATGTAAATAGATTGAGCAAGGTATACGTACATTTCTAGAGGTAAATATCAAGATTGCCCGCATGTTCGTAAGACTACTGACCGCTTCATCCGCATCTCCAGAAAACATTGTTAATTCGTTTGGATACTGCCTGCAGAGGTTACAGCGAAAAACCATTTCATTTAAAGCTTCTTCCTTTTTCTTTACAGATTTTACGGAGTATGGTTTCTTATCATCCTTGGAACTCTGATTTTCTTCCTCGGAAATTTTTCCATTCTTTTCACTATAGAAAAATATTTATATCAGATATTATAAACTACAAATCAACCATAAGCTACATTTTACACTAGCATTTATAAATAATAACTATAAATTTTAAAATAAAATATGGATTCCCAATAATAAATAGATAAAAAAAATTATTAATTATTAAAAAACTTTATAATTATATTATATATTATATAATATATAATATATTATTTGATATTATAATTTAATAATATAATATATTATTTGATATTGTAATTTAAGCAAATTACATACATGATAGGAATACTATTTTCTTTATCATTATCAGAATCATGGGAATTTTCTTTGATTCTTTTATTACTATCTTCTGTATCAATGACGGATTTCCTCTTTTTACTGTGGATATAAAGTATATTAAATCATAAGTTTTATTTTATATATTATTATTTTTTTTAATTGACCATATACTATATATTATATACTGCTCTAACGAAACATTAGATAACTCAGTAGAAGGTTTCTTGCTGAATAAATCAGCAATTGATTTCTGTTTAATTCCCGATTGCTCTGATCTTCTTGTTTTAGGCTATATTATAATGATTAAATATGAAATTCTTAAATAATTATATAATTATTAAAATATTAAATATAACTATGAATTATAAATTTCAATTTTAAAAAAGGTTGAATTTTATGATAAGATTATATAGTTGGTATTTGTCCGAAATAATTAAGGTTGAAACGATTATAAAATAGTAACATTAAATGACTAATTTGTTATTAAATATACGATATAGTTACCATTATATTTGATTAAATTATTGTGCATAAAATAATAAAATATTAAAATTAATAAAAATTCTAAAAACTATCACATATTTAAATTAGAGATTTGTATATTTTTGGCGGCATTTAACATAGAATATTAGAAAAGTAATATCATGAATAGACATAATTATTCGTTAATAATAAAATTTTTAAAACAAAAATTACTTATATAATATGTAAAATAACTTTATTAAATAGCTAATTAGATGTATTAACTTTAGTATTATATCTGTAATAGCTAGTTATACATGAATGATTACATTGTTTAATTAATATAATATTATATGGGATAATTCAATATAACAATCTAGATTTGGAATTATAAATATACACAGACCTATTATATTTATTTTGACATTCTATTGTTTTTGTTAGATCTTCTTTAAAATGTCTAATCCCGATGTTGATCGTGAAGAAAATCTCTCTAAATTTATGGAAATTACTCAAATGCCCAGAATAGCAGCTACTGAAATAATGATTGATACCGATTGGGATCTCGATGTTAGTAGTTATTCTGTCAATAGTTAAATAATGATGTTAAAAAATATAATATTGATTTAATATATTTTAATATATATTTTTAAATGCTGAGTCATTTGTTATCAAATATATTAAACACGAGTAAGTAAACTTGGTCTACTTAAAGTACGAATGTACAATATCATGTCATTATTATATTGGTAATATTTAAATTAAGTCTATTTACATATTTTATATTTCCAAATTTATATACTAAAATTCTTATTAATATTAATATTATATTTAATTTAGATGGCTGTTCAACATTTTTATACAATGAGCGATGCTGATAAAGTTGTTCCGAACATGGCTCCCACTGCAGATAATATAGCTAGGGCCAGTAAATCATCTCCACAAAAAATCTCTGTTGCAAAACCTAAGCAAAAAACCTTTAAGCCTACCCCAAGGTTTACTTAAATATTAAATTAATTCATTTATTTCTGAATATAATTTAGTTTTATTTTTAGGATTTAATTTATTGCTATTATTTTTATAAATTTAAGAAGATAATTTAAATGATTTCAGAAAAATAACTGCAAATATTTTTGTTATTTTGTAGTTATTAAAAATAAAAACTAACCCACCCAAATCAAGATTTCGATGTAAATAATCTCATCTGATTTTTACTTAATTATTAAAACTGCTATAATAATGAACTAATTCAATGTATAATTGCAAAGGATCGCCACTATCGGTAATACAATTACGGCGGCGGATTCTGATGAAGAGGAGGGTGAAGCCTACTACCAAGGTGGTAGCGAACGCAGCGGTCAGCAGATTATCGGTCAGCCCAATCGCGATCGAAATATTGTCGACCGCATGTTCAAGTCGGCTAGAGAGTTTGTAGCATCCCCAATAACTACTAACCGTATTCATGTTTATGTAAACATTAGTTGACTGGAATTTTAAATATTGAGAAAACCATATATGAGAACTAATATTTTATAAATTAAAAACATAATTATCTACGATTGAATTATCTTTCTATTCAATATATAATATTATTGATATTATATAATATCAATAATATTATATATTGAATAGAAAGATAATTCAATCGTAGATAATTATGTTTTTAATTTTCGAAAATCTGATATAAATTAGTTTTTTTAATCGTAAATATAGGTAATTTATTACAATAATAATCCATCAAAATTATTTATTAGATCATTATTCAATAATTAACTTTTTCAGTATCATTTTAAAACAAGTAAATTAGTCCATTTATATTGTTCTTAATGATCTGAAATTTTAACAACATATAAATAACATTTCGATAATTCTATGATTACAAATAAAATTACAAATAAAATAAAAATGTATAAAAAAATTTAAATGAATGATGACCGCAGCCCTCCCCCCTTAACCCTAAACCATATCAAAACACTCTTAATCGCATTAGTCACGGCGCCGTGGAATCAAACGAAACCCGGGTGTCCAATGGACCCAGCGGCTCCGGTACCTCTTCCTTCTCCGGCAGCGGTTACCGTCTCTCCGATACCGCCACACCCAGCGGTGAGACTAGCGCTCCATCCATCAAGGGCATTATGGGCAAGAAAAAGAAGAAGGTTTCTGCCCACTTATACCTTCACTATTCTGATTTGCTATGTATTATATGAAATGAAATTTTCATCTATTAAAAATAGATAGATGGCAAAAAAGAGAGTTTATATGAAATCACCATAGCTTATCTGATGTGTTATATATAGATTTAAATCTAATTTGTATTGTTACGCATTCATTTTAATATTTATATGCATATATGCAAATCTATAGCCATTACAATAGGAAGTTTAAATTCCAGTATTTTATACCTTTATATTCAATTTAATACTATACGATTATAGTTATCTATGTAAGTATTCAATGACTGTACAGATCAGCGTTACCTTGAAATTGTGGAAAGATGGGTTTAGTCTTGATAACGGACCCGAAAGATCTTACAAGGACCCGGAGAACCACAGCTTCCTACGATCCATTAAGAAGGGGTTAAAACTTATTAATTACTGTTAATATTAATTTTTTCATATATTTACGTCGATTCAAAATGATTGAAAATCTGATTTTCAGTTGCGTCAATATATTCACTTATATGCAAATGATTTCTCACGGTGTTTATTTAATGCGCGTTGATTGTCATCGCAGGGAGGTGCCCGACGAGTTGTTGAAGGAGCACGGAGGTGAAGAAGTTGACCTCAGCATGGAGGACCACCGCGACGAAACCTTTGTGAAGCCAAAGAGTAAAGTGCAGAGTTTCTCTGGTCCCGGAAACTCGCTGTTGACGTAAGTACGGTACCCAGAGACGTTTTCGATTACATTTAATTGGCGATTGTTTTAAGGCAAATCGTCGTCCGCGAAACATCCGAGATGGTCGTTTTTTAAAAGTGTCTATGTTGATATCCGTATCGCAGTGGACAGAATGCCGTACGAGCCGACGTCGTCGACAATAAGCCATTGTCTCTAGAAGATGCTCATCGCCACTTTCCAGTTGACCCGGACACTCCGACCACTATACTTCAGATCAGACTCGTCGATGGATCTACGTTAGCTTTCCTTTTATTCAATCAATTAAATTGAACATCTATGTTTAGTATATTATAATTTGTTACTCGGTTTGTTTAGTGTATATTTACTTTTAATAGAACTAAAGTAAATCTTATTGATCTAATCTTGCTTATTATAAATCTGGCTTGTAAAATCTATTTGTATGTTGTAACATTCGTATGAATAACTGAATGATTTCACAGATTGAGAGAAACTTTCAACCAGTCCAGAACTATTTCTGACGTCACTGAATTTATCAGATCATATCCTTTTTAATCGCTTCATTATTAATAATACATTTAATGACCATATAATATTTATTTTAATTATATAATAATTGCGATATATTATCTGAAATGAATTTCATAAAATTATGATCATAATTTATTGCTAGATCCAGTTGTAAATTGTATTGAAATCTAAATTGTTTCAAGATAAAGTACAGATGTCTATTTTCACTAATTCCTTGACCCTCTAAACTGCCCGACCCCAGTATTCCTCTGCGGACATGTACTTGATGACCACGCACCCAAATGTTGAGTTGCAACCCATTACCGCTACCCTAGCCGAAGCGAAACTCTTCAACACTGTTGTGGTTCAGCGTATCAGACCGAAATCTTCGTAGAATCTCTTTATCATTAATAAATCTTATATATTTACATAAATTGTTGTTTATTGTTTACATGTGTGTGTGTGTGTTTGTGTGTTTATATATAATGGCGCATATCGAGTTATTTACGAGCAAAGTATAGAAAATACGAGTTAGATCTTCTTATACCTTCGTACAAATCAATTTCAAGTTGCTGACATGTGGTACATTTAAATATTTGTTGACGTTAGCTTATGGACTCCTCCGCTATAACGTCCGGCCGATCTTTTGAACTGGTTGCAATTGAGTAAGAACTGTGCTTACAACAATTACTCGTTCTTGTTCAATTACTTATCATATTGCGAGACGAGCGGTGACGTGGAGGGGGGTGGGTAGTAAATACCGGTACCTATGGAGTACCGGAGTAGGGGTGTAGATGGTAGTATATGGTTTAGCCACCTTGCGGTCCGGAGTTTGTTTTCGACTCGACGCCTCTAGCAATCGCCGCAGGACGTAAGTCTGACGCGTCGACTACGATGACCTTTGTTCGACGCCCGTCTCCGCTAGGCTGCCACGTAAACGCCCATCGAGCGTTCTCGGAACAGCAGCGTTTTCTTTAGCTCTTGGTACTCGACTGCCGTGTAGTGTCGTTTCTTTACCTGCGAACGCGGGCCGGCCGTCAATCAACGCCGAACACTCCCACATTTTATATATAGCGTAGACAGTGGTATTTAAAGCATAAGCGGACAACGGAGAAAGTGGAATTGAAACGAGCATGCTTGCCGTTCAACGCGTAGCTACCAGCGATGTCCGAAAGCGGATAAACTTTGACCTACGTTTGATTAACGATATAAAAGCTGCGGTCGCTCGACTACTCGTTGTTTTACCGAAATTCCAACTACCCTCCATCGAGATCACTAGAAATCTCTCTAAAACCTTCTTTTCGCAGTCGGTTTTAGGCCTTTCGAGAGCTTCCTCGGTCTCCGTTTGGAAAGTGGGCGTAATCACCGGCAGATGCGTTTGGCTAACGTTATCGCACGGTATCGCGTTACTAGGCGACAGTTGCTGGTTGCTAGGCGGCGGATTCGTTTTGTTTATCACCCGCAACATGCCGAATATATTGCTTTTAGGCTTGTAGACTTGCAGTTGCGGGAGTTTCGTTATGTTTTGTCTGTATTCTGCGGAGGAGATATAAACGAACGATAGTTGAGTGGCGTGGAGACGACACGGGCATGAAATAGAACGCGATTACGACACGGGAGAGACGGGAAGCGTTCGAGAAAGAGTCGAAACGAATTTCACGATATTTCAACACAATATTTAGCGATGCAGAGAAAATGATATCAAATTGTTAAAAACCTTAAGTTATTGTATTTCCATATACTCAACGTAACAGTTATATACCATTAGTTCGTTATGCCAATAACTTACTGCCCATATACAATTGTACCGCTATTTACATTAACAATAGTGGATATTCAATAACTAAATGTTACATAATGTGAAACTAATTTCATTAATTAAATTTCCGTTATGTAACGTATTACCAAATAATGTAAATAATGTCGAAAAAAGAGAATAGCCAATATAAGTAGATAATTAGATTAAATATTATTGTTTTCAATATATAAAGTGGATTATATCACCATTGTTAACATAAAATCAAGCTATTTTAGAATCACGATTTCCAAAAGCGGATAACCATAACGTACTACTTATATTGGTTTCACAGTTACATTGATATTACAACAATGATATGACGAGAAGTGCACCTTGAAGTGAATAAGGCGAGGTTTATTTGATGAGTTCGTATCAGGTGTTGTAGGTTCGGCTATAATTGGGAAAATACGATCTATTGTAATCAAATGTATATTTATAGTAAATAAGGTGGATCAAATTGCTTATATATATGTGTGTGCTAATAATATATGTTTTTTTTCGTGTACAATATTCTATTGTTCTGAAGCGTTTTAATAAACTAAGTATATTTGAAAATACATTCTAGTATATAGCATAGGAATTTGCACGCTAAATACGTGTTGCATCGCATTTGTTTTCAGTTTAAATAGTCGGTGTTTCACAATCATTGACAATCATATCACGGCCCATCCATAATCCAGGAATATATATAATTCTAGGTGCGATTCTTAATATGACACATATACTGTCGTATGGAGTACGCAGTCAACGGCTCTAGAATGCTTTCTACGCACTTCGGGAATAGAATAGAGAAAATGAAAACACATGCCATTCCTCAACTGATTGATCCATTAAGTAGATAATAAAGCATGCATTGTTCCTAGTATCGCCAGTTCCTGGAATAATTTATGCTACAAAAACTACACTAAATTATTCATTTTATAATTTTCTACCGCCAAGCGATTCAGGATCTTGTAAAATGTAAGTTCACACTTTTTATTGTACACTATGCACTGTACACTGTACAGTGCACACTGTTTATTGTACACTGTGCACTGTACATTGTAAAGTGTACACTGTTTATTGTACACTATGCACTGTACACTGTTTATTGTACACTATGCACTGTAAAATATACAGTGCACACTGTTTATTGTACAATATGCACTGTACACTGTTTATTGTATAATATGCACTGTAAAATGTACAGTGTACACTTTTTATTGTACACTATGCACTGTACACTGTTTATTGTACACTATGCAATGTAAAATGTACAGTGCACACTTTTTATTGTACACTATGTACTGTACACTGTTTATTGTACAATATGCACTGTAATATGTACAGTTCACACTTTTTATTGTACACTATGCACTGTACATTGTTTAGTGTACAATATGCACTGTACAATGTACAGTTCACACTGTTTATTGTACACTATGCACTGTACACTGTTTAGTGTACAATATGCACTGTACAATGTAAAGTGTACACTGTTTATTGTACACAGTATATTGTACAGTGTACAATGTACAGTTTACGTATAGCATAAGTCTTTAGTAAGTATTAAATACATACGAAGATGTTATACTTGTCTACCCCTCACCTTCTGCTATGGAGCTAAACTGTGGCATGGGGGCAGTTTTCTCTCTCAACAAACAAGGTAGATCCACGTATTCCCTTTTCCGTTCAACTGACGAGTTTACATCTGTTACGAATATACAGATTGAGGTATATGTAATTCATATATTTAACTATGTTTACTTAATATATTGACTTATATTTACTTATGTTTACTTAACATATATAGTTATATTTACTTATATTATTTAACATATTTAACCTATGTTTACTTAATATATTTACTTATGTTTACTTATGTTTACTTAATACATTTACTTATATTTACTTATGTTTACTTAATATATTTACTTATGTTTACTTATGTTTACTTATGTTTACTTAACATATATAGTTATATTTACTTATATTATTTAACATATTTACTTATGTTTACTTAATATATTTACTTATATTCACTTAATATATTGACTTATATTTACTTATGTTTACTTAACATATATAGTTATATTTACTTATATTATTTAACATATTTACTTATGTTTACTTAATATATTTACTTATATTCACTTAATATATTGACTTATATTTACTTATGTTTACTTAATATATTTACTTATATTCACTTAATATATTGACTTATATTTACTTATGTTTACTTAACATATATAGTTATATTTACTTATATTATTTAACATATTTAACTATGTTTACTTAATATATTTACTTATATTCACTTAATATATTGACTTATATTTACTTATGTTTACTTAACATATATAGTTATATTTACTTATATTATTTAACATATTTAACTATGTTTACTTAATATATTTAGTTATATTTACTTAATATATTGACTTATATTTACTTATGTTTACTTAATATATTTCCTTATATTCACTTAATATATTGACTTATATTTACTTATGTTTACTTAACATATATAGTTATATTTACTTATATTATTTAACATATTTAACTATGTTTACTTAATATATTTATTTATATTCACTTAATATATTGACTTATATTTACTTATGTTTACTTAACATATATAGTTATATTTACTTATATTATTTAACATATTTAACTATGTTTACTTAATATATTTAGTTATATTTACTTAATATATTGACTTATATTTACTTATGTTTACTTAATATATTTACTTATATTCACTTAATATATTGACCTATATTTACTTATGTTTACTTAACATATATAGTTATATTTACTTATATTATTTAACATATTTAACTATGTTTACTTAATATATTTACTTATGTTTACTTATGTTTACTTAATACATTTACTTATATTTACTTATGTTTACTTAATATATTTACTTATGTTTACTTAACATATATAGTTATATTTACTTATATTATTTAACATATTTAACTATGTTTACTTAATATATTTACTTATGTTTACTTATGTTTACTTAATACATTTACTTATATTTACTTATGTTTACTTAATATATTTACTTATATTCACTTAATATATTGACTTATATTTACTTATGTTTACTTAACATATATAGTTATATTTACTTATATTATTTAACATATTTACTTATGTTTACTTAATATATTTACTTATATTCACTTAATATATTGACTTATATTTACTTATGTTTACTTAACATATATAGTTATATTTACTTATATTATTTAACATATTTAACTATGTTTACTTAATATATTTACTTATGTTTACTTATGTTTACTTAATACATTTACTTATATTTACTTATGTTTACTTAATATATTTACTTATATTCACTTAATATATTGACTTATATTTACTTATGTTTACTTAACATATATAGTTATATTTACTTATATTATTTAACATATTTACTTATGTTTACTTAATATATTTACTTATATTCACTTAATATATTGACTTATATTTACTTATGTTTACTTAATATATTTACTTATATTCACTTAATATATTGACTTATATTTACTTATGTTTACTTAACATATATAGTTATATTTACTTATATTATTTAACATATTTACTTATGTTTACTTAATATATTTACTTATATTCACTTAATATATTGACTTATATTTACTTATGTTTACTTAATATATTTACTTATATTCACTTAATATATTGACTTATATTTACTTATGTTTACTTAACATATATAGTTATATTTACTTATATTATTTAACATATTTACTTATGTTTACTTAATATATTTACTTATATTCACTTAATATATTGACTTATATTTACTTATGTTTACTTAATATATTTACTTATATTCACTTAATATATTGACTTATATTTACTTATGTTTACTTAATATATTTACTTATATTCACTTAATATATTGACTTATATTTACTTATGTTTACTTAACATATATAGTTATATTTACTTATATTATTTAACATATTTACTTATGTTTACTTAATATATTTACTTATATTCACTTAATATATTGACTTATATTTACTTATGTTTACTTAATATATTTACTTATATTCACTTAATATATTGACTTATATTTACTTATGTTTACTTAACATATTTAGTTATATTTACTTCGCCTTAAGTGTGGTTATCTAATTGTATGCTTTCGAAGTTATTAATAATTGTTTATATCTTACATTCCCTATATTTTCTTTCTAGTTATTTTGAAATTTGCAAACAATAGTTCAAATTTGTATACAATACTACCTAAACTAGTTTGTTGTCAAATGTTTGCAATATCGTTTAAACAAGAACGCATCTAACGGCGCATTATACCTTTTTGCGTATTATAAGTATCGGCATCTTGTTGTTCATCTTCGGACACGATTACGTTGACCACCGGCCTGGGACGTAGTACCACCGTAGTTCCAGGCTTCACGGTTTGACCTTTCTAATCGCCCGGGGACAACGTCGGGGTTAACGACTAAAGCATTCGCCGCACAAAGCAATTTACTATCGCGCGCCTTTTAACGTGTTTAACGCGTTTCACCGTAATCTATATGAAATAACATTTGTAACGGCAACACGTCGAACTGGGGATACGCACCTGGAGGGTGACGCGTCGTAACTTCACCATATTAGGACCGCGTTGTTGTCTTAGAGACGATGGCGTTTTCGAAACGTTCCCCGATAGCAGACAAGCCGTGTTTACTGAGGAACGCGCGGCGTTTGGAGTGGTTTCCACGCTGTGCCAAGCCGATATCTTACCTTCGAGAAGGGTCATCTCCCGATCGCTACTATTCCAGTCCTACTCGGAACGGCGAGGATTGTATCGGGAAAATCATAGGAGAGATGTGTTGGGATCACGGGGGACGACTGAGAAGAGAGACTGGAGTAGTTGTCGTGCAGGGGATAACGGGGATGGGATAGCGAGAAGGGGGATAGCGAAGTTAAGATAGAAGAGTGATTATTAATTGGCAATATGATAAGGAAAGAGGGTGATAACGTATGATTGAGGTGCGATGTTGAAAGAGGGAAGAGGGAGTAATGAAAGTGGGGATGTAGAGTGATCAGGAAGGAGTCTTTATTGTTAGAAACAATGGATCCGGTGGTAACGTATAAGATGAAAGTGTTGATGAAGATATTTCCACGCATAATAGAGATGGATTTGTTTAATAAGTTAATATTGTACTATTACATACTCCTGCGAGAGTCATTCCTAACATTGTTTGTCGTATATATCCATTAGTAAATCATTAAATCATTAAATAACAATTATTATAATAACTACTAATTAATAATCAGTATTTCATAAGTGCTGTTGATTCAGCGTTTTGAAAGAGGCCCTCCGTCGGAGGGTAGAGTGTGGACTTCGCTAACCTTAAATATGCTTCCCAATGGGTGACCTCTATGGCGATACACCACTTCTTCCGGTGGTTTTTCTTCCTCTATTGTAACCTCTATATATTGTATTGTAAATACGTTAGATTCGTATGCAAGTAAAACTCATTATAATTGTAACAATTACATTATAATCCTGATTTTCTTATTTGCGAATCTCTTCATTTATTCACAATATATGATATAAAGCTACCATAGACAAACCCTATTGTATAGTATAGGTCCCAATCCCTATAATATAGGCCCCACACTGTAGTATAGGTCCCAATCCCTATAGTATAGGCCCCACACTGTAGTATAGGTCACAATCCCTATAATATAGGCCCCCACACTGTAGTATAGGTCCCAATCCATATAGTATAGGCCCCACACTATAGTATAGGTCCTAATCCCTATAATATAGGCCCCACACTGTAGTATAGGTCCCAATCCCTATAATATAGGCCCCATACTGTAGTATAGGTCCCACTCCCTATAGTATAGGCCCCACACTGTAGTATAGGTCCCAATCCCTATAGTATAGGTCCCAATCCCTATAGTATAGAGCCCATCCTGTAGTATAGGTCCCACTCCCTATAGTATAAGCCCCACACTGTAGTATAGGTCCCACTCCCTATAGTATAGGCCCCACACTGTAGTATAGGTCCCAATCCCTATAATATAGGCCCCACACTGTAGTATAGGTCCCAATCCCTATAATATAGGCCCCACATTGTGGTAATGGTCCCAATCCCTATAGTATAGGCCCCACACTGTAGTATATGTCCCAATCCCTATAATATAGGCCCCACACTATAGTATAGGTCCCACTCCCTATAATATAGGCCCCACACTGTAGTATAGGTCCCAATCCCTATAGTATAGGCCCCAAACTGTAGTATAGGTCCCAATCCCTGTAGTATAGGTCCCACTCCCTATAGTATAGGCCCCACACTGTAGTATAGGTCCCACTCCCCATAGTATAGGCCCCACACTGTAGGAGGAATATAACCTGGTTCAACAGGGACGGGTTCCTCTACGGGAATTGGCTTGAGGTGGGAGGGTAGACTCGCGTGGACAACTCCTGTTGGTAAAGTAAATATTGTAGCAATAATACGTATTCGTATTGGTAAGGACATACACAATGTATTGGCGTTGGTCACTTTCCTAATATACAATAATGCAATTATATGTACCTATGCAAAACAGTTCGCATAAACTACTATAAAGTTGATGGCATTACTATTGAATTTATAAAATAAATATAAGAAGTAAATAGATGGAAAATATTATTAATTTATTCGATTTTCATTTTGAGATATTCATAATTTGTATCGGATCAAATATTTTAGATTATTTCAGTTACATTAGAATATGTATAGGATATATTTATTATTCCCGAATATCATATACTACACACACACATACACACACACACACAAACACACACATACACACACACTCACACACATATACATACACACACACACATACACACACATACACACACACATACACACACACACACATACACATTCACACACACACTCACACACACATATACACACATACATACACATACACATACATACATACACATACACACATATATATATAATATATGAACTCTACTATTAACATTGAAACTTAATTCGGGTATTTTAATTTTTTTTCATTCAATAAATTCTTAAATATTATTTTAGATAATTTGTATCCTCAGTTGCGCATCTATTGTTTGATATCTTACATAATTACCTAATCCTCCGATGATACCAGCTCCTCTGAATATCGTGCGTTCTCTTTGTTCTGTGAATTGTTTCTCTCGAGCAAGTAGCCGATGGTATACAGTGCCTGGACCGTAATGATCGATAATAGCTCCTCTACCGGCATCGCCTGTAAGTGAAAGTTGTACGTCAATGTGACCACTCAACAATCTATTGAAGTTATACTGTTATACTGTTTAATATTACATATCTTAACTCCCTCTCCCTCTCCCTCTCCCTCTCCCTCTCCCTCTCCCTCTCCCTCTCCCTCTCCCTCTCCCTCTCCCTCTCCCTCTCCCTCTCCCTCTCCCTCTCCCTCTCCCTCTCCCTCTCCCTCTCCCTCTCCCTCTCAATTAACTAGATATATCTAACCGGATAACATAAAATCAACCATGGGCCGCGTAGAAAATCCTGTATTATGTAATGGAATTCGTTGTTTGCGTTCTTCAAAAGATTTAGCTTTTTTGCAAAGATGAGAGAATATGGGAAGTCGTATTGACGTGTGCCTGTGGGTGACAGCGTGGGAATATAGTAGTGTCACCGAAGCATTGACAGTATTGCATAGAGTAGATATACGCGTGTCATTGTGGAGATATCGGAGTGTCAGTGTGTCAGCGTGGTAGTATCAGTATCAAGGTGTGTGAAGGCTAATGTGGATAGGAAGTATAATAGCAATGGTATTGGGAAGCATAGTATGACTAGATATGTGGTCAATGAAGTAATATTAATTGAACTTAGTGTATTATAGTGTATTTTAGTGTCAAATAGTATTAAAAACTATCTATATCATAGAGTATCCCCTTCTGTATCATAGAGTATCCCCATCTATTTAATAGCATTACTTTCTCCATGTGATATAAAATATCTCTAAAAAATCAATATAAATATTTGCATTTATTTTCGTTTTAAATATAAAATAGAATTTTAAATAAATTATTAAAGTATTAAAGTATTAAAGTATTAAAGTATTAAAGTATTAAAGTATTAAAGTATTAAAGTATTAAAGTATTAAAGTATTAAAGTATTAAAGTATTAAAGTATTAAAGTATTAAAGTATTAAAGTATTAAAGTATTAAAGTATTAAAGTATTAAAGTATTAAAATATTAAAGTATTAAAGTATTAAAGTATTAAAGTATTAAAGTATTAAAGTATTAAAGTATTAAAGTATTAAAGTATTAAAGTATTAAAGTATTAAAGTATTAAAGTATTAAAGTATTAAAGTATTAAAGTATTACATTAATAAATAAAGTATAAATTACTAAATAAAGTAATAAAGAATTAAATAAAGAACAAAGTACTCAATAAAGAAGCAAGTATTAAATATAGTATCAAAGTATTAAATGAAGTATTAGAATATTAAATAATGCATGGAAGTATTAAATAAAGTATTCCATGATATATTACATTATTAAATATATTTAATTAATAATAACAATATATTGTCTTAAATACAGTATAACTACCAGATATTCTAGAGTTAAATGTATTCAAACTACTTTGATGATTACCTTTTCAGACGTGCCTGTATCTTGTGAATCACCGCCTCGCGGATGACCTCAATGGTACGAGGGTTTCGCTTGACCACCAGGCGTTCAAAATTCTTTACGTCCAGTGCGTACAGTTCGCACGATTGGCTACAGACGACAGTCTGAGAGTTTGTCTTCAGATCCAGCGATAACTCAATATCTCCTGCAACGGGTTTCAGATAAGATGGAGTGCGTCTTATGGCGGGTGTATTGAGGCGGGTGTATTGAGGCGGGTGTAATGAGGCGGGTGTATTGAGGCGGGTGTATTGAGGCGGGTGTATTGAGGCGGGTGTATTGAGGCGGGTGTATTGTGGCGGGTGTATTGAGGCGGGTTTATTGAGGCCGGTGTATTGGTGCGGTGTATTAAGGCGGGTGTACTGAAGCAGGTATATTAAAGCGAATGTATTGAGGCGGGTGTATTGATGAGTGTGTATTGAGGCGGATGTGTTGAGGTAGGTATATTGAGGTAGTCTTCTTAAGTCACGTGTAATGAGGTGGGTATATTGAGTAATGTGTATTGAGGCGGGTATATTAAGGTGGCTCAATTAGAGCGAGTTTATTGAAGAGATATGAAGAATATGCAGTGTGTAAGCGTATGTAAAATATTTAGTATCCACAAGTATTATGTGTATTTACATGGGAATGCTATGCCAAGTGTAGAATTATCAGAGAAAAAAAATATATGCAAAAAAATGAATAGTAACGAAATGTGACCGCCAATGAATTTGAACATAGAAATATTGAAATACATATGTGATGAATTGCACTTGTTCAAGTTTATGGAAAAGTAAATTATACGAATACAGTTATATAACATATATACGTTTAATAAATATATTTAAAGTTTTTTTTTTGGGAAAGATTTTATAGTGTTTTATAAATTGTGTGAGGGAAGGGATTTATTCCAGTTTTTTGTAGTGAACAGCTACATTTACATTATCCATATATTCTAGAGTTTAATGGAGGTAAATTAAGTTAATAAATCAAATTTGGATGACCGCAAATAGCCTAACAATATGTTTGGAATTGAAGATACTTGTATATTATATGATTTAGTGAATGTAATAACTTCGAACAATATTGTTAGTATTTTGTATATAATTCTATCTTTTAGTATCGAGTCAACTTAATTTCCTTTTTTAATTTTGTAATACTAACAAACACACTGCCTCAAGGGATAAATATTAGAATAAATACTATAGATTTTGATATTGAAACCTTTTGTAACAATTTTAATTCGAGTACAAATCTAAGACCAAACCAAATAAACCGATTTTTTCCATTCTCTCAATAAGTATAAATATAAATATACTTATAATTATATATACTTTATTCAGTTTATCGAAAGCTGAGGATAGATCCAGTAGTACGAGTTAGATAGGGTTGATAGCGATACACTAGTCTTTTCAGTGCTAATAATATGCGAAAGCATATTGTCATTTGTACAGTATGTAGTACGTTAGGAGAGTACAGTGTACACGGGTAGTTCAGACAGTAATGGAAGGTGTAACACGTTGTCTAGTTTGTGAAGTCGGAGGAATATCATCTGAATTGTGTAGGACAGGAATAATGATAGCGCGTTTCAGTTCCTTAGTGATATACATCATAAGAAAAGTTTCAGTGATAATTCGTCTATATATGGGGTCTAACAGATTTGCTTGGTCAAGTGAAGAGCTACTGGGTCGGATGGAGAAGAACATTTAGCGACAATCGTAAGATTATAAATATAAGTGATAGTCGGAATTGTGAAATTAGAGAACGTAGGTATCGTAAGATTTGTGAAAGTAATGTTAGAAATTATAATATACTCTTGAAATCTTCTGCAAATTGTATGCAAAGTAATTTATCAAGACCGTTCGTAACATTATGATTTGTAAGGGTAGGTAGTTTGATAGAGTCATATGCAGTTCTTTGAGAAATCAGTTAGTTGAATTGAAGAGCGGGTGAGTGAATGGGTGAGTGAGAGGGTGAATTAATGAGGTAACTAACCGATAATTTGATTGATTCCTATGATACATACTTCTACTAGTTTTCTAGGTAATTCCCTCCGTCTTAAAGCTGAAGGGTACAGCTGCATGGGAGACAAGAAGGCGGCATTGTTTTTCGCGCTGAGAAACGGAATTGCATGTTACGAAGAGATGCCATAGAATTTAAAGCTAGTCGATAAGAAAATGTCGACGTATATGAATATTTATATTTGATAAAACTCGAGGTTTGAATATTGTCTTCTTCTGTATTCATAGGTCATAGCATTTTTCTAACTCAGAATCATTTTTATGTGTTTCTGCGGCAAAGAATTGTGGGTATTGATGTTGATGCATTGCGGGATCCATCATGACCTTTGCTTGACCTCTAGAAATGATTAATCACATTTGTTAATTATAAATAGTTTTCTATTACTAATCATGTGTTCATCTTAAACGTACAATTTCGTTACTAACTATATCATATATTTGAAATATTTATTAAATAACATATATATTAATATACTAGATTATCATCTAACCTCAATAAGAAATACAGGGTGTTGACTGGCTGACCTTGCCTTACTATTGTTTCGTCGAAATTCATTTTGACTTTTCTAATGCTCATAGCCATTTGTTTTTTATGTTTATGAGACCAATTCTTGAAAGTAAATTGAATTTCGGTAAATATATATTTCAACCATTTATTTATTAAGAGTTCATTTTTAATTGTAATAGAATTAATATTCAGTATATTTTATAAAATCAATAATAAGTTAAATTCGCAAAAATATTAGTTTTTAATAGTATATACAAAACTATGAACACAAAAAAAGATAGAAATCTTTACTTTGATCGTTGAACTCACGTTAATAAATATATATAGAGGAAGCTCGGAGAAGGGCACTAACGTCG
>OZ038316.1:9478483-9529706 GCA_964035775.1 Osedax frankpressi
AGGGAGGGAGGGAGGGAGGGAGGGAGGGAGGGAGGGAGGTGGAGAACCCAAAGGATTTTGTGAGTTTCTTAGTGCCGACAAGTTTATCGCTGGTCTGAAGTTCGTAGAAAACTCTTTGCAAAGCCAACGGAACGCTTTTACCGGAATCATCGGAATCGGTGGGTATCAAGTATACTGTCTGCAAGGGTAATGCTGTAGTTGAATGGGAAGTGGACAATAGGTTTATTGTCGTATAGTCGCAAAAGAATATTCTAGATTGAAACGTAATCGTGAACTCCCCGGAATGTAGAGAATAAGGAAAACACAAAGACACAAACAATGAGATGTACTACTTGAGAACAATAGTAATTGAGCATTATTCGTAACAGCCGATACAGTATTTAATTTGATTTAGTTTCTATCTTACAATGGAAATATTACTTAATGTTCATTATTATAGTAATTCATTATTTAAACTAGGTTCCCGAATCACACGTGAAAATAAAACCGAAAGTGAAATTGGTAACGAAAAAGAACTATTGATAAAGTACTTACCTTACGCAGCTTGTTGGTAAAGAAAAGGGTCTGCAACAGAGAGTTCATGTAACAAGTGGCACCCTGGTTTTTCAGCCCTACGTATCCAGTGTGTTTCCTCGAGTCCCAACTGCGAGAGGAACGGCGTCAACGACGTGGAGTGGGAGGTCGGGGGGAGCGATGGGGAGGAGGGGATGAGGGGATGAGGGGATGAGGGGAGGAGGGGAGGAGGGGAGGAGGGGAGGAGGGGAAGGTGTGCTGTGTAGGTGCTGTGTCAGGATGAGGAACGGAGAGGTGGGGCTAGGTGGGATGGGGCGAGGTGGGGCTAGGTGGGGCGGGGCTAGGTGAGGCTAGGTGGGGCTAGGTGAGTTGGGGCGAGGTGGGGCTAATTGAGGCGGGGCGAGGTGGGCTAGGTGGGGCGGGCGAAGTGGGGCTAGGTGAGGTGAGGCGGGGCGAGGTGGGGCTAGGTGAGGTGGGGCGAGGCGAGGTGGGGCAAGGTGGGGATATGTGTATAGTGACTCAACGGCGGGGCACTGCGACCGAGGACATTAAGAGCGGTGGACACTTCGAGGTCGCATGCTAAACCTGAAACCGTGGGGAGCGTCGGCAACAACGTGGGCCGTCAGCGTGATCGTGTCGTTGACAACGTAGCCCTTCTCGGGGTCGTTGAGTTCCTGGACGGGGTTAACGGAGGTCGGATTCAAATTAGTCGCGTGAAAATAACTACGATATGTCAAAAAAACGAGTGGCGAGTCTTCTTAAGCGTGGGGCTAGTAACATTCGAGGTGTCTGTATCTATATTATATGTATTGATTTAAACGACAGCACAATAGATGCATAATAGAGGCATACGGTAGAACGCAGCAAAATGAATGTTAGCGTATGTCACAAAAAGCAAATCCTACGATGTTATTCCAATTCTCATAAAATTGCGATGTTCTGCGATTATGAATGTCAATGTCAAGCATTAAGAAGTGACCTTTGGAAGATATACTTTTGTATTATTAAAATGAAATGAGAACGTACCGCCCAGTTGATGAAGTGAGAGTAGCCCCAGTCATTCTCCTTGCTGTAGAACATGTGCTGAATTTCTGGTGTTGAGGTGATGGGGTGGTGTTTAGGAGGTGATGGGGAGGTGATGGGGTTTGGGGAGGTGATGGGGAGATGATGGGGAGGTGATGGTGAGATGATGGGGTTTGGGGAGGTGATGGGGTGTTGGGGAGGTGATGGGGAGGTGATGGGGAGGTGATGGGGAGGTGATGGGGAGGTGATTGGGAGGTGATGGGGAGGTGATGGGGAGGTGATGGGGTGTTGGGGAGGTGATGGGGAGGTGATGGGGGAGATGATGGGGGAGATGATGGGGAGGTGATGGAGTTTGGGGAGGTGATGGGGAGATGATGGGGAGGTGATGGGGAGATGATGGGGTTTGGGGAGGTGATGGGGTGTTGGGGAGGTGATGGGGAGGTGATGGGGTTTGGGGAGGTGATGGGGTGTTGGGGAGGTGATGGGGAGGTGATGGGGAGGTGATGGGGGAGATGATGGTGGAGATGATGGGGAGGTGATGGGGTTTGGGGAGGTGATGGGGAGATGATGGGGTGTTGGGGAGGTGATGGGGAGGTGATGGGGTTTGGGGAGGTGATGGGGAGATGATGGGGTGTTGGGGAGGTGATGGGGTGTTGGGGAGGTGATGGGGTGTTGGGGAGGTGATGGGGAGGTGATGGGGTTTGGGGAGGTGATGGGGTGTTGGGGAGGTGATGGGGAGGTGATGGGGAGGTGATGGGGAGGTGATGGGGAGGTGATGGGGAGGTGATGGGGGAGATGATGGGGGAGATGATGGGGAGGTGATGGGGAGATGATGGGGAGGTGATGGGGAGATGATGGGGAGGTGATGGGGAGATGATGGGGTTTGGGGAGGTGATGGGGTGTTGGGGAGGTGATGGGGAGGTGATGGGGTTTGGGGAGGTGATGGGGTGTTGGGGAGGTGATGGGGGAGATGATGGGGGAGATGATGGGGAGGTGATGGGGTTTGGGGAGGTGATGGGGAGATGATGGGGAGGTGATGGGGAGATGATGGGGTGTTGGGGAGGTGATGGGGGAGATGATGGGGAAGATGATGGGGAGGTGATGGGGTTTGGGGAGGTGATGGGGAGATGATGGGGAGATGATGGGGAGGTGATGGGGAGGTGATGGGGAGATGATGGGGTGTTGGGGAGGTGATGGGGAGGTGATGGGGAGGTGATGGGGAGGTGATAGGGAGGTGATGGGGAGGTGATGGGGAGGTGATGGGGAGGTGATGGGGAGATGATGGGGAGGTGATGGGGAGGTGATGGGGAGATGATGGGGTGTTGGGGAGGTGATGGGGAGGTGATGGGGAGATGATGGGGAGGTGATGGGGAGATGATGGGGTATTGGGGAGGTGATGGGGTGTTGGGGAGGTGATGGGGAGGTGATGGGGAGGTGATGGGGAGGTGATGGGGAGGTGATGGGGAGATGATGGGGAGATGATGGGGAGATGATGGGGAGGTGATGGAGAGATGATGGGGTTTGGGGAGGTGATGGGGTGTTGGGGAGGTGATGGGGAGATGATGGGGAGGTGATGGGGAGATGATGGGGAGGTGATGGGGAGATGATGGGGTGTTGGGGAGGTGATGGGGTGTTGGGGAGGTGATGGGGAGGTGATGGGGAGGTGATGGGGAGGTGATGGGGAGGTGATGGGGAGGTGATGGGGAGGTGATGGGGAGGTGATGGGGAGATGATGGGGAGATGATGGGGTGTTGGGGAGGTGATGGGGTGTTGGGGAGGTGATGGGGCGTTGGGGAGGTGATGGGGAGGTGATGGGGAGGTGATGGGGAGGTGATGGGGAGGTGATGGGGAGGTGATGGGGGAGATGATGGGGAGGTGATGGGGTTTGGGGAGGTGATGGGGAGATGATGGGGTGTTGGGGAGGTGATGGGGTGTTGGGGAGGTGATGGGGTGTTGGGGAGGTGATGGGGGAGGTGATGGGGGAGATGATGGGGAGATGATGGGGAGGTGATGGGGTCTGGGGAGGTGATGGGGAGGTGATGGGGTGTTGGGGAGGTGATGGGGTGTTGGGGAGGTGATGGGGAGGTGATGGAGAGATGATGGGGAGATGATGGGGTGTTGGGGAGATTATGGGATGTTGGGGAGGTGATGGGGAGGTGATGGGGAGATGATGGGGTGTTGGGGAGGTTATGGGGTGTTGGGGAGGTGATGGGGAGATGATGGGGAGATGATGGGGTTTGGGGAGGTGATAGGGAGATGATGGGGAGATTATGGGGTTTGGGGAGGTGATGGGGAGATGATGGGGGAGGTGTTCAGGAAGGTGTTGGGGAGGTTTGGGAGAAGGTGTTGAGGTGGCGTTAAGAGAAGATATCGTGGAGTGTGTTCGAGGTGTTCGAGAGGGTATTGGGATGGTAAATAATTTTAATGTAATATAAATGTAGTGTAATATAAATATGAACAAGGCTGTAGTGCAGTTGGCCGTAGTGACCCGACTTGAGATAAACAATGAATTTGATAAATTGAAGCTACTTTGAGGGGACAAGATAACACAGAAATAAAATGTAAAAGTGAAATAGACATAAATAATGAATTATACATTGACACAAATAATAAGCATTAGATCATCTTTACGAAGATTAACATTGCATCATGAAGATTAACATTGCATCGTGAAGATTAACATTGCATCGTGAAGATTAACATTGCATTACGAAGATTAACATTGCATCATGAAGATTAACATTGCATCATGAAGATTAACATTGCATCGTGAAGATTAACATTGCATTACGAAGATTAACATTGCATTACGAAGATTAACATTGCATTACGAAGATTAACATTGCATTACGAAGATTAACATTGCATCATGAAGATTAACATTGCATCATGAAGATTAACATTGCATCATGAAGATTAACATTGCATCATGTAGATTAACATTGCATCATGAAGATTAACATTGCATCATGAAGATTAACATTGCATCATGAAGATTAAATTTGCATCATGAAGATTAACATTGCATCATGAAGATTAACATTGCATCATGAAGATTGACATTGCATCATGAAGATTAACATTGCATCATGAAGATTAACATTGCATCATGAAGATTAACATTGCATCATGAAGATTAACATTGCATCATGAAGATTGACATCGCATCATGAATATTAACATAAGCATTAATCAGTTATTAGTCTGAATTCCAAATATTTGAAACTAGAGTGAATCAATATTACTATACAAATATGTACGGGATTATCATTTCCTTTTAAGATATTCCAAGCTAAAGTAGAACATGTAAGAGAATGAATCGCAGATGGGTTTTATTTTTTCAAAATGTTAACAACATTGCAAACCCACAGACCCCATTGTCTACAGTTACCCAGTTGATGCACAGGATATAAAAGTGATTATTCAAAATAATACAATGCATTCTGGAACAGAACGTCTGGCATAGTTAATCTTTATTTAATTATATTCTATTCTGCAATCATTGGTAAGCTCATGCTATATTCATAGAAAAACGTGTGAAATTGATATAATATACAATGTGCAGAGAACATAAAACATTTCATTTCACATGCAGAGCTGTTCTCGCTGTTCCCACTGGCACTCAGTGTGTGAAGGTTATTTTACACCCTATCTCAATGTTCAATGTTACAGATAAGTTGTAAATACGAGAGATATTGCTGATAGGAATGTACGAGCGAATTACATTTAAAAGATCTCAGTGATAAGATATCAGTAATATCTTAATGGTAAGATCTTATTGATAATATATCAATAATAAGATATCAATGATAATATATCAATAAGAATTCAATGCTACAATCTCAATGATAAAATATTAATGATAAGGTATCAATGATAAGATCTTACTGATATAATCCCAATAATAATAAGATCCTAACTTCGTTCGAAATGGTTGCCATTACTACTGCGAATGCCAAGGGTTGCGAATGCATTGCAAGACCAAGACATGTTATCGGAGACTCCGTTGGCCTGAAGGAACACGCCAAGACATCTCACGTTGCCCTTTTCTTGCGATATGCGCGGCATTGCCATCAACTTCCTGTTGGGTGTCGAGCGTGCGAAATGATGGTATAGTGGGAGTAGGAAGTAGGGGGATAAACTCGGTGTAGAAAAGTCTATAAATGTACCGCAGGGATATGGGGATGGTACTACATAAATTCCCATGCATGGAGATATACGCATGTGATTATGTTTAGGTGCAGGTGTACCCGCGGAGAGCGGGTAGGTGCAGATGTACCCGCGGAGAGCGAGTAGGTGCAGATGTACCCGCGGAGAGCGGGTGGGTGCAGATGTACCCGCGGGGTGCGGGTGGGTGCAGATGTACCCGCAGAGAGCGGGTGGGTGCAGATGTACCCGCGGGGTACGGGTAGGTGCAGATGTACCCGCGGGGTGCGGGTAGGTGCAGATGTACCCGTGGGGTGCGGGTAAGTGCAGATGTACCCGCGGAGAGCGGGTAGGTGCAGATGTACCCGCGGGGTGCGGGTAGGTACAGATGTACCAGCGGGGTGCGGGTAGGTGCAGATGTACATGCGGGGTGCGGGTGGGTGCGTGTGGATTGTTACGCCAAACTAACCATGGTAAGTTGCGAGCAAATGACGGAGCGCTGAGTACAGTGTCTTTAATTTCGCTTAGATTCTCCAACACGAATTCGATGTCGCATTCAGCTTTGCTGAGATCCTCTGCGGAAATTTGGTAAAAACTTGGTATAGCAAACTTAGTAAACCTAGTAATAAGAACAATTGACTAAATATTTACCACAAACAAAACAAATAAGTAGGAATTTTTGCGACAATTATAAAATCAAATTTTTCAAAAATTATATCACTCAATTATTTATTTTATTCTATATTTCCAATTTTTTGAAATTGAACCCTTTTATGGTGAAATTTGCCCATTCATAGTAAATAAAACCAATAAAATATAATGCATTTGTATGGGCAAACGAATATCATATAAGGATCACTATTATTAGTGATAATATTTAATGTATTTAATGTATTTAATGTATTTACTGTATTTAATGTATTTAATGTATTTACTGTATTTAATGACGTGAAAAATGAAATCTAGTCTTATTGTAATATTTTCGAGTCGAGTATGTAATTGTGTTTAGGGTTATAATTATCTATGAGTTCAAGTACCAATTTATTAGTTTCGAATGGAGTCATGTAATTAATATAAAGTCTAAAATTGATGTATTTTTCAAATCTAATTTTGAATTGTTTAAAATATTCAAACAAAATCTATATAATAATAGATTATCTATAATAACATTAGTTTTATTTCTTTATTAAGTAGATTAAAAATAATTAATTCAATAATAATTAATAGTTATATTTTTTAATTATCAATTCTAATGATGAAAATTTTAGAATATATTAGAATATATTCAATAATATTTATAAATAAATAAGTTATATCACAAAATTATAAATATATCAAAATATTACATTATAACTATAGTTTTTAATAATTTTCAAATGAATTTGAAAATTCCAAGTTCTCATTATTTGTTATATACTAGAATAAGTTCTTATTAAGAAAAGACCATCATTGACCATTAATAAGATATAATCATATTTAATATATAAAGCTTTGATATAATTTATTTATTTTTGGAGTTAAGACCATTTTAGGATTTGATCACTTCGAAGCCTTGTTGGGATTAACATTTTTTTGCATGTGAGATATTTACTATAATGATAACCCATATGTATAATAAGTATATAAACATATATTGATCTTATCATAGAGAATTTGATCAGGAATTACTACACATTAAATGACTATGTATATTATATAATACAATTAGATATCGAATATGCTCATTAAATATAATATACAAATTAAATTACAGATTATATTTATAATGAAATCATATTTTAATTTATGAAATACGATTTAATTGAAAAAGATCATAATTAACTTTAAACCATTATCTTATTAGCGATAAGTAATCAAATGTTTGTGTTCTAGGAAAATTGTATACAAAATCTCACCAAAATAAGAAAATTTCTATTTTCTATAATTAGATAATAATTAAATAATAAAGAACACATTCGATTATTTTAGAAGTGAGTCATAATCTGCAGAAGAGAATCATACAATAAAATTGTACATGTTGAATACCCTTTAAGAGCAAGTAATGTATAGTCCCGCTTATATTTGCATATAAATAACCTCCCAACCATTATGCCACTATGTGTAGTTATCATGACGCAATTTAACTATCAGATGAATCATATTGACCTCTTTATCAGTATTTCTTTATAATTATATGTTCAGTATAATAATATTTTTAAGTCAATAATTATTTACATTATTTACTATGTACAAATGTATATAATGACTTGTTAAAAAATGTAATTAATGTTTTTAAATGTTTGTTTCATGCGTTAATAATAGTTAATAATAGTTAATAATAGTTAATAATAGCTAATAATAGTTAATAATAGTTAATAATAGTTAATAATAGTTAATAATAGTTAATAATAGTTAATATTAGTTAATGCTACTGAAAATCATTGCTAAGTTCTAAATGATAAAATAACACCATGTTTTATATTATTAATATTTCTATATTCTAATTAATTCATAATTCTTACCATGCAATGGAATGCTTGTGATACTAATTTACTGTATAAGTAATTTCACATTATTAGGCTAATTAATATTTTATTACTCTGTGCCTAGGAGAATAAAGTGTAATATTAAAATAATCATATTGATAATTATTTTAAAACAATTTACCTAAATCTATTTATTGTAATGCCAAAACCAGTAAAGAATAACAATAACAAGTAAAGAATAATATATAAAAAGATGTTTTAAGAAGTTAGGATAGTGCATATAGTAGATTATTATATAGAACTGATTTTAGTATTAAAACTAATATATGGAATTTGCAATTATTCAAATTTATTTCGTCTATCCCTAAAAAATAATAGGTTAAGAATGTTATTATGATTCATATTGGAGTAGATATCCGTGTATCACAGTGTATGTCACTCTTAATGATTTTTACGAGTGTTAAGTCACAATTCACAATTTCCCAGAGCAAATGGTTTATTTAAACATGGTCTATTTTTGAGGAACTCTCGTACAACTCACCGAAAAAATTAGATTTTTACACTATTACCAATATACAATTTTGAAAATACAAAAATATTTAAAATAATTCCTTCGACACGTATTCTATTTAAGACAAAATATTTAAGATATAGGTACATATATATATATATAGTTTTAAATAACTAGATTATATTAAATTAAATTTTATAAAATACTATATAACATTATATATTATGTAATATAATAATAAACTACTAGTCAATATATTTATATATAGAATAGATTTTAATCTATATAGAAAATGGCATTTATTTTAAGTATCTTTGTTCTATTATAGGAGGCTCCGTTTATACATTTGTATAGATATTTAAACTATTCTAGATCATTCTAAATAGTCATAGAACTTAATTAGATGAAATGTAAAATAATTGCAATAAATGTAATGGAATATTATATCATGGGGGTCATTGACACTATAAATGGTAATATTTTCTAGAATTAGTAGATAGTGTAAACATTTTAGTTGAATTATGGAATAATATTTCTGTAAATAAAATAGATATTGAATATGTTACAGTAGTTTGTAGTTTGAAAATATGATAATACTAACTATATATATATATAGGAATAGTTATTATAATTTCTATAGAAATTTTTAATATAAAAATAAATTTTACGAAAATATAAATCAAGAAAGATATGCATGGCCGGAGAAACAAGATATTGACTGGATTCAACTTCAAGATGTTATTATAGATAATAATGACAACCATTATAAATTATGATTTATATATATTTATTATTAACGAATTAATGAATGTAAAAATATTATAATTTTTAATTTTAGAATTACATTTTTATAATTGATTTACATTAAATTTTGATCTAATACATTAATAGATCATTATTTAAGATATTAATAATGTTCTTAATAAATGAAGGTTAGGTTTTTAATTATTTAAAATTTTTGAGAAAAACCTAATTTTTATATATCAATAATTATTCATAAATTAATACATTTTGTCTTTTCATTTTGCTTTCTTTAAAAACATGAATATTATAAAAGATATATTTTGGATAATATTTATTATGCCAAGATAGGTGAACAAATATTTTAAAAACATGCATTACATAATAGTATAAATACATTTATTTGAAGAAATATATATTATAAATAATCAATTTATAAAATATAAAATGATTATTTTATATAATCCAAGTGTTTAATATGTATATGTTAGATTATATATGCTACCAGTAGTATTATTATAAAAAAGTAATAAATTACAACATTACAACATTAAAAGGTTAATATTTTCTGACAATATTAATTTTTAAAATATAGCAATTTTATTAATCTTAATCTAGAATATTGAATTATTATTTTTTAACTTATTTTTTTCTAAATTCTCTAAATTCTATAATGAACAAAATTTGAGAATGTTAATAAAAAATGGGTTGCAATGTAGCAATGCAATCACTTATAATAATCCATAAATTAGTATAATTGTATCTGATATATATTGTAACATAATATATTTCTGAATAGAATGGAAATCGAACCATATTTATATACAAATGTGTTTTATTAACCCTGATCATTATTTTCATTATCAGAAGCACCATTCACATCATTCATTATTACATCTTCGTTAGCATTGCTGGTAACCATTCTGATGTATCTGAAAATATAACATATTCAGTTGAAGAATTTATATATATATATATATATATATATATATATATGAGGCAAAACATATTGTTATGTATATAATATACATAGTTTATGTCATAATTAAGCCATATCATTTAAGTGATAACCACACTATAATTTATAAAAAATAGCATTACTCAAATAGCAAACATAAACATTGTACTATATACTATACTACTAATAAATAAATGTTATAATCTATATACTAAATGCTATGGATTCATAATATATTTACTAAAATATGAATAATTTGTATATTAATTACCACACTATATAGTATATAATCTCTTAATTATATTTTATAGGATTCACAAATGATTTATTTTAATAGTTTAATATTGAATAACCATTTGTATTGTGTATATAATATACACATTAACAAATTATGATTAAAATATAAAGTATTAAAATAAATCATTGTATTGTGGATCATGAAAGACATAGGCATAAATAGATTATAATTGTATTTATTGAATATAAAGACAATATAAATGATGTATTTCATCATTATATAAAAATACCTTTATATATATATATTAGAATATGTGATATTTTATTTTATATATTAAAAAAATGAGTTTTGTTAATCCATCATGATGATCATATAATTTACATTATCGGCATAGTTATTACTAACAGTTATACGTATTATTAAGAATGAAATCCTTTAAAATTGTGTAGAACAAATCCCAGATTAATTTATAAATTCTAATAAGAATAGAAAATATAAATCAAATAGGGAATTTATCTTATATTCGATGGTATGTTTAAGCAATTTTAATTTTACACAATATAAACAAGATGGCTATGCTATAGGGTGTATAGGTAATTATCATGTATCATTTTGTTATTATTTAAATTATATTTTATTATTACTTTAAACAAATACATATTTTATTATCTCATTTAAAAAAAATCAAATTAGAATATGCACACTTTCTAATTCCATTATTTTAATAGAATTCTTTTTCACCAACATAAACAAATTCTTTTATTTTAAATCATAATACAATCAATTTCCTGTCAGTGAAGTCACTTAAATTTGTATTCTTAGTTATTGTTTTGATATTATACTTTTAGGTTATCGTATGTCTATTTTAAATAATATTCCTAGTTAAGCTATATCCTATTTCTTTATTGGTTGTAATGTCAGATCACAAGGAATCGGATCAAGATCACTATAATGAAAACTTACTATATGGAACCGAAGAACAATCTCGTCAAGATTGGGATAACGAGCAGAACAATATTGAAGAGATAAGTTCACAAGATAATGACCCAATAGCTCAAAAATTATGGTTATCATTTCAAACATCTGCAACATCGACCGCTCAATTATATAAAGGTTTATTTTGATATGTTAAATATTCATTAAGTAATATATTTTAAGAAAAATGTAAATTTTAGGATAAATATTTGAAGTAAGATATTCCCAATTTTATATGGTACACTGTGTATTATAATAAATCGAATTTAAATTACATTTTGATGTTTATATACTATTTTGGAACATAATCTTATTTAACATAGTGTAACATTAATATGTCTTAATTTACATTAGAAGTCTTAGTTTTTATTAAAAATAGTATAGATAGTAAAATACTAATTAGTGTTATAAAATAAATGTATATTTTGTTGTATATAAAAACTCCATGTTACATAAACTTACATATTATAATCAAATTCAATGAATTACTTGAATTATTTCTCGAAGTCAAATTTAAATAACCAAAGAAAACTCATTTTTTATTTGACAATTAACTTCATTTTGTTAAGCGGTTTAAAATTTATTTTAACATAAACCCACTTTCATTATCTAGATTTTTTATAATACATTTTTTATCTAGATTTTTTACAATGTGTATCAAATATATAAGTTTCTTAAATATGAGATTTATTTTACAATTTTTTTCTATAAAATTCTCTGTAAATCTTTTAATTATGTAATCAAATAGAATACTTCTATTGAATATTATATTCATTTTGTTATGTTATGAAGTTGAAAATATTTGTAACAATTTAACATTTATTTTAAATTAAATTAAAAATTTAATTTATATATATATATAATATAAGATTTTTAATTGCTACTATTTAAATTTTTCATATTTCAATTATAACCGTCTTAAGATGTCTTTTTTTACTCCCTCAATATAAATTAATTTGTATTGTTCATGAGAGTCTCTGTTAATACTTATTATGAGCTAACTTTTTCAAATCTTTTATTTGTTAAGTTTAACATACATTTTTGATTTACTTCAGACGGACTGTCCTGTGCTAATCCCGAAAACTTATGGATACCATTCAAAAAGGCGGCCGCAGCTGTTACCGTCCTGTACACGGATAGTATGGCGGCAAAACAGCGTGCCTTTGAACAAGGCCAATTGGCCGGGCAACGTAAACGAACCCGAGAGGTCATATCGTGGATGAAAAAGCGAGGTCGGCGTAATATCCGACGAGACGAGCTCATGAATTTCCTGCTCGGACATCCACTCCTGCCTGGTCATGTTAGAATATAGTTTGGCATCTAATCGTCTTTTCTTTATCAATTTAACAGTTTTTATAACTTATTCTATCTAAACATAATTAAAGTAAATTTAATTAAAGAATATTGGTTTATAAGATTTCCCATATATCTGTAGAAGTTGCTCTTAAAATACCCATAGTACTTACTTCCTAATAACTGTACATGCCTCACATGTAGTGTATACCCATTTTTTTTCCATTAATTCATAAACTTTGCTCAACTACGACAAGGCTCTTCGTCACTCCGTCAGCGATACGTCTTCGCTAAGTCCACTGCGTATGGCCGCGGGTAATAATGTCGCAAATTGCGGTGGGGGCGCCCCCGGCACCTTGGTGTCTGCGCGATCGCCCCAGGGGCATCATAGCCCCAATCGGTCCAACGACCACCACGAACTGCAGCCGTTCCACGACGCGCTTGTCCTTCAAGGTTCCACTAAACCCTCGACATTCTACTACCGTAGTTGAAGATCTAACGCTACTCTGGTACCAACATATTTCGTACCCACTACTAAAAACAATACAATAATTTAAATAATAATATTACATAATTATTTATACAAAATATAACCCTATAATTTTAAAGAAATTTCTTAACGTGCATTCAAACTGTTGCATCTAAACCCAATAACATTTAATTGTTTAACTTTATGTCAAATGTGATGATTTCTCTTGATCCAATGGAAGTATTTCAATAGATTATTTTCTTCGACTTTATTTAGTAAAGTTTATTGTTTAATATATAATATTTATAATTCTTAATTTTTATCGTATAATTTATTTATCTTTGTGATATAAAACTTTTAATGAATAAATAATATTTGAATTAGAAATACATTAATGAATATACATTTTCCTGTTCTCTATTCTAATAATATATTTGATTTTATAAAATCAATACTTATAATATTGTAAAATTAGTAAAATATAAATGATTAAATTGAGAATAATAATACAAATATATAAATTTTTTAGTAATTTATTGTTTTAAAATATATTTTATAATAAAAGAAAAATAAAAGAACTCATTGTGGTCATGTATGATCTGATTCTATCTCTAATAATATTCATCTTATTTTTTATAATCATTATATATTTATTTAAATTTTTTACTAGTTCTAATAATAGTTATATAAAATTGATACAATATTTAAGAAGCAAGGTACGTTTTTATCGACAACAAAATATTATAATATAATTTATATAAAAGAATTATGATTTAAATATGCATTTAAATGTAATATGAAAAATGAAGTGAACATTATATATATTTTATTTAATTAAATATTTATAATTTATTTAATTATATATTTACTACTTTATTTCAATTTTATTTAATATAAGTTATTGCTACGCTCTGAGATAAAATTATTAATTTACCTTTTTAATTTTCTGTGACAACTTTTGGGATTTATTATTTTTTACATATCTATTCAACCCAATAAATCAATAATAACAAATATTTATAAAACTTAACATATAATCGTAATAATATGGGTTGTTTAGTTTTACTAATATATTTTTAAAAAATTGAAATTTATAAAAAATAATATTACTGTTTATAAAATAGTTATTGTTTTCCTTTCTGAATTTTTCAACTGTTCATTATATTTTCGTTTTACTACTATTACTAATATACTTGCATTATCAACTAAATATCAATCTAATAACATATGTAATGTATATTTGTACAATATATAGTATTAGTGATAATATTTGTATTCATGCAATGCGTAAAATGAAATTGTTGTTTTTTATACGAAAAGTTTCATGACACAAAAAGTGTATAATATGTATTTTTATACAGCAAAACATAATTTTTATATCCTAGTCATATGTACGGCAAAGATACATTCTATTTTAGGCATACGAAATATATATTTGTTGTACGTATAAAATCATATTTCATTATCATTGCTATTGTTTGTTAACAACAATTATTATTAAATACAAAATGGATTACAATCAAAAATGTATCATATTACGATCAAAAAACGATTATCTACATCGTTATTATACTCTACGAAATGGAGTATTCAAAAATCACTATGACATATGCCAGATAAGTCTATTGTAATAATATTAAAGAATGTAAGAATTATGTATTATGAAATTATAAAAGTAAAGTATTATGTAAAAGTATTATGAAATTATTATGAAATTAATTTGAAATATTTGTTTATTTTCTAGAATTCTTTTATCCTTGATAAAGTTATTGTTACTTGCGGCAATGTATATATATATAATTCTGTTTTTGTTAAATATTTATTTTCGCATAGCTATTCTTTGTACAACAAAATATTATACAAAATATTTTACTTCGTAGGAAAATATTTACTATTAAATAACTTTTGAATACAGAATGATAAATAATAACTTTATGAATTATGTATACAATTTTCTGAGTATTTACCTAATATATAGCTAACAATACTTTAGATACTTTCAATAAATAGTATATATATAATTATATTCCGAAATCTAAAAATAAATATAATGCATCTTTGCATTAAAATATCTAATGCTTCTAAATATATAATTATGCATTAAACTTCTTTTTATAATCTAATAATTATCTTAGTTACGACCACATATCTATATATAGCTAACAGCTATATATATTGATATGAATATCACCTGAAATGTAAAAAAAATCCTGAGTTGGAGTTTATATATTTTTAGTAGCTGCATTTTTTCCCTGTGATTTACATGTAAACTCTGGGTATCACCCATTATTATAAAATAATAAAATTAACAATAAATTTATACATTTTTATCATTTCTAATTGCCCATATTCTATCGAAATTGTGTGAAATATATTTGCAGATTATTTATGATTTGTTAATAAGACGTGCTATTAAACTAAAATAATGCCTAGAAACCAAATCTACAACATGTATTAATTATAATTGATATAATTTATTAATTAATTATAACAGATAATTTTATATAAAAATTAAGTTTGATTTGAAATTTCTAAAAATAATCAAACAATTTTTAAAATGTATTATATTTAGACTTTTCTAGTTAATCTAGTAAAAAAGGTTAGCATTATTTTTTTTAATTAAATTTTTAATAATAAGCTTCGTATATTTGCATTATGTTATATAAAACACCATATGTTTCTGTTTTAGAGATTGATGGTGCCATGTCCAGCGTCAGCGTCCGAAACAACTATCCGTCGAAGAACGCTGAAATGGATCGTACAATCCTCGACAATATTGGTCGTCAGATTCGCGAAGGCAAGCGACAACGAGATGCATCGTCGGAATCACCAACCCGTAATAAACGAGGTCGCTACTATTAGCTAAATCACGCCATGTTTTTAATTATATCAATCCATTTCCCCCATTTTTCAACTCCAGCCCGACTCGAATATTTCAATAACGAACCACATCGATATGCAAATACTCCCGTATTCCTGAATATTACCCCATTAACTTTGTGATTTTAAATTTACTTCTGTAAGAAACCAAACAGAATTAATTTCAAAATGACCATATCGCATATGTTAAATATGAAAATGTGTGGCAGAAAATTATAAACGTATTATATGAAGATATATATATATATATATATATATATATATTGCTATATATATATATATATATATATATATATTTAATAATTTAATTGCATATTATTAAACAATAATTCACTATGTTTTATTTTTTTAATACTATAATATTCTTTTCATATGACATACAATATAGTTTTTATGCATTATTTCTAGGATTTACTGAAATAATCAGAACTATATTGATTTACTCAGTAGAAAGCAGCACATACATATAAATGTATAAACTTCAAAATTAATATATAGTTTGATAAATAATTAAATATATTGTAATACAATTGGTATATGTATTAGTATTCAAACTTGACCTATAATTTTCATATTACAACACTATATTTGAGATGTTTCATGTATTATTTATGTATTATTACCTTTTATGTATTTATGTATTATTACCTTTTACTTATTACCAAAATTAACTTCTACTTCAATTTAACTAGTTTATTTTCTAGTATTTTTCATGTGTTGTAAAACTATGTCTAATTACGGTAATTTGATATGCCTTGATTTTAATGGGAAATTAATTTACTTTCTATTTTTTAACATAACTTGAAGTATTTTTTAACTTATCAAAATGTGGAGAATTTCAGTGAAAATGTGATGATTCAAAAATTCCATATTTTTACAGTAAAAAATTTCAAGTATATATTATTTTAAAAATCAACCCCATACAATAATAAAGCATATTTTATTGTTTACAAATTCTATATTAGGATTTTATATTTGTGAATGTTTTCAAATTTCTAAATGACTTATTTCATGTATAGAAATGTACTCGACAATATCTAAACATAAAAGAAATTTAAATTGGAAGATACATTTAAATGTATTTTATCGGGTCACACCAATGCGAAAAAACCTGTTTTATTTAGACAACTATTTCAAACGATAGATTATGAATTTGTTATTGATAAATTATTCATGACTTCAATCTTTTTGTATATATTATGATAACCTATATTTTTAGGATCCTACAATATGCACTTTGCATCATGGCAACTAATTATTTGAAATAGAAAATTATCATTCATTACTATTTCTTTAAATATAATATTGAAAATCTTTGATTCAGCATAAAACTTCTTTTAGATTTTTTATTTGCATGTACATTAGCAAACATGTTAAATTTTAATTGTGTTGCTTTTTAATTGTTAATTACAGATAATCAAGGTCGAAAATTTTAATTTGGGATGACCTTTTAATGATAAATTCAAAATACCGAAAAGAAATTTTCTGAAATCATTTTTTGGTGAACATTTGTCATATTTTGTAATGTGTAAAAGCACCTTCCATATTATATTTTATAACTGATATATAAATGCAAAATAAAACTAAGATACATAATTAATTAATCCTCTATTTATATAGTAAGTTACTATTTATATATTTTTGTTTTGCTGTTCATTAATGTACAACTACTCAAAGTTAATGTAAAGTTAATGTACTACTACTCAGAGTTATATGAAATTTTTAATCATTAACAATTTTTCAGTTTAGATTGCTCACAATAATAGTAAAATTACTTACAAAAATATAAAAGGTATACAAAATATTACTTGAAATTTGTTTATTAAATTTTGATATTATATAGTAAAATAGCATAATATTGAATTAGAAGATGTCCCTTTAGTTCTATCTATGATACTCTAAACTTTGTTTCTTCTAATTATGAATGTATCTATTATTTTTCTAAACACTGTAATTATTATAATGCTTATAAAATAACTTACAATAAGGAGAATTTCTAGTACATCTTTGATAACAATTTACTGATATTCTATCATATACTTGATCATAAGATAATCATTATGTTAATTACTTATTGATTACAATATTTCATTGTTAATCAATATTTTAAAATTTAAAAGCATCATTTAAGTTTATATTTTTCAAATTAGTAATATATATATATTTAAAAATAATATAATATGTTTTAAAAAGTTAATCAAATAAATAAAAGTTACAATAATCACACACAAGGTGACACTTCATGTATAATAATTAGACTTGACTATATAATTAATATGCACGTGTCTTTATTTATGTATATAGTATTCAATACATAAATATAATTTATTTAGATACAAGAAATAATAACCTTGATTATTCTTTAAATATACACAACCATATTAATGAAATTACAAATATTTGAGGTACTTCAATAGTAAGTGGAGAATTGATAGTATTCCATTAAGAATAAATAAATATAATAGGTACTTAGCGAATCAACATTATACTATGCAACGATAATGTTAAATGTCACAAACATCAAAATTGATTGATACAATACAGAATCTCACTATAGAGAGTATTCAAATTATCATTTCACATATTCAAAATATTATTCTCTAGAATTTATTGGGTTTGAATTTTGCAAAAGGTTGTCACAACATTTTTTTAAATATTAATTGATTGTTCCATTGAATGGCGACGCACATTGTACGTGATACATATAAGAAATTTAATGATTATATAATATAAACAAATATATATAAAAAATAGATAAACAATAGTTCGTAGTGTAGTAATATTCAAAGAGTATATTTATTTCTATATTATGTTAATATATATTATATTAATCATTATAAATAATAAAAAAAAAGTATTGCGATGTAACTATTAATGGATCCTAGATATCTATTTGTATACATTATTTAGTATATGATGATCGCTCTATCATAAATATTTCATCGTATGTTATATAGAAATGTTATATAGAAAATACAATTGCCATATATATTGTAGATTATATAAAATATGTATCATGAATGTATTATCATTGGCTATTATTACTTTATGTATATACCACTTGATCTAGATATATATAAATATTTAAAAGCCCCTAATTGAGCTATTTATATCTTATAATTAATTATCTACTATAATATATATTAACTCAAGTAAAAATATCTATACAATTCATACATAAAACTAATTAATTATAAATATAATATGAATGTATTAAATATTTTAATATCAAAGATACAAGAAATATATATTTATATTTTAAATTAAAAACATGTCATGTATAGAAAAAATATCATGTTTTTCAACACTTACTGATCAGAATGATCTTGTTGGGATACATTATATGACTACGATACACGATGGAAAAATAATTATTACTAATAAAAATAGAACTATTAAAGTCCAAAATGTAAGTTATGTTATATTTATGTTATGATTGTATTTTAATATCGCTCATATTAAAATATAGATTAATGAAACAGAACCAATCAAAGATTGGAGTTTGAAAATTGGATTAATACCAACATGCGAAGTTATTTATACTAACGATAACTTGTTTGCTGTAATTGTAAACAATGAGGTAAGATCACTTGTATTCTATATTTTAAATAATTGAAAAAAAAATTATAAATATTATTTAAAAAGTAAATTAGTAATATTAAACAGAATATATAACACAACGCAGCTACCCATTCACATATAATTTAATATTGCACTATTTTACGAATATATTTATATACAATATTACATTTATGAAAATAAGTGTTGAAATTATTTTATAAACACAGTCGAGTATTCAGTAAGTCTTAGTTTTGTATGAGGTTTATTTGTTATGATAATGGATACCGTTATTCTAAAACAATGATTACCTATATATACATTTTACGATATATATATTTTTAATTTATTAAGTAATTTTGAATAGTAGATTATAACTTTCTAATGGGTTTCTAGAATTCAAGTACAGTATACAAGTCTAGATAAAGGATATGTGGTTTGAGTTAGTTATATTATTTTGTAAATAGTCAGTCTAATTGGAAAGCAGTAATTAATTTATTAACACAAGTTTTTCCATATTCAGCTATAAATAAGTATGAACATATAAAAACATAACTATATATCAGGTAAATAATATTGCCTTCGACAAACATTTTATTCTAAACATTCACAATATTATTACCCTAGTTATTAATATTGTGAATCATTTATTCAGTCACTACTCATGTGGAAAGAAGGAGAAGTTGATATTTCCAAACTTAAGAGAATTAAGGTATTAATGCATATTATATTATCTAGAAATGTTTAATTAATAATATTATATCACGTGACAAAATTTGGCCTGTTTTACTCATTGCTTAGGAAATGTTTATAATATGTTTACAAGGTACATATGTTTTGCCGCTAATTTATGTCTAAAATTAAAAAGAATTAAAGATTCGCAGTTGCTAAATGATTGTGTTTTTTTCATATTGAAATTGTTCATATTTATTGTTATTTTATTTTTATAACCATTAAGTTTAAAATAAGCATGAATACCAATCGCGTTTTAGTATAATCCTAGCATGAAAGTCTGACATTTTCTTTAGAATTATTATATAATGTAAATAAAAATCTATCTTACTTCTAGAAATAGATTTATTTTAAATATTGGTATCCTTAGTGTAGGTCACATTTTAAAATTATACCAAATTATATTGTATACTAATGGAAATCATATGCTGACCATAGTGAATTTAACAAGATTACTTGGTGATACATTCTCTGATAAATATCATTATTAATAAATAATATTGCTATATATTAAAAGTTTGATTTGATTTTACCAATGCATATTGAATCTGTCAACATTATAAATACAATTACTATATTTAATACAAATTCTAAATAAAGTAACTTTTACAATAATCAAATTATCACTTTAGTATTTGTAAAATCTTTTGAATGGTTTATAAAAACAAGTTATTATTAAAATATGGACATAAAAATGTACAAATGCATTTGTTGAATATTTCATTCCAATTTTATTTATAATTAATTAACTAATTTGTAGTTATACATGTTTCACATGGTCAGATATATTAAAATTAATATATTTTATGTATATTTATATATATTAAATGTACTTATAGTTTATACACAAATTGTATCTAACTTTAGTTTGATTAATCTTAGGATAACTAAATATATTACGTATCTGTAGTCTCACAAATGTTGAATTAATAACTTTGTTTTTTTAGGAAATAAACATTTATTTAAATTCTTTTAATATTAAATATTAAATTTAATTATTGTATATTCTGAAAATACGCCAATTAATAAAATATAATGAATTTCAATTACAAGACCAAAATAATTCATAATTATTAATTAATATTCAGTAAAATTAATTATATAAATATATATAAAGTATAATATATGTAAAAATTTGAATTTCAAATTAGTCATCTATTGACACCTATTTTTTCCTAGATTATTTAATATTATATCACATTCAATATTACTGTAAAAATAAACTGTAGTATATAGTAATTGCTAATATTATTACAAATAATTTACTAGTAATTTGGTATTTATGAATAATAATTTGTATATTATTATATTCAATGAAAAAGTGAAGTAATCAACATCATATATGACAACATATTTGTTATTGAATTATAATGATTTTGATATTAAATAATAATAATTATACTACTGAAATCACTCTCTCATGATTTGTTAATTTAAACACATTTACATTTTTATATTATATCTTATCAAGGATTTCGGCGTTTCAGTAATATAATTATATATGATATTATTGATATAAACGCAATTCCGATCTCCGATGTTTTACGCAGTTCACCACGTAAACCATTTGCTAACTGCGCTCTTCTAACCCTTACAGTCTTCTAACCCATACGCTCTTCTAACGCCTGCACTCTTCTAACCCCTACGCTCTTCTAACCCCTGCACTCTTCTAACCCCTACGCTCTTCTAACCCCTACGCTCTTCTAACCCCTACGCTCTTCTAACCCCTACACTCTTCTAACCCTACGCTCTTCTAACCCCTACGCTCTTCTAACCCATACGCTCTTCTAAACCCTATGCTCTTCTAACCCCTACGCTCTTCTAACCCTACGCTCTTCTAACCCCTACGCCCTTCTAACCCATACGCTCTTCTAACCCCTACACTCTTCTGACCCCTGCGCTCTTCTAACCCCTACGCTCTTCTAACCCCTCTTCTAACCCCTACGCAGCTGCGTACCCGCGCCATTTGTTTGTACGGCACTCCGCGGGGCACCACCATACTCTATGAAAACGGGTCCCTCGCTTCCACCGACGACCCGTCCTCGACGCTCTTCGACGCCGTCGTCTGCCCTGGCGGCGACGACTTCATTTCCTACCACAAGATACAGCATTGTCGACGGTTCTCCCAAATGATCGTCGTGGTAACCACACCAGTTAAGTGACTAGAAGCTCGGCTGCGATACGTACCCCCGATATACATTTTGTCGGCTTTGTCCCTTTAGTTCCTATAACTGCATTAACCGAATAGATTGATATTCGGTTAGTGTTCGTCGCTATGGTATATTAATATAAATTGATCTACGAATTTTTAATCAAATTGGATTATATCGATAGCTGTTATGTATTATCATATATTATTATATATATTTGATCTATTATTACAAATGAATTTTAAGATTAACTTATCGTTAAAAAGTGTACAGTCCACGCACAGTGCTTCATTTCCCAATACTTAACATTATAACAAACGCTCTATTCATATGTTATACCGTACGTATCCATTATTAGAAAAACAATATGCCCCTGAAAGTGCATTATAGAAAACTGACGTACCCCAAAGACTGCGAGGAGACGCAAGTATATTCAAAACAATGGCAAATTACAACTGGTCAATTGAATCCACTGGACGTCCACATAGAAGCGTTTAGCAATGAGATGAAACTCAACATTCTTTGTTAGTTTGAATATATTTAAGTTCTCGTTTGTCTATTCTAACCATTTGTTAGATATCTTTTAATACAGGTTTAGTATTGTCTCAATTACATGATCATCCTCTGTTTATAATATGATATTCTAGTCTATATTTCGTTAATAAGATTATATTTAGACATCCAGATATACGTATATAATAACTTAATTTTGGTACAGACCAAAATTAGTGTGCAGAATTATGTACATTTAGACCAAAAAACGCTCGCACCTGTCAATCAATCGTATCCATGATTAATTTGAGTGTAATATATTACTATCTTTGTTTACTGTTAAATGTATTAAATATGTAAATTTTAAAAATTAAATATTTATGAAGAGAAAACAGTTAATCCTCTTTAGTTATTAACAATTAAATATATTACAAAATCTAATAAAAACAAAATAGTTGGGCATATAAATTTCTCCAAAATCGAAAATTTGAATATGAATTCAATTTTTAATTTCTTAGTATTTGATTTCTTTTAACTAATCTATAATTTATCTATTGGAAATAAATACAAGAAAAATATATTATTTTATTTGTTAAAAATGTAAGTTTATTCAGCTGTCAATCTTTTTCTGCTCTAAAAAACGCCAGGATTACATTTACATCCGACATCCGATAAATTAGAACATATTATATTCCTATTTTCGGCTATTTTGGAATGAAGCCTAACATACTCTGTTTTTGGCTCTCCATCTGCTCGGACAGCCGAATACTTATAAAAGCTTGGTGTGATATCTCTTAATATATAACAGTAATTGGGATAGGTTTTGATATAAAATAGAATGATAATTTAATATAATAATATAATTTTCTATAACTAATTATATATAACTATATTTATATATGTTTATATAATTATGTATTAACTACGGAGCTAAATTAATAGTTTCTTCTTCATGCATACTTTATAATTCCTTGAAACTCGACATTAAATAGCGATATCGTTATAAAGGCATGCATTATTTCCCCCAGGCACCGACGGTCGGGTTTTGTCGTCGTCGAATAAACACGAAGCCGTCGCGCTCGTCTGCGTCATTCCGGCCGACGGTCAGCGATTATCGGCGGGCGCGAGGTTACGCCGTCTCAAGCACGACCAGCTGCTGTTGACCGGCGTCCGCAGGACGGCCAATCGCGGCGAGGAGCCGACCGCGATGGCAATCTACGACCGCGAAATGGACGCGTACGTCGCGTGGCATTCGCTAGGTGGCGGCGATAAGATTACGCCGACTCAGTGGTATTTCCACGGCGACGGCCGGTTTCTATTGGTCGACGGTTGCCTGGTGTCGTTGTTTCGCTGCACGAATACTCCGTCCACCGTCGCTGATGGAATGGATCAACGCTACGAACGATCCCTTAAGGTTAAATCCCTTTAGACATCCGCTTATAAAACCACCACCCTTGTATGGATAGCCTACACTTCATCGATTATGGATAGTCTTTATATTGATTTAATTTCACTAGTTATCTGATACCCGTGGTCACGTATCGTCTCCAACGGGTGAGATCTCAATATTTGCGTAGTTTCCTCGGTAACGGTCCTACCTCATCGCAGGTGCTAAAAACGCCCGAATTCGTCGCTCTAACAACGACTAAGGATAACTCTTTTGCGGAGGCGTTCAATAAAACTTTTGAGCTGCTCACCACCGATCCATTTATCATGTACAAGAATTATAATCTGGTTAATATTCCACTGCAACCCGACTTAGGTTCTCATCGATTGCTCTATAAGTCCACCGTCTTATAATGTATTGTTTAAACTCGATACCTCATTAATTAAGTCAAATACCTATACCTTATGTGAACTATATCCTATGGATTAGTGATAACTGTATTCCATCATATAATAAAGTGTAGTCTAAAATAGTGAGAACAATATTCCTGTCAGATATCGGATTTGATTGATCGTTTTTCTTCAAAAAACGAAACTTTTTGGCCTAGGGATCAAATATACCAGCTTATTCATCGTAGTCTCATTAACGGATGGTCAGTATTGATAGATTGGGTGTAGAAGCGTAATTTAGATACATGTGATAACCATCTCAACGAAAAATTTCATAGTTTGTGTTCTAAACTCGTACCAAAGATATTGGAAAAGAATGACCTTCCACTGGTGAATGAAGTTCTCACTAGAATTACAGATCTCAGTGAATATGCTCTTATACAATGCGTTTCTTACATAATCAGGTATTTAAATAATAAGCAAATGGAAAAACATAATAAACCCTATATTAGATAATTAAAAAGTGAATTTATATTTTGTTACAATTATTATTCGCGCTGAAATAATGAATGAAATATTATTTACTGAATAGACACGATGAAGAAAAAACTAAGGAAAATTGTGACAAAACTACTGAGGAAAAATTGGACAAGACCACTTGTTGTATTGGTTTTAAGAAAAGAATGATACTGTTAGGATCCGATGAAGCATGTTTTAATATTAGAATTTGATCAAAATAATTAATATTGAAATTATTACCCTTTAAGGAATAAAATAATTTGTTATCCAATCGATGCAAGCTGTGTGAAAAAAGAATTAACTTTTATTGATTTCAGTTTAATAATGGTTAGCATTGATTAATAATAATATGAAAATAATCAATATTTGTAGTTAATTAAAATAGTACAAAAAGAAAGAAATTTACTCATCAAAAATTAAATATTAATATGAATTTTGTATTAAATAAGTTGATTATTTTTGACTAATTTGCATTAAAAAAATGTATATCTACTTATTTTTAAAAATGAATTTTATTAAACAAACTATTTATATGTAAAGTAAACTATTTATATGTAACCTATGCTATTTATACTTTAATTCAGTTCATTGTATAGGCCTTCCTGAACTACCTGATTTTCATATTAGAAAACTGTAGTAAAGATGACACTCTTCCCGGATATTTAGAAGTTTGTATTCCATACTCAAATACCCAAATGCTAGCCATGAACAATAAATATAACTATAACATCAATCTATAATACGAATTATATCATCTGCATCTACATCTATGAATGTTTATGGATAGCATTTTAGAACTTACACTAATCCTAGCCCTATTGTTCACTACCAATAGATCTCTCGGTGGGTCAGTTTATCTCTCGATGCTCACTTCTCCCAGTTCATTGTGTTGAATGCTTCTCACCCACTCATCTTCAGACTCAACGAAACAATTTTGGCAAGGGTTAGTGTAAACGCTATTTATCTATATCGAGTAAATGGGTCCACCTTATATATATAAGCTGTATACCAGTAAAAGAATAAGAATATTTTTTAAATAAATAACCTGAATGGTTTACCTCGGACTTAATATAATTTCGAACAATTTAAAAAAATTATTTATAACAAATTTATTTGAACTAGAAATTTACAAGATTGGCGTAGCAATAATTATCTTAATTATTTTGAAATTAAAATATTTCTCGTCACATTTTTATATTTCGAAATGATATTTACGTGTATTTCGTAGACCGAATTATACAAGGAAATGCCTTTCGTGTTGAACATGGTCGAACGACTAACTCCCAAGACGGAATGCAACACACCTAAAACACTTGGAAACTACTGCATCGAGACTCTACACATGTGACCTATATAATCACCTATTTAGTGTACTGTCGTATACTTTTATGAACAAAATAGTGATGTCTAGCAAGCATGAATTTATTTTAATGGCAAGTTTTTCCTGATGAAGGATTTAATTTCGGTTTCGTCCTTGGAGCCTTCAAATTTGTCTATGACTGCTCCGTTCTTCATCGCCAACACTGTAGGAACAACTTGAACCTGAAACAGAAGTGCAAGCATATTTTTATAGCTAAAGTAACTAGTGTTTTACCTATTATTATAATAAAACTGAAAACATTAATCGCAGCTATTTCCTTAAATAATAGCTCTAATCTGAAATATTATTTGCTAATACTTTATTGTTTAATTAATAGTTTAGTGAATATTTACCCCATAGTCCATTGCTAATTCTGAATTGGAATCAATATCGACTTTAGCTAATGACACGTCGAGGATGGAGGCAGTGGATTCTAGTCTGGGAGCCAACACTTTACATGGACCACACCACCTACAAATAAATCATTTCAAATATAATGACAAATAGAACATATTTTACTACCAAATGTTTTTTTGGTTTTTTATTGATTTAGTTTTTTAGTTGAAATATTACAAAGATAAAGTACTTTTGAAAAATAAAATAATGTTCCAATATTAATAGCACTTCAGAGTAACCTTATATTAATGTATTGAAATGATGCTACAGTTTTTGATATGACCCAACTTATACATGTTACACTATTAACCATAGACTGTACAATACAGTAAACATTATACAAATTAAAGAGTACATTGATAAAAAAATAATGTGGATATTAAAATAATTCATATTTGATTACATAATACTTTTCTACATATTGTAATTTATTTAAATACTTATATTTATTATACCACTTATATATTTCATATTCTATTATAATATTTAACATAGGATATATTATATCAAAGCATATATATGATAATATAGCTTATATATTATCAGGACCATCAATATTAACACAGATTTAGTGAACAAATATTTGTCATTTCTACACAATTAAAAAGAAATAAATTATTTGTACAATTATATAGTAGCTATAATAATATAAATCATATAGCATTTAATACATATTCTATGTTCATATATGCCATCATTGGCTGGCCAAGAAAAACACACAATCAATGTATAATTAGTTGCATTATCATAAACTACATTGTAAAATAGAATTCTAAGATTTTTATAATTCTTTTTTATAAAGATGTCTTAAAACTGTATTCTATTTATTAATTTTATCAAACAATTTAATTGTACAGCTTAACAAAAACAATTAGTGCAACATTAATAGACCGTCCGGCATCCTTTCCAGATGAATGGGCAAAACCTATACAGAAGTACTTCGATAACAAATTTACATTGACAAGGTCATCGACTTATTCATTTGGGAAGTTGCATTTTAAAAACACGATACAAACTATATAATATTATTTTGAAGAATTGAGTAAATATTGAAATAGAAATAAATGAAGAGCATTTGCAGTTACTTATGAATTCAATTTGAAATTGGAGAGGCAATTAATCTTATGATCCTTGCTGAATTTAGTAAATAATTAATATTTATGCAATTAGAAAATCATTACTCTTGCTATATGAAAAGGTGATAGAAGATTTAAACGAGATAATTTTTGAGAATTGAACTCTGTCATGTTAACATATATTCATAAATAACTTAATAAAGAATAATATTTATATTATAATGCTCACAATTTTGCAAAGCATGTAAAACCACAACATCAATAATATTAATAAAATAAAAACTAGTTTATATGTTCAAAAAACAACCAAAATTAAACAATTTTTAATGCTAATAGTTGTTTTGTGATTTATAACAAATAAACTGTTATATAATAATATTAACTGTCATTAATTTTGTTTATTAATATTTTTAATTTTGAATTATAAAAATAATATATATATCAATTAAATTGGTAAAAGATGGTAAACAATAGTTATCTATTAATTTTAAATACTGATCACAAAACTAACTCTGCATGGAAATCTACGATAACAAGATCTTTGGATTGTTTCACGTGCTTCTCGAAATCTGCAGTGTCTTGTATATTTATAATCTCCGAGAGCAGAATACGAGAAGTAGAGAAACATTTGGTATTCCGTACCAAACGTGATGAAATGCGGGCAATCGAAAGACACATCGACATCTATTGCATAATCAATAATAATATGTTAAATATCTAAACATAATTTTGAAAATAAACATTTTATATTTTCTAAATAACCAGGAACAAACTATAAATATAATCTAAATAAATTCGTTACTTGTGTCCTATACATTTTATTATACACATATATAATACAGTTACATTATTCACTATATTATAATACGATACAACGTAACATGAAGTAATTAATAGTGAAGTAGGACCATCGCGTCTACACGACGGATGAATTCAATAAAACGACGTGCATAGAACATAGGTTCCTGGGTTGACTGATGAGTAGTCGATTGCAGTTGGTTACAACAACAATATTCAGTGCGCTTTGTGATACACTATTAAATTGAATAGCCTTAAGGTTACCTGTACCATTGCATTAGCTAGATTGAGCAACACAAATCAGATAGAAGGCAATAATTTAAGAATGGAATAATTGTTATGCCTCTCTTTCTATTTTACTATTCTTTGAATTTATTAAATAATTTATTTTGTACAAAAAATTCATCCGCTGTTAACCTACTGTTAATTAATTCCTTTCGTAAATTAATCAACTTTAAATTATTTCTAACGTAAACCAAATTCTATTTCCTCCTACTTTCCACTTTCCTAGCTACTAAGACACGAGTATAATCTATATTAAGTAAAAAATCTATTAAAAAATCTATTAAAAAATCTATCTCATCCAATTGTACAAATTAAATTAGAAATCCTATTTTGCTCATTTCTTTAGCCTAGAATGATATCCTTCTATATCATTATTTTTTTAGTTTTTAATCCATTTACCGCTATACAATCTAAAGGTAATACATTAGTAATCCACTGTTACTCTACATAATCTAGTAACCACTCGATCAAAGGACATACATTAAGATAATTTTATTGTGTCAGCTATTCTACTAAATCTAAATATAGAATTTGTATCTATCACAGTTTCGGTCGTTCTACTAAATATCGTCCTTTGATTGAAAGTGGCCAATATCAAGGCCTCGGCGATTTAACAGACGTAACCAATATACCACGTATTTAGAATGTTCCCATGTGGTGAAATTATTAGGTGCCACTGAAGGAATTAAAAGATGCACATATTAAAAGTTGCACACGAAACACTATCGGTGATTCAGTAGGTATCTATGAAATTAAACCACGCCCTCTTATATGGCCCGATCGAGAATTCCTCATCAATATTACATAAATATGTAGAATAGTATGTATTGTGTATTGCTAGAAATATGTATTAAATTATACTAAATAATTATTTTATTATAATAAAAAAAATGGAAACGTTTAGATAACATTATTTGTAAATAATTTAAAATGTTTAATTATATATATATAAATTCAAACATTTGACTGATGTGAAAATAACAGTGTCTACACTAAATTAACAAGATTAAATTTATATATTTGTATAAAATAAATAGTTATAAAATTATAAAAATTCAATCATAACATAAATTATGACATTAATAAATCATATTAATTTAGTAAGTATATCAAATTATCAAATTAATACCGCAAACAATATCCTATACTTAAAATAACATATACATAATAATAATGATTTAACTTTATAAATTATACTACTATTGATAATTTTTAATGATTGCAAATGATACATTTTATTTGATGACAATAAAAGTAAATTAATAACCTTTAAAATATTTTGAAATTTATATAATTTTAAAATGAGATTTCAATTTTCGTATTCATGGGTAGAAAAGAATTTAATATTAATATAAGGATAATAGATTCTATTCTAATCTTACATTATCAATAAAGAATCAATGCATTCTATTTTAGTTTTAAATAGAATATTAGCAAAGGTTATTAAAATTGCCACATATTATGTGGCAATTTTGGTATTACACAATTATCATTGTTAATTTTAGCTGAAAAGTATTTGTACACGACGAGACAAGACTTTTGATGTATATTATATTTAATTCATATTATAACCACTAATATAATGTGTATAACACATTGTGTACTGTACAGTTTAAAGTTTATGTAAGGCATTGCTTTTTCAACTTTCAAATTTTTCAACATTGTCTTATCTACATTGTATTGTATAATGTTTGCATATATAGTATAAGATTAAGGTCGCCTTGTATATTTGTCGAGACTATCCATGGTAATAATCTATTATGTAGATATATTACTAAATACATTATTAACATATGTATTATAATGAGAGTTCTCATTTAATATTAATTAATAATTATTCATATACAAATAATAATATCATATTAATATAGAGTATAATATAGATATTTATAAACTATAGTATACTTATACTATAATATACAGTACAATTTATACTACCATCGATATAACACATACATATATATATATATATATATATATATATATATATAATATCGATTTCATATTCCACCTGTACCATTCACTCACACATCTAAAAACATTCTCAACCACATTACAGCATATGTAATCATATACACATAATCCACGATGAAATTCTCCATATCTATAATGTTAAAATATTTAAATATTACAAATTATAAACGATATGCAGATAATTATGACTTAATACAAGTTCAACTTACTTTTTAAAATAAACATTATTTTAATATTAACTATTTACCAGATGAATATTAATATTTATTTAATTAGAGAGGGAGAGATGGAGAGGGAGAGAGAGATAAGCTCATGTATCAACGTATCAAAATAAGGAGGGCACGATAGTCTATTATCCACCATATACAATGTGATATCATATGATAACGATATACAATCCGGATTGCTTATTTATATTTGCATTCACTCATAAATCTATTGTTATATATATACACTTTCATTATAACGTGAGGAGTGATAACTTATATTAAATACCGCAACTTATCTTGTACACAATATGAACTACAAAGGCTCTTGTGAACAAAGAGTTTGGGTAGTACCTACTTGGTGAATACTACTTTCGGTGTATACTAGCAATGTTTAAATTTCATCATATTCAGTACACTGGATTGCAATGAAGAGTCATCTGAATAGGAACATAAAGTATTGTTACGTGTAGTTGTGCATACGGTATTATGTAGTCATTATCGCGTGTATAACACTTTTATTCGTATATATAATGTATATTATATATAATGTATATATATATTATGTACATTATACATTGTATAACGTAAAGATGAATGTTCACATTTCTACACCACTGAAATCAATTCAATATTTGTCAATTAAATCCATTACAATTGATCTCTTTCAGTGAAATACATTTCTACATGTTATTTCTATTACACAAATGTTATTGAATTATATGAGTGAGATAACAGATTATAGTAATCACTAATCAAAATTGTATGGTCTATACAATAGAGTACACTACTTAAGAGGTAATGATAATGTTACATAATTCTTGCAATATATATTATAACATCAATATAGAAAAATTATACCAGGAAGTCAGTAAATGTGAATTATGGGCAAAATATATATTAAATGTATATGTAAAAATGTAAATAATTTAGAATTATAGAATTATAAATATATAGAGTTTCTAGTACTTGTAAAAATATGCAACTTTTAAATATAAAAATCTATATATAAAATAAATTTCAAAAATGTACATACTCAAATCCAAGATTAATATTTGAACTGGTGGTGAATAATTTATCATGACAAAATTATTTTGTTATGCACTTTTGAGGGGATTGAAATTAAATATTGAATTACATTGTTTTTATATAAACATATGATTATTAGAATTGAAGCCAATATTATTTTTTAAATTTTATAATCACTTTAAAAAACTATAACATTTTCTATACATTATAATAATTAAAAAAATACTATTATCTTGCGTGTATTAGTTACCCGTATGTTACTATGTAGAAGTGATATTAGACCGGGTATCTTGGTGAGCTTGGCTCAATTACTTCTCCAATATTAAAACTTGGTTTCAAGTTTATGAAATTCTGGTAAAAAATGTACAAATTTACATAGTTTAAGAAATCATGAGTAATATATTATTTTATTGTCTTTTTGAGCGTCTATAATATTATGAATCACTATCATGTGATCGCAGATTAGAATTTTGTAATAATGATAACTCGTATTCAACGTAATCGATAAAATACGACCAACTAGAATCGGGTGTAATAGTAATAAATGGGAATATTTCACAAGTCGAATGTTCGAATTCATCGTTAGATTGAGAGCCCAACGCAAACTAATTGAAATGAACTGAAACCACTGGCTGCGGACGTAGTAATCCATTCACCGGGGGGGGAGGGGGGGTCGCAGAGTTCAGAGTTCATCATTACCTTGGCTGCAGATAGCATCGAGGTCGCAGGTGCGTAGAGTTTTGGAAAAGTGTGAGCGCACGACTTCGTAGGGACACCTGGTGGCGGTGGCGCTGGCCGAACAGATGGAACGTGGCCACGCAACCGGCCGTTCGTTGTAGCGCAACTCGAGGCAGTAGTGGGGGCGCCGGTGGTTATGCGAGGATTCATTCCCGTCGCCGCCGCCGCAATCGTACAGCACCACGGCGAGATTCGCAGAGAAAGAGCCGACGCGCGACTGTCGAAAGCTGCGTCGGGCGTTGTCGTCCATGTTGCTGCTCGTCAGCCACGGAGACTCCGCGAACAGACCAATCAGCGAGCTGAGACGAATCAACGTGCCGTGATGTCCAAACTGGAGTACGGCTTTCATGCGGCTGCGGGAGTGCGCGGGGCCAGGCGGTGAGAACGAGGTGGCGCGGGGTAGGGTTAAGGGTGCCGGGTCTACGTTGTGGGTCTAGGTGAGGGTGTCGGGTCTACACTGCGGGTCTAGGTGAGGGTGTCGGGTCTACGCTGCGGGTCTAGGTGAGGGTGTCGGGTCTACGCTGCGGGTCTAGGTGAGGGTGTCGGGTCTACACTGCGGGTCTAGGTGAGGGTGTCGGGTCTACACTGCGGGTCTAGGTGAGGGTGTCGGGTCTACACTGCGGGTCTAGGTGAGGGTGTCGGGTCTACACTGCGGGTCTAGGTGAGGGTGTCGGGTCTACTCTGCGGGTGTCGGGTCTACGCTGCGGGTCTAGGTGAGGGTGTCGGGTCTACACTGCGGGTCTAGGTGAGGGTGTCGGGTCTACACTGCGGGTCTAGGTGAGGGTGTCGGGTCTACACTGCGGGTCTAGGTGAGGGTGTCGGGTCTACTCTGCGGGTGTCGGGTCTACGCTGCGGGTCTAGGTGAGGGTGTCGGGTCTACACTGCGGGTCTAGGTGAGGGTGTCGGGTCTACACTGCGGGTCTAGGTGAGGGTGTCGGGTCTACGCTGCGGGTCTAGGTGAGGGTGTCGGGTCTACGCTGCGGGTCTAGGTGAGGGTGTCGGGTCTATGCTGCGGGTCTAGGTGAGGGTGTCGGGTCTACGCTGCGGGTCTAGGTGAGGGTGTCGGGTCTATGCTGCGGGTCTAGGTGAGGGTGTCGGGTCTACGCTGCGGGTCTAGGTGAGGGTGTCGGGTCTACACTGCGGGTCTAGGTGAGGGTGTAATGAGGCAAGGTCGTGGTATCGCATTGAAATGGATGGAGGACGAATTTAGTTCAAAGAGGGTTATGAAATAAACTTATAATAATAATGTAATTAAATCATCAATAGGTTAGTATTTGGTATGTTAGGTTACCCATTAACATTATACTAATACTCTATCAAACAATCTACTGCTGTATGGTATTGGTGAGACTTTATTCTATTATTTACTCTACCTATTACCAACCAATCAAATATATTGCTCAATTTATGAAATAAGATAATGGTTAGTTTTTATTATCTTTTATCAAGTTTAATAATCATCCATTATTATTATATTATAAATTAAAGTATTTTTGATATTAGACTATATTATTACAAAGTATGTTTAAAAGTTATATTGTTATTGGTTATAGGAAATGAAATTAGAAAATCTGCGCTAAATTGAGAAAATTCAATGGAGGGTAGGTAGAATAAAGTATTGTAGAATTTTGTATTTATCTCACTACTCGACTCGTGCATGCAAATATATCGGAGCAGTAGAGTAATATTGTAGAGTAAAGTGACGGATAGTTAATCTCAAATTCATATCAAATATATCATAACTATTATAATAAATAAATAATAATCATTATATAAAGTTAATTAATATTAAATTTATACATTTTATATAATATTTAGATCATATAATAATCAATAAACCTTTTTCCTGCTATAAAATTATCAATTCTAGTGAACATATCTACCAATAGAGGGCAGCTTTGTTCGTAGTTGACTTTTTCGCCAAATGATTTCTTCCAGAATTTCTAAATTTAATATAAAATATAAATTACAATCTTGATTGCTATTATCGAACCCACGGTATCCTCCGGAATATCATAAATTGAAAATAATTATAATATTTATAATGAAAAATAGATGAACACATTCTTTATATCATATGCAGTTAGTAATAACATAAATCATTACTAAATACATGTATTAGGACTAAAGTCCATTCTTGGACACAAATAAAAGTGAATTGTTAAAAAACATAAATTTTTAATAATGACAAAAAAACAATATTAAATTCAATTGTTTTGCGTGTTGTTCAACTACAAGGTCTGTAAGAAATATATCATGCATAATACTATATATATATATAAATATATATATATATATATATATATATATATGTAATACAATATATAGGTAACAGCTGTAGGTAAAAATATGAAATCTAACTAAAAATAGATTGACAAATTAATGAACTCTTTATACATTCCATATAATCACATTGCTGCAAATAATCCTATAATTTCATTATTAGTATTACATAATTTCTTTGTATTATGTCGATATATGAACACTTCAAATGATTTTATAAAACTCCCAAGAAAACATCCAGGCACTTTTCTTTTTTATTATATAATAAAAGAGAAAATTAATTGTATTTCTATTTAAATTATATTATGATTTTATTTTATTTAAAATAATTAAATAATAATTTATAATAGTTACATCATCTGGTTTCTTGGGCTATTATATCACTTTATTCACTGGGAGGAAATAGATTAATAAATTTCAATCATTGGCTACAAAAATAATTAATTAATAAAAAAGAAATTATGTGATGCAAAAAATAAATCACTTTCATTGTTTGTTGAGCTACAGTAATTGATAAAGGATCCTTGAACTAAACGATATCTTTTAATAGATTATAAGTGATTTTTATATACTGATTTTTGTTATTAAATTATGTTTTACATCAAGATCTTATATATCTATAGGATATAAAAAGTTTCGATAAAATGTATTTAATTTATCTCAAAAATATAATTTAATTTATATTACATAAATTATTACATAAATATGAATTCAAATTATGTAATTAATAAATATTCAGATATAATAAATTAAATTATAGATTACCATCTATTTACTATAGTAATTGTATCAAAGATCCTCGGATACTATGCATGATATTAAAATATATAGTATAAACAATAATAGAGTTTTTAAATTTTATATTAGTAAAGTATATTACGCAAAAAATATTATTTATCAAGTAAATAGTCAGGTATATTAAAAAATTGCTAAGCGTTTTAAATTATGTAAAATCTATACAAAATCATGAATAACTACTATGTATTGACTATAAAGGTGAGAATTGAATGTGTAAATTTAAAATTTATTACGATAAAATCCAAATGTTGATTAATTATAACAAAATCATTAATTTCCACACAACAATATCGACATGTGGTTTTTAATTTAAAGAGACTAGTTTGAATTTACATAATGGCATTGAAAATATCGTCAATTGAATATTCGAGATGAGAACAAAATATAAATAAACATATTTGAATAAATTATTAAATAAACTTACATTTAGAATAAAAAATTCCAACTTATAATTATAACTCACTTTTTATTAAATTATAAATCAATATCTTCTAGATAAATCTATGCAAGGTGTTTAATATCTCTATTAATAAAATTGAAAATCATTTGATCTATATACATATTAATATATGCAATAAAAAAAAGATAATAAAACTAAATTTTATTTAAATTTTATATTTTGTAATTTTAACCATTTAAATACTCGATCAAATAAAGAAAAATTGTTGTCAGAAATTGTTTGGCTAATATTATATCATTTTGGATATAATAATATAGTATCGTACCACATGTATTACCTTACAACGACATAAAATCTAATTGATACACAAGTATTAACTGATATAGTTATGCAGGAGCAGAAATCGCAATACCACCTTCAGATCAGTGGCATATTCCAATTCGAGGATGTCGTCAGAATCTAGGAGATTGAGCCACGAAGACTTCCCGTAGATCGCATATTCTGATGCTCCGTACGAGTAGATGGAGTGTAGGTCATCTGTTACGATTAATGGGCTCATACACGCAGTACAACAATATTATTAGAAGTTATAGAGTATTGGTATAGTTAGAAGATAATAGTAGTAATAATAGTAGTGTTGTTATATATATCAAGGCTTAGGTTACATTTTTTAGGGATTTTTTCAGTTGTCCTTTAATAAATAATAATACTTTTTTTTTAAATACTTTAAATCAAAAACTATTTTTTATTAGTTTATTGTTTTCATCCAGGTTTTTATTATACCTGGTGTCACTGACTTATTAAAATCAATACATATTAACCAATAGTGGTTTATATGTAATATTGGGTAATCTGTTAATAATTGTAAATTTAACTACCAAATTCAATGGTTAGGTGATGACAGAATTATTACACTACAACACTACGCTAAATAATATTATTTTATTAATTGGGTTTTAATGAATTTGTAAAGGTTACCACAAAAATGACCTAAAGGTAATGTCATTTATTAATTTTATCTAATAAAGTATGGTATAATAAACTCGAAAAAATAGAATACAATAAAATGTATATACTTTCTTAAAAATGTAGTATTAATACTTTTACTTTTAATGTATTAATACATATTTAATGTATTTAATGTTTAATTTAATTATATTTAATTTATAGTTATATTTAATTTAAATACATGAATGCTTTTTAAAATTTTATTTTAAAATTTAATTCTCTATCTATTTTGTGAATGTTACATATGTTAGGTTATATTCTTTTTGTATTGCGGGAAGTTTTAAAATGCATCGAAGGTACATTTCTCTCTATAATATTCATATTGTACAATCTTTCATCAAATAAATATATATCGTCTACAAAATTAAACAAACATGGTATATGTATAAATATAAACATTGATCTATTGATATGTAGACATATTAATGTAAGGAATACTATCTTCTCCTAACTCGCAGTTATAAGCAGATTCGAAGCATCGAGATATTTCCTAATCTTCGCAGCGATATTCTCGACGCGCCAATCCCTCCAGAAATCATTGAACTGCATTTTCGAATAGGACGGCTTGTCTCGCGAACGTCTGAAACGCGCCTGCACCTGCTTACAGCGGTAGTAGTAGCGCATGAGGTCGTCGCGGACGTGGACGGCGGACGTCGCGTCGCCCAGGCCATCTCGGTACGCGGCGGCGCTATCCTTGGCGCGTTGCAGGCTGCTCGCTATGTAGACGGAGAGCGACGGGTCGTCGAACAGCGTCGGGAAGCGAGCGCGCGTTCGGTTCGCGATGATCCGCAACTCGATTCTACCGCCGTACGTCAACATCTTGGCGATCTGCCCGGTGAAAGGCCGGTAGAGCAGCGCAACGCGGTCGAGACGTTGGGATTCCCTGGTTATGGCGATGAAGAGTGCGTCGATTCGATCGATGTCTTTGTTGCCGGGATTTCTGATGCCGTGTCTGTGCACGGAACTGTAATGCAACGGCGTACATTTTGAATAGTTGTATAGGTCGCTTTCCAGTGATACACCGATGAAGGAATTTACGTACGTAGTCTTTACGCCGAGATTTTCGTAAATTTGTAACGAAGATGTAAATTTGTTATCTATTATTAATAGAAATATATGTATTATATTTATTTTAAACATATTTTTTTAAAGTTACTTTTATTATATTATTAAATGAAATTCAATGACTTATAAGTATAAGTATTAATATATACTAGTGTACTTAACTCATATTCAATATTTATAGAAAATTGTTAAATTAAATTTGAAAACAAAGTAAATATTGAATTCTATAGATGTCAGTACATTATTTGTTTCTACAAAAATTGTTTGAAATTTAAATTTATATAAAATATTTCTTTTCATTCAAATAATAGATGTATTAATGTAAGTACTTTATAAATTATTTGGAGACTTTATTATAAAAAATAAATATTATATACGAATATTTAAAACCCCTTTATACTTCCGGAATTATTGTATTTGAAAATATTATCAGAATCTAAAATTTGAAATTTACAAATTTATAAATTTATTATATTCACAATAAATATATGTTTATTATTAAAAATAAAATGATTTAAATCATATACATAACATATTATATATGTATGTTTTCAATAATTGAATTATATTTTAATGTTATTTTTTTAATGTATTAAATGTATTTAATGTTTAAATATGTTTAATACATTAAAAATATGTACCAAATATATGTTTTAAATCAATTATTTATACATTCATAGCCGTTTTCAGTTATACTATATATTATTCATTACATATTTAAATATATCACATGGATCGAGATTATAATTATATCGCGTTAATTTTCGCGTTTTTAGAAATTAGTCTAATGAGCCATTGGCGTGATGCTATGATTTATTATAAATTCATAATGATACTTTCTAATGCTGTAGTATGTTAAAAAATATATAATTGAGTGTACATTGTATACTATACACATGATACGAGTTGTGAGTTTATTTAAATTCTAATATATTTAAATAGATCTAATGTTAAAATCAATATATTTAGCATGTATATTATATTTAAACATGTTCTTCAAGTGGGTGTATTAATTTGCCCGTATTATATAAGTGTTATTATAATAGATTGTTAATTTAATCATAGAATGTTTATTTACCCATATTAAACATATCCTCAACTGAATCGTTTTGTAATAGGTAGTTATGCAATCGTATTGGACAATATGTAATGTGGTATATGATCATGATACACGCAACACTCTAGTATTTAAAAACTAATGCCACCAATGCTACTCCGCATATACTCCCATCCACCAGTGACTCAACTGAAAAATACAACAAGCAAGTACTTATTTACAGATCTGAATATAAATGTTGATAATAAATGATATTTAAACTAAATAGGTCATCATACTTGGAGATAACGCATATCAATATCACAAACTTAACATATATATTAACGATATCGTTGAAAAAAGTTGAGTTAAAAGATTGCAATATTGATTTGGTTATAAATATCCATAGGAACAATTACGCAACTACAGTAATGAGACTAATTTAGTTTAGCGAATTATGGAAAAGTTTGTATTTCAAATAGATGAGATATTTAATAAATATATTATTTAATATATTATTATAATATTATCTATAATTTACATTTACAAATTTAAACAATATACTATTATGACATTAACATATGACATTAATATAGAAATATATCTATTTTATATATAAAACTTATAATAATGATATGTTATTCTATATATTTATATATTTCATTTAATACTATATTTATGTAATATCTATACATTTATTAAAAAACCATATAAACTATTTTTAGAATTTATTTTTATTTTTAAAATCGTCAGTCCTACATGAATATATTTGTTTCCACGTTGTCTATAGATTTTCATAGTAGCTTTTTAATCGATAATAAGATAAAACAAGATAAATCATAAGATTTAAAATTACAATTATTTGTTATAATTATTATTATTAAAATAATCTGTCAAGAAATATTTATATAAAATTGTGTAGGTGTAAATGGTGTCGTATACATTTGTAAAAACACATATATGTGTATACTCTACCACCGTAAATATATCTCAAATATGCACCGGACAATATCCGGCGGAATCCTTATAGATAGTACATAAACATATATGTATATTCACACTAAAAACCAAAGAAAAAAAATCGATTGTAAATAATAATATATGATTCCCATACATTATTTGAAAATAGAATATTTCTAAATGATTTATAAATTGTATGAATATTTTATTCTAAAATAAAATATATCAAATACCCTCCCTCTCCCTCTCCCTCTCCCTCTCCCTCTCCCTCTCCCTCTCCCTCTCCCTCTCCCTCTCCCTCTCCCTCTCCCTCTCCCTCTCCCTCTCCCTCTCCCTCTCCCTCTCCCTCTCCCTCTCCCTCTCCCTCTCCCTCTCCCTCTCCCTCTCCCTCTCCCTCTCCCTCTCCCTCTCCCTCTCCCTCTCCCTCTCCCTCTCCCTCTCCCTCTCCCTCTCCCTCTCCCTCTCCCTCTCCCTCACCCTCTCCCTCTCCCTCTCCCTCTCCCTCTCCATATCCCTCTCCTACTACCTCTCCTATTACCTCTCCATCTACCTCTTCCCCCCCTCCCCTCCCCTCCCCTCCCCTCCCCAAATTAAATGATAGTAATGCCGTTAATCATTGTTGGTCCCCAATAAGAGAATAAATAGTTAGATTGGTTGAGTAATGTTAGTAAAGTAGTATGTCATTGTTGAGTGGCTAGGAAAGAGTATAGTTTCATTTTAAAAGGATTGATGTTTGGTTATTGTTGTAGTTTGCTACTTGTGTGTGTTTTTGTAGTGTTAGTGTGTATAGTGGTGTGTATGTAGTGATGCGTATATAGTGTTAATGTGTTTAGTATATGTGTGTAGTGATGGGTAGTGTTGTGTGTATTGGTTTGTGTAGTGGTGTGTGATTTGTGATTTATTTTTTTAAACACAGGTTTCTAGGCTTTTGCCTAATCAGTGTATGTAGTATCTGTGCGTGTGAAGTTTGTATGTGTGTGTGCGTGTGTGTATGTGTGTGTGTTTGGGTATGCTTGGGTGTTTTTGGGTATTTTTGGGTGTGTGTATATATATGTGTGTGTGTGGGGGGGGGGAGGAGTGTAGGTCAAAAACTCATCCAAAATCTAATCCCATGCGGGCCGTAGAGTGTACGGGTGGTAAGGGGCGTGGCTTCCACTGTTTCTCGCCAACTCACGCCACTAGCCACACCCCCGTTTCGATTGCAGATATAAAGTCCTAGAATTTTGCGATTGTTTTCGATTTCATTTAGTAAGACATTTCTACGACTTAAAATCAACATTCCAACATGACGAACCCAGATCCTTACAATTTGAGAAAGGTTTTAAAATTGTATATTTGCGATATCGGCATTCATATCTAATATGTATATGTTTATTAAATATATTATTGATTGTATTCGAATTCAAATGTATGTTAATTAAAGTATATGTTAATGTTTATAATCATACGTAATACATTGTATATTGATATGTATAGAACAAGGAATTACCTAAACACATATTCAATTCATACACATACACATAAGTGGCATGTACATTTTACATGTCGTGCCCATGCCAGTTATGGATGTAAATAAATACCTATACATGTCAGAAAATACATCACGTCATGTAGTCTAGGGTGTTAGGACACTACTACAATGGCATTGTTATTTCTTGTGAAGATGCGTATCTAGTTGTGTTATTGTATAGCAAAATGTCTGTACGATACGCGTGATGACAGTTAATGAGGTTAAAATATATATTATAACTACATTATATTTATATTATAACTACATTATATTTATATTATATTGTATTATATTAATGTTATATTATAATTAGATTATATTATATTAATACTATATTATAATTATATTATATTGTATTATATCATATTAATACTATATTATATTATAATTATATTATATTATATCAAATTAATACTATATTATAATTATATTATATTATATCATATTAATGCTATATTATAATTAAATTATATTAATATTATATTGTAGTTATATTATATTATATTAATATTAATATTATATTATATTAATACTATATTATAATTATACTATATTATATTAATATTATAAGTAATATTATGCGACATTCTACCACTATGTGATGTTAATTCTAGGAATTTGGATTATGTTAACTATTATGTTAATCTATTTGGAGTTTGGAGTTCACTCACTCTCATCGTAATCGTGAATTATTCTCATTTTAGGGGAACCGGAAGTAGCATCTCATCGCCTTTTCATTACTTGAGCACTATTTTCTATAGTTGTGTCCCACTTAGTCTCACATCGTCTCACATAGTCTCACATAGTCTCACATCGCCTCACACCGTCTCACATAGTCTCACATAGTCTCACATCGTCTCACACCGTCTCACACCGTCTCACACCGTCTCACACCGTCTCATATCGTCTCACACCGTCTCACACCGTCTCACACCGTCTCACACCGTCTCATACCATCTCACATCGTCTCACACCGTCTCACACCGTCTCACACCGTCTCACACCGTCTCATATCGTCTCACACCGTCTCACACCGTCTAACACCGTCACACACCGTCTCACACCGTCTCACACCGTCTCACACCGTCTCACACCGTCTCATATCGTCTCACACCGTCTCACACCGTCTCACACCGTCTCACTCCGTCTCACACCGTCTCACACCGTCTCACACCATCTCACACCGTATCACACCGTCTCACATAGTCTCACACCGTCTCACACAGTCTCACACCGTCTCACACCGTCTCACACCGTCTCACATAGTCTCACACCGTCTCACATAGTCTCACATCGCCTCACATCGTCTCACATCGTTTCACACCGTCTCACATAGTCTCACACCGTCCCACACCGTCTAACACCGTCCCACACCGTTTCACACCGTCTCACATCGCCTCACATCGTCTCACATCGTCTCACATCGTCTCACATCGTCTCACATCGTCTCACACCGTCTCACATAGTCTCACATCGTCTTAAACCATTACACACAGTCCCATATCGTAGTAAGCCATTACACATAGTCCCATATCGTAGTAAGCCATTACATATAGACCTATATCATCTCATACCGTCCGCCGGTGATATATCGGATTACCTATGACTTAAATTCACTTTCTCAATGAGCGCATAATCCGCTAGTTTTATAACAATTGTTTTGACCGGGTGACGTGAGTGGAGGAACGTGAGTATACGGGTCATTGAGTATGCCGTAAAGCGTGTATACGGGTCATTGATTATGCCGTAAAGTGAGTGTGGGTCTGGTGAGTGTACGCCACACACTGTGCGGCTGGTGTGTTCCGTAAAGTGAGTATTCCGTAAAGTAAGTGTGCCGTGAAATGAGTGTACCGTAAAGTGAGTGTGCCGGAAAGTTAGTGTGCCGGAAAGTAAGTGTGAGTCTGGTGAGTATGCGACTGGACAGTGTGCTGTAAAGTAAGTGGATAGTGTGCCGTAAAGTGAATGTGCCGTAAACTGAGTGTGCCGTAAACTGAGTGTGCCGTAAAGTGAGTGTGCCGGAAAGTTAATGTGATTCTGGTGAGTGTGATAACCTATGTAAGTCCGCTCTAAACCTTCATCCTCCAATCAAGTTTAATATACTAGTGTTGTAAATTAATATTTCGATATATACCGAATTTGTCGATGGATTAAACAACACATTATGTAACAATTAATGCACGAGTATTACATAACTAGTTTCTCTGTAACTCTATGCGCGGTTTCTAAAAGAAGGGCTCCAGGGTAAACGACCAGGTCCCTACCATAGCCCAAGTATCATAGAATATAATAATATTATAACTATACGTAATCTTGGAATATTGTTTATCTGGAATACATGTAACTTGGAGTATATTAGAGTACATTATAACCCTATGTGTAGCCATTACGTATTGCTTTTGTTGACTCTCTTTAAAACTATGTTAATCTTAAAGTGTATTATGTAAAAGCAAGCTGAATCCTGCCCTAGGATATTATTGTTAATAAAGTTTAAAACAAGCGATTAGTCTATTTCAATAGCCGGATATAGTTTTTTACATTTCAATCTATGATCTAAACCCGTGGTTTTCTATATATATTATTTAATCGTTACTCACACGATATATATATATATATATACATATTTTTTTACTCATAAGTGTGTTTTTGATGATCAATTAAATATGTTTAAAATTATGGTTAAAGTAGAAATATCTCGCCATCGTAGTATTGAGCATAACAGAATAAAACTAACATAGATATGGGTAAAACAATTCAATGTGTGCAGGTGGAGATTACGACACATATGCTCATGGCGCATGCGTGGTTTAGTTTAAGATATATCGCTACAGACCTAAGACTTTAGACTCGAACTTAGGAATTGAATTTAGGAAGTGAATACTGAAGTCCACTGACTTTCAAACTTTTGAGCTACGCAAACAAACGCGGATTTCATAAAAAGGATGACGTCACCGGCCGGCGTATAAACCACCGCCCCCTGGCGAGGGGACGCGTGCATCACGTTAATTGATTGAAGTAGCTTAGGGAGTGCCTTATCGAGATCGGGCAGGAGTCCCCCGGCATCCATCGTAAGGCTACGATCCATTCGACGACTTTGCCCCCACTTCGCCGCCAGTCCCCATCGCCAAACTCCACCCCCGTTAATACCCTCGAGTTTAGACGTCCAGATAAATGCTAGTGGTAGCAATTTTCAGCAGGATAAATGCTAAATCCATTCGGTAATTGGACAAATACCGCCGGTACTTATAGCTATATTTAAAGTGAGATATAGATGCACTTGAGAGAGAGAGAGAGTGAGAGAGAGAGAGAGAGAGAGAGAGAGAGAGAGAGAGAGAGAGAGAGAGAGAGAGAGAGAGAGAGAGAGAGAGAGAGAGAGATAGAGAGAGAGAGAGAGAGAGAGAGAGAGAGAGAGAGAGAGAGAGGGGGGTGAGCTGTTTATACCTACTTATATCTGTATAAAGATAAGTTGTAATATCTGACTATGTGTTGAGATGTTATTCACAGAGATAATATTTTATGTAATAAAAAAGAGAAAACACATTTATGTTTTCATATAATATATATGCATTTTGTACAGTGTACACTGTACACTGTACACTGTACATTGTACAGTGTACACTGTACAGTGTACACTGTACACTGTACACTGTATATTATATGTAGTACGGATATTCCCGGTAACATTCCTATGTCTCCAACTCCCACGAAATAAATACAATTAGATAAATATAATACAATGCACCTATTAAACTTTATATTCTATAATACCCTGCAAAGTACACGTAAAGGTCTAGATTTACAATTCTTTTTGTGTAATGGAATTTATGAAGATTATACTCATGACTTTGATATGATATGTCCAAATATTAACTTCGATCAGAGTTTCTGATAGCACTTAACTTATACTAATTATATATTGAACACAGAAGTACTGTATTTATTACACTGGAATATGAATTATAAAAAGATTACCATGCAAATGTTATTATGAACTATTTCAGCGTTCACCATGCTGATGAATCTGCTTTATGCATTTGCTATCAATATTATTTTCACCATTTATTGCGTATTGATTTATTTGGGTTTAAAGATTTAACAAATTTACTAAATAAATGAATACTATAACATATGTTAGATTAGTCGTCATTAGGTACACAAAAGTAACTAATGAAATGCATAACATATACTATAAAATATACTATATAATATTATTTAAATCTTTAGGGGGAATATATATATAGTGATATAGAGAGAGAGAGAAAGAGAGAGAGAGAGATAGAGAGAAAGAGAGAGAGAAAGAGAGAAAGAGAGAGAGAGAGAGAGAGAGAGAGAGAGAGAGAGAGAGAGAGAGAGAGAGAGAGAGAGAGAGAGAAATATATAATTCCTGAGAATGCCTTTCTACATGACTAATTAACGAAAAACTGTAATTGGTGTGCCCGAATAGACCCATGAGAATATCTTGACTCTAGGCGACGTGTAGAGCGAAATACAGAAATATCGAGAGAACGGCATGTCCAATGGACATTGTCCATTCAATTTCTTACACGGATGTAACGCACCCACCGACGTTAAGAATGCACGTGTGCATTGTTATAGGGTGCCTGGTGAATACGCTATGGTGGGATTACCGATCAAATCTGAATTATTAAAACAACGTAATATATCTTTAGTAGAGTAATAGATAATTGTTTCATTCTCGTATACAAATTTCCGTAAAGAGAATTAGAATTACCATTCATGTTATCTCACTGTTATCTCATTGTTATATCGCTGTTATCACACGGGTATCTAACGGTTATCTCACGATACTATCACGGTTACTTCACGGTTATCTCACGGTTATTTCACGATTATCCTGCGGTTATCTCTCGGTTATATTACTCTTATCTCACGCTTATCTCAGGGCTATATTACGCTTATTGCACAGTTATCTTAAGCTTATCTCTCGGTTATATTACTCTTATCTCACGGTTATATTACTCTTATCTCACGCTTATCTCTCGGTTATATTACGCTTATCTCACAGTTATCTTAAGCTTATCTCTCGGTTATATTACTCTTATCTCACGGTTATCTTAAGCTTATCTCACGGTTATATTATTCTTATCTCACGGTTATCTCACGGTTATATTACTCTTATCTCTCGGTTATATTACTCTTATCTCACGGTTATCTTAAGCTTATCTCACGGTTATATTGCTCTTATCTCACGGTTATCTCACGGTTATATTACTCTTATCTCACAGTTATCTTAAGCTTATCTCTCGGTTATATTACTCTTATCTTACGGTTATCTTAAGCTTATCTCTCGGTTATATTACTCTTATCTCACGGTTATATTACTCTTATCTCACGCTTATCTCTCGGTTATATTACGCTTATCTCACAGTTATCTTAAGCTTATCTCTCGGTTATATTACGCTTATCTCACAGTTATCTTAAGCTTATCTCTCGGTTATATTACTCTTATCTCACGGTTATATTACTCTTATCTCACGATTATCTCACGGTTATATTACTTTTATCTCACGGTTATATTACGCTTATCTCACAGTTATCTTAAGCTTATCTCTCGGTTATATTACTCTTATCTCACGGTTATATTACTCTTATCTCACGATTATCTCACGGTTATATTACTTTTATCTTACGGTTATATTACGCTTATCTCACAGTTATCTTAAGCTTATCTCTCGGTTATATTACTTTTATCTCAAGGTTATATTACTCTTATCTCACGATTATCTCACGGTTATATTACTCTTATCTCACGATTATCTTACGGTTATATTACTCTTATCTCACGCTTATCTACAATCGGAGTGAAGTTATGTCGCGTATTTGGCATGTACGGTCATTGGATATTCCGATATACGAATATTGTGAAACAGGTTTACGGTAAATGATGAAATGACTATGTCAATGCACACACAACAATATATCGTATACAATACAGCATTTGAGCATATCGAGTTACAACGTAAATATATACGGTGACCATGGTTACAATGTTAGAAATAATGTTTTCTGGAAGTTATTTTCGCCTTATTGAAATCTTTTTTCAAATTTAGTTATAAACTTAGAGAATAAATGCAGTATTATTATAATAATATAATACAATATTAATATAATTAATTTTGTATTATTAAAAGTGTATATTTTGCATTTAAAGTCATAAATCTTATTACAAATAATATATATATATATATATATATATATATAATATTAATATTTTTAAATTGTTACTATGCTATAATATTTAATTTTCATATTTAGGAGGTACATTATATATATTATGTAAAAGAAAATTATATACCTATTATAATGTAATTTAACATCAGCTGTGCATTTAGTAAGTTATAATATAACTACATAGTGTTTGGTATGTGATTATACCCAATATACCTTAAATAATCTTAAATAATACATTTTATAGTTATTACATATTACGAGATATATTACTTAAGTTAGTTTTACCTCACTTCCGGCTCCTCTTCTGACCACTTTCTCCCGTTCAGACCACTGAGACAACATCATTGTGATGTATCTACATCATTATTACTTCGTCGTACTCGGTGATACATCTCATTAGTTACATATACGTATATTATATAATCATAACCGCAAAAACTGAGTTCGTCACTAAAGCCACCTTACGGACGAATTATTCTCTTCGTGAATAATGCATACGCGACTATCTCCTACTTTGAATATATGCATATATATATATATATATATATACATATATATATATATATATATATATATATAATACATATATATATATATATATACATATATATATATATATATATATATATATATATATATACATATATATATATATATATATACATATATATATATATATATGTATATATATATATGTATATATATATATATATATATACATATATATATATATATGTATATATATATATGTATATATATATATATATATTGAGCTATGGGTATTGTGTGAGGTTTATTAACCACCAGCAGGTGCGATGGGTCGTGTTATTGACACTACTCGTACACTACTCGTACACTACTCGTACACTACTCGTACACTACTCGTACACTACTCGTACACTACTCGTACACTACTCTTACACTACTCGTACACTACTCGTACACTACTCGTACACTACTCGCACACTACTCGTACACTACTCGTACACTACTCGTACACTACTCGTACACTACTCGTACACTACTCGTACACTACTCGTACACTACTCGTACACTACTCGTACACTACTCGTACACTACTCGCACACTACTCGCACACTACTCGTACACTACTCGCACACTACTCGCACACTACTCGCACACTACTCGTACACTACACCGCTCGTACACTACTCACTGTATGTGTAAGTATTTATTTGATTAAAACGTAACAATTAAAATTAATACATGTTCTATATTGCGTTGGATATGTACAAAAATAATAATAATCATGATTATTGAAGCAAAAAGCTCTTTAGCTTGCTTTTAAAACGAAGATGGGTAAGTTTAGGGGATAGTGACAATTAGTGTAGATGGTTCCATTTAAGTGGAACGATAAGTGAGAATCTCTTCGGGCCGTATATGTTGTAGTTAGTGGAGGGTAGTGTTAATAGCGTGAGTTAAGAAGTTCGTAATAGTTAGTGGAGGGTAGTGTTAATAGCGTGAGTTAAGAAGTTCGTAATAGTTAGTGGAGGGTAGTGTTAATAGCGTGAGTTAAGAAGTTCGTAATAGTTAGTGGAGGGTAGTGTTAATAGCGTGAGTTAAGAAGTTCGTAATAGTTAGTGGAGGGTAGTGTTAATAGCGTGAGTTAAGAAGTTCGTAATAGTCAAGTGTTAGTAGTTAAGTTAAGTAGTTAAGTTAAGTAGTTAAGTTAAGTAGTTAAGTAGTAGTTAAGTTAAGTAGTTAAGTTAAGTAGTTAAGTTAAGTAGTTAAGTTAAGTAGTTAAGTTAAGTAGTTAAGTTAAGTAGTTAAGTTAAGTAGTTAAGTTAAGTAGTTAAGTTAAGTAGTTAAGTTAAGTAGTTAAGTTAAGTAGTTAAGTTAAGTAGTTAAGTTAAGTAGTTAAGTTAAGTAGTTAAGTTAAGTAGTTAAGTTAAGTAGTTAAGTTAAGTAGTTAAGTTAAGTAGTTAGGTGAGTTAAGTAGTTAAGTTAAGTAGTTAAGTTAAGTATGCGCTTATTGGTAAGTCAGCATTTTATTGAGAATACTCAGTAGTTTGTAGTTAATTAAGTTGTGGGTAGTTATCCAATTTAGTTGTTGTCGTAATACCGTAGTACTTGTAGAATAGTCCGTTCGTTTCAGTGCGTAAATCATTCGGCTAGATAGGATCAGCATATTGTCAAAGTGTATGATTTGGTTCTTATTTCCAGGTGCTGGTAGCGAGTTACGGTATTACAGGCGAGAACGTATTACGTAATTCGTGTAAGCATGGTGGCAGTTGTATCCGTGTAATGTCTAAGATTGTCGTAGTTGTCTAAGATTATCGTAGTTGTCTAAGATTATCGAGTTACGCTATTTTCGTTTCCTTGTTAATTGTATAGGTTCATCGAAGTTCATCGTTACACTGAAATCCTAAATAGTTCTTAAATGGGTTCCATTTCTAAATGTATAGAGGATTTTAGTTGCATTGAAAACGTTTTTTCCCAGGTAATATTATTGGCGTGCGTAAGTCTCCCGCACTTTTCTCACGTACCTCGCATACCTCTCGTACATCCCTATAGGTCGGGTAGTACGTCGTACAACCCTCGCACATCCAACATACACTATTCGCGCACGCCACGTACTCCACGCACTCCATCCCGGTGGAGTACGGTGTTAATGGCTGTAGAGGCAATAATACAAGATCTGCGTTGACGTCT
>OZ038316.1:9529906-9578890 GCA_964035775.1 Osedax frankpressi
TAGATAGTGTGTAGATAGTGTGTAGATAGTGTGTAGATAGTATGTAGATAGTGTGTAGATAGTGTGTAGATAGTGTATAGATAGTGTGTAGGTAGTGTGTAGGTAGTGTGTAGGTAGTGTGTAGATAGTGTGTAGATAGTGTGTAGATAATGTGTAGATAGTGTGTAGATAGTGTGTAGATAGTGTGTAGATAGTGTGTAGATAGTGTGTAGATAGTGTGTAGATAGTGTGTAGATAGTGTGTAGATAGTGTGTAGGCAGTGTGTAGATAGTGTGTAGATAGTGTGTAGGCAGTGTGTAGATAGTGTGTATATAGTGTGTAGATAGTGTGTAGATAGTGTGTAGATAGTGTGTAGATAGTGTGTAGGCAGTGTGTAGATAGTGTGTAGATAGTGTGTAGGCAGTGTGTAGATAGTGTGTAGGTAGTGTGTAGATAGTGTGTAGATAGTGTGTAGATAGTGTGTAGATAGTGTGTAGATAGTGTGTAGATAGTGTGTAGATAGTGTGTAGATAGTGTGTAGATAGTGTGTAGATAGTGTGTAGATAGTGTGTAGATAGTGTGTATATAGTGTGTAGATAGTGTGTAGATAGTGTGTAGATAGTGTGTAGATAGTGTGTAGATAGTGTGTAGATAGTGTGTAGATAGTGTGTAGATAGTATGTAGATAGTGTGTAGATAGTGTGTAGATAGTGTGTAGATAGTGTGTAGATAGTGTGTAGATAGTGTGTAGATAGTGTGTAGGCAGTGTGTAGATAGTGTGTAGATAGTGTATAGATAGTGTGTAGGCAGTGTGTAGATAGTGTGTAGATAGTGTATAGATAGTGTGTAGATAGTGTGTAGATAGTGTGTAGATAGTGTGTAGATAGTGTGTAGATAGTGTGTAGATAGTGTGTAGATAGTGTGTAGATAGTGTGTAGATAGTGTGTAGGCAGTGTGTAGATAGTGTGTAGATAGTGTATAGATAGTGTGTAGGCAGTGTGTAGATAGTGTGTAGATAGTGTATAGATAGTGTGTAGATAGTGTGTAGATAGTGTATAGATAGTGTGTAGATAGTGTGTAGATAGTGTGTAGATAGTGTGTAGATAGTGTGTAGATAGTGTGTAGGTAGTGTGTAGATAGTGTGCAGATAGTGTGTAGATAGTGTGTAGATAGTGTGTAGATAGTGTGTAGATAGTGTGTAGATAGTGTGTAGATAGTGTGTAGATAGTGTGTAGATAGTGTGTAGATAGTGTGTAGATAGTAGGTAGATAGTGTGTAGATAGTGTGTAGATAGTGTGTAGATAGTATGTAGATAGTGTGTAGGCAGTGTGTAGATAGTGTGTAGATAGTGTGTAGATAGTATGTAGATAGTGTGTAGATAGTGTGTAGATAGTATGTAGATAGTGTGTAGGCAGTGTGTAGATAGTGTGTAGATAGTATGTAGATAGTATGTAGATAGTGTGTAGATAGTGTGTGAAAGCTTATTTCCTATGACATGTTGTTATTTTGTGTTCATTTTATCGTTATCGATAACTACCCTATGTGATAAGTTTTATCGTTTTCTATAGGAACTTCGTCTATTTGTAACAATAACTACAATGCAGAAAGTCGTAAACACCGATTCGTGTACTATCGGAGGGTTTGGAGCGATGGGACCTGGGAATACGGAATAGCATGGCGTTATATAATATAGTTACGTTTTATTTAACAATTTAAAGTCGAGGTTTTACTCGATATTTATTCTCCGATGATTTGACCCATTTTCGACGATCTGATAAGAGAAAGTATTTCAGATCTCGTTTAAAAATACATGACCTTAAAGAACGAACCATCTTGACAATGCATGCCGTATAACGTACTTATACGATATCGGCACGTACGGCGTACGTAAGGGCACGGGTTACCTAACATCAGCGTATTTCAACTATTGTGCCATATGACCTTTATACGTGGATATACGTGACCTTGAAAAGTGTATCCTCGGTATTACGGTGTCATAAACAGGCTACGCATTCCTTAACGTGTGTCTATTTCGTAATTAACGTATTCGACTATTCGGCCCAGTTTAGTGGAGACGTAATCATAATTACAAAATATATATATATACTGTACTTAATATATCCGGATATATTGTATTTATCGGAATCAAATAGAGCTGTACACTCTGGAAGACAAAAACGCAGGGCTAATAAAATATATTAATTATATTAATAGGATGAAATAAAAAGAAAACATAATAAAAGCTTCTTGTATTCGTAGGAAATAAAATAAATATACTAAAAAAAAATAAGGAAATAAAAAATATTAAGTTGTATATATTATGCAATATTATGCAATATATAGTATACAGAATTTTAATACTATATTTTGTAGATCCTCTCTATATGCAGCTAATGTAGTAATATTAAAAGCCCCACAATGTTTGTCCTATGTAGTGATGTAAAGAGCCCTATCACCATTATCCCAGGTAGTGATGATCCCTATAACACTTAGTTAAGTTTATGATGCGGAGAGTTTGTTCTAATGTTCCACTTAAACGTGTGTTAGCATGCAGCCTATGCGTTATATTCAAATATGAAGTGTGAAGGGCTGCGTCACCATGGTTACCGAGACATCAGAAGTATAGAGTCAATACCCCTAGCCGGCCACTAAACCAGCACCCGCCTCTACACCGATACTCGTCACATAACCCCTCTCATAACCCCTCTCATAATCCTTACCAACGAAATGCTATAATATCCAATACGCCCCTAAATACGCCCATAACTATTGTTACCGACCCTACTATAAAGTCCCATAACTCTACATAACTACGCCCCCCCCAGGTCTCTCGGGAGCAGGTAAGACTACCATATCGTTCGCACTCGAGGAGTACTTGGTATCCCACGGTATTCCAGCATACTCATTGGACGGGGACAATATCAGGCTCGGACTTAACAAGAACCTCAGCTTCTCGCCAAAGGACCGCGAGGAGAATATCAGGTGAGTGGGCTACCTGCCACCTGGCGGGTGTCGGTGTCACTACTGACACGTCGGGGTCATTCCGGGTGTCACTACGGACACGTCGGAGTCATTCCGTGTGTCGGTGTCGCTACTGGCGCGTCGGTGTCACTACTGACACGTCGGAGTCATTCCGGGTGTCGGTGTCACTACTGGCGCGTCGGTGTCACTACTGGCGCGTCGGTGTCACTACTGACACGTCGTCAAAACTTAATCGCATACCCCGTGTATACGTGCCACCTCGGTATCGCCTATGATGTAATTAAAGGTCTTGGCAATCTACACGAGGGAATGTGCTCTGATTATGCGCATACACTGACGTCACCAGTGACGTCATAAGTTCCTTCGAATCGTTGATGTAGTGATGTGACATATTAATTTCTATATTAAGCGCTGTCTTATACATATACAATGTCATTAACTTAAGCATATGCATATATATATAAATATATGCATATATATATATATATATATATATATAAGTAGAGATACACCAATAACGCAATATAATTATATTTGGTAGGCATGTTATATAACAATACAATAATTGCAACGCTAATACTCCATTAGTATATTTCTTTACAAATAAGTTATATAATAGTTACGTAGTGTATATCTACGTTTTTTTATCGATATCACAACGGGAGACATACGTATTACGTTTGCATCATCTGGCTAAAAGTTATCGTAAGATTTATGTGCCGGTAATACGGGACACAGTCAAGGTAAACTTGTAAGTTAATATCTTTGTAAGACAATATCTGCTCGTTATTAATCACTGGTTATATATTCCAGTCAGCCTAGCTCCTTACGTCAAACTCCGGCCCACAAACTCTAAACCCCGCCCACAAACTGAATTCCCGCAAAACCCCGCCCATAAACTCTATTCACGCTAAACCCCGCTCATAAACTCTATTCCCGCAAAACCCCGCTCATAAACTCTATTCACGCTAAATCCCGCCCACAAACTCAATTCCCGCAAAACTCCGCTCATAAACTCTATTCGCGCTAAATCCCGCCCACAAACTCTATTCACGCTAAACCCCGTACATAAACTCTATTCGCGCTAAATCCCGCCCACAAACTCTATTCACGCTAAACCCCGCTCATAAACTCTATTCGCGCTAAATCCCGCCCACAAACTCTATTCACGCTAAACCCCGCTCATAAACTCTATTCACGTTAAACCCCGCTCATAAACCCTATTCACGTTAAACCCCGCCCACAAACTCTATTCCAGATAAACCCCGCCCACAAACTATATTCACGCTAAACCCCGCCCACAAACTCTATTCCAGATAAACCCCGCCCACAAACTATATTCACGCTAAAACCCGCCCACAAACTCTATTCCAGATAAACCCCGCCCACAAACTCTATTCCAGATAAACCCCGCCCACAAACTCTACTCACGCTAAATCCCGCCCATATCTATCACTAGTTTAACGCTAAGCCACGCTCTATCAGGAGAATATCGGAAGTGTCTCGATTATTTGCTGATGGCGGTATCGTTTGTCTTAGCAGTTTCATATCTCCGTACAGAAAGGTTTATTATGCGTATACATCCGCTTGCTATGCCTAGATATCACGCCGCTAACTCGGCCTTCTAACCACGCCCATAATCACATCATCGACGGCATCGAATAACCGTAAGCCCCGACCGCGATCCCAAACGAACAGTCTAACCTCTAAGGACCGCTAAGGAGATCCTACAACCGTTACCGACTAGCCGTGATCTAATCGCGCCACTACCCTGACCAATACTTCGCGCCTGACCACGCACGTAAACTCTACTCGTGATAAACCCCGCCCCCGTAACCCCACCCCCATAACCCCGCCCCCATAACCACGCCCCCAGGACCGCAACAGCGCCAGAGAACTTCACGAACAGAACGGACTTCCGTTTTTCGAGTGTTACGTAAACACGCCCATCGACGTGTGCGAACAAAGAGATGTCAAGGGTCTTTATAAGAAAGCACGTCAAGGTCTCATCAAAGGTTCGTATCGATGGCGGTACAATAGAATACGTAGTTGTCTATAAAGCGGTATCCTCTGTGTGTGTGCGGAACGCGAACTTAAACGAAATGAATTGTCGAGGTGCGTCAATAAATATGTACTGTTTACTATTTCCGCTAACGAAATCGTACTAAAAGCGAAACGTGTCCAACGTTTGAAGTTACTATTGTTCTTTTTATGTGATTTGACCAGCCTCAGACTGAGGACTCCGTACTCGGGTCATAGCTTAACCTAACCTTGCACCCTATCGTAACTACGCCCCTCGCCCCGCCCCTTAGGCTTTACGGGTATCGACCAGGTCTACGAGGAACCCAACAGCCCAGAACTTGACCTCAAAGCTGGAGAACTGTCAATTATTGACTGCGTTCATGAAGTCGTCCGGATGCTCGAAGAAAAGGTGGGTTACATAATAGAAGCGCGCGTGTGAAACAGCTCGATTTTACTAGTCAACCTCCTAAACACGCCCCTAAACACGCCCCTAAACACGCCCACAGGGTATCATTCCTTCGGCCAAGCATAACACGGTTCACGAGTTGTTCATTCAGGAAGATAAACTGTCAGCAGCAGTAAAAGAAGCTTCTTTATTGAAGAGCGTTGAAATCTCCAAGGTTACAGTTCACATTATACTTATTTCACTTGATAACATGTCGCTTACATCGAGTGTAATTCTCCATGACACCTGACACCTGACATCTGATATTGGTTCTTTAAGTCCTGACACATTTTAACAGATTAATAATATATTCAGTTAAAAAATAACATGTTCAGTATTTTGCATGACGCATAATAGATACCTCTCTATCTCTCTCTACCTCCCTCCCTATCTCCCTCCCTCTCTCTCTCTCTATCTCCTTCTCCCTCCCTCCCTCCTTCCCTCCCTCCCCCATTCCGTTTGATAAAATGTGTATATTTATAGATCCAGGAAGACCGAGTCCGTTAGAATTGGTGCTTTTGAATATCATTAGTTCATCGGTCTACATTAACTACAAACCCTTACAATTACCACCTATCTAGTCCTATACCACGTATCCACTCACTGAGCATACTCCGTCCGAGTTTTATACCCCGCCCACTCATTCCGACTCCATTCACCACACCCCCCGCTAACGCACCCCATCGGGCTAAGCTCCGTCCAAACAATAACCACAAGCAGCTCGAGTGTCCAGCAAATGGCGATTATTATGTTAAATATTTCTAAAAAGTAATACATTTTTTCAGTGTAAAAAATTTAAATTGTGAAGTCACAGAGATCCTGGTAATCTCTTTAACCTCTAGCCTCTTTCACTTTCCCCTGCCACGAACGCTTTATACTAACCACTGATAATAACCACTACCTCTGACCTCTGCCGCAGTTGGACCTTCAGTGGGTGCAGGTTTTGGCCGAGGGATGGGCGTCTCCTCTCAGTGGATTCATGAGACAAACTGAATACCTTCAGAGCCAACACTTTGGGTGTCTATTCGACAGTTAGTTTTCGATGTCGTCTTTGTTACGGGTTTTGTCTGGAGTCTTTGAAAGTCGATAGTAGATATTTTTCATAACGAATGTAAAAATATCTTTAAAAAATTTTAAAAGGTTACATTTTTTTAAATATCATTTTATAAAATTTATAAAATAAAAATTATTTTGTAGTCATATAAAAAAAAAAAAGAGTTTTCATTGTTAATAATCGTATCTTGTGAGTTAATTCAAATTCACATCGGATATTATTTCAAGAAATACAAATTATGCGCTAGATTAGTTACAACATAAGAAAAGTGTAAACATTCTACTCGCATATAAATTGCGCGGTTATCTAAATTGATGTTGGAAATGGCGTTTGGCTGTAACGATATTAAAGCTTGACCCGGCTCCAGATGACGGAGGAGTACAAAATCAATCGATACCGATTGTTTTGCCGGTCAGCACAAAGGATAAGGATCTCCTCGTCGGAGATAAGGCATTTACGCTTACCTACAAGGGCGTGGCAGTTGCAATACTCAGGACTCCGGAGTTCTACGAACATCGTAAGGTAGGTCTGGAAGGTCGAGAGTTAGAGGTCGGGGGTCGTAGGTTGGTTGATTCGTTGTCGCTAAATATGATATAATCGTTATATTATTGGTTGTCGTTGAAGATGAGTCATCGTGTTATTTGTCAACGAACTTAATTACCAGTCACTGAGAAATATGTTAAAATAGCAAATCTATTAATAGAATAATTAGTGGTTTTGTTTTAGATTTTGTGATTTCAAAACTTTCTAAAAAGATGATGAATGTCCTCATCTCATTATCTCTGTGTGTCAAATTTATTTCTCTATTCGAATGATGTGTTTATTTCGAAAAAGCCTGGCTATTTTTTATATTTTATCGCGATAACTATAAATCAACCTCCTATCTAGTTTATACTATGTCTACTTTGCAATGTATTGCATAATTTGCATAGATCAAATGATACATTCCAAAAAGGTAAGCTATATAAAATGATATGCTAATGAGTTTGACTGATACAATAGGAAGAGCGTTGTTGCAAACAGTTCGGTTGCTGCAATCAAGGTCATCCCTACATCAAGGTCAGCACTTTCGCCAGTAGACATTACATCGAGTTGCTAGTCTTTGGGCTGCTTATTAATATGCGTAGATATTTGGAACATTTTTTAGTGAATCAAACTTTATTAATCTGAGATTTGTAAAATCATTTGTTGTACCTATAAAAATACCTAGAACTAAAATCCAAGTACTTAAATGCCAATCACAATCATTGTACTTTACAGGATTTTATCTAATCTAAAATATAATATCTAATCTAAAAAGGCGTCTTGCTTCGAAAATAAATTATTTCTATGTTTTAGAAATTTTTAGAATAGATTTCCGATTATTAAATTGCACGAGAATTTCATTGTCTCGCCATTTACCGCTTTTAACATCTCACTTGTACCTAATACAGATGATATACGACAGCGGTGATTGGCTAGCTGGAGGTGACCTCGAGGTGCTCGGACGTATCAAATGGGAGGATGGACTAGATAAATACCGCTTGACTCCAAATGAACTGCGACAGAAGTTCAAGGAGATTGGGGTTAGCAATACTTAGAGGAGATAAATGTGTATATGCGGGGTTGTAGGGGTGTATGAAGGGGGGTGAGGAGATATTTGTGTGCATGCGGGGGTGTAGGGGTGTAGGGGGTGTAGGGGGTGTATGAAGGGGGTGAGGAGATAATTGTGTGTATGCGGGGGTGTATGGGTGTAGGGGGTGTATGAAGGGGGATGAGGAGATACTTGTGTGTATGAAAGGGTGTAGGGGGTGTATGAAGGGGGTGAGGATATACTTGTGTGTAGGGGGTGTAGGGGTGTATGAAGGGGGTGAGGATATACTTGTGTGTATGAAAGTATGTAGGGGGTGTATGCGGGGGTGTAGGGGTGTAAGAAGGGGGGTGAGGAGATACTTGTGTGTATGAAAGGGTGTAGGGGGTGTATGCGGGGGTGTATGCGGGGGTGTAGGGGTGTAGGTGTGTATGAGGGGGGTGAGGATATACTTGTGTGTATGAAAGGGTGTAGGGGGTGTATGAAGGGGGGTGAGGAGATACTTGTGTGTATGCTGGGGTTTAGGGGTGTAGGGGGTGAGGAGATACTTGTGTGTATGCTGGGGTTTAGGGGTGTAGGGGGTGAGGAGATACTTGTGTGTATGCTGGGGTTTAGGGGTGTAGGGGGTGAGGAGATACTTGTGTGTATGCTGGGGTTTAGGGGTGTAGGGGGTGAGGAGATACTTGTGTGTATGCTGGGGTTTAGGGGTGTAGGGGGTGAGGATATTCTTGTGTGTATGCTGGGGTTTAGGGGTGTAGGGGGTGAGGAGATACTTATGTGTATGCTGGGGTGTAGGGATGTAGGTGTGTATGAGGGGGGTGAGGAGATACTTGTGTGTATGCTGGGGTTTAGGGGTGTAGGGGGTGAGGATATTCTTGTGTGTATGCTGGGGTTTAGGGGTGTAGGGGGTGAGGATATACTTGTGTGTATGCTGGGGTTTAGGGGTGTAGGGGGTGAGGATATTCTTGTGTGTATGCTGGGGTTTAGGGGTGTAGGGGGTGAGGATATACTTGTGTGTATAAAAGGGTGTAATTGTATATGCAGAGCTACTCCATTGAATGATAATTTCCCGGAAACTCTCCGAATGCTAGCACATCGAGAGCTGCCTGCTTTCCCGACACAACTCCTACTCTCCCCCCACAGGCTGACGCCGTGTTTGCTTTCCAATTACGCAACCCCATACACAATGGTCACGCTCTGCTCATGCAAGACACCAGGGAGAAACTACTCACCAGGGGATTCAAAAAACCGGTGCTACTGTTACATCCGCTAGGTTAGCGACGTTATTTCTCGCCAGGTGGCTACTGATTCATTTTAGTGCCGCCATTTCACATTCTACAACACCCACTCCAGCCTACGCGATTCATCCCACACGTATGAACCCCGAAACAAATACGTGCCCCCATCATGAACTACTTCCACTCCCATCTACTACTCATTCGCCTAACGCTACGACATCTCCGCCTCCAGGTGGCTGGACTAAAAACGACGACGTGTCGTTGGAGTGGCGTATCCGGCAACACGAGGCGGTGCTGGCGGCTGGAGTTCTAGACCACGCCCACACCGTAATGGCAGTGTTCCCGTCGCCGATGATGTACGCGGGACCCACCGAGGTCCAGTGGCACGCAAAGGCCCGCATGTCGGCCGGAGCAAACTTCTACATCGTAGGTCGCGACCCCGCGGGAATGCCGCACCCTACCGAGAAACGAGACATGTACCACGCCGAACACGGGGCAAAGGTTAGCGAAAGGTCCGACTCAGCGAAGGGGCGTGGCTAATGTCAAAGTCTAAAATTTCACATTCATTCGATTAAGAATAGCCCTGAATATCAAAAATGCCATTCATACCTTATTAGCCTGAATAACTACACCATCCTTTGCCCCACTAATCACTCCGGTACTCACGTCACTACTCCAACCATCCATACCTAACTTAACCCCACCCCTAGGTGATGATGGTGACCCCAGAACTCACCTCACATAACCCCAATCCCCTAGATGTTGATAATGACTCCATCACTCACCCCATCTCCTAGGTGTTAACGATGGCCCCAAAACTCACCCCGCATAACTCCCGCCCCTAGGTGTTAACGATGGCCCCAAAACTCACCCCGCATAACTACCGCCCCTAGGTGTTGACGATGGCCCCAAAACTCACCCCGCATAACTCCCGCCCCTAGGTGTTAACGATGGCCCCAAAACTCACCCCGCATAACTACCGCCCCTAGGTGTTGACGATGGCCCCAAAACTCACCCCGCATAACTCCCGCCCCTAGGTGTTAACGATGGCCCCAAAACTCACCCCGCATAACTACCGCCCCTAGGTGTTGACGATGGCCCCGGGACTCGACAAACTCGAGATCGTTCCATTCCGCGTAGCCGCCTACAATGAACGTAAACGTGAAATGGACTTCTTTGACCCCAATCATGCCGCCGATTTCACCTTCATCTCGGGCACAAAGGTCAATACTCCCCCCACGCCTATATTCCCCCCATCGAGGTGCCAGGAGAGCGCAGTAAATTCTTCTTCGAATTCAGGAGACTGGTTCTAAGCTATTCGGCACAAACTAAAAACAATCATCGAATTTTTATTTTCAACCCGAGAGGGTTCTCCAACCAACCTCCTCAATCCTACGAATTATTGATCTCCTACGCGGCAATCGTCGTTCATTTCAAACCAATCGACTTCGCGTAGCTGACCGACTCCCCAGACCAGTAACGGCCCTTCCCGTTCACAGATGCGTGCGTTGGCGCGAGCCGGAGACACGCCACCAGAGGGCTTCATGGCACCCGCCGCCTGGAAAGTGCTCTGCGAATACTACTCTTCGATGAACGGCACCGGAGATACAAAGTAAACGTCGCACGGCTTGCACTCCAACGGCCCCGCCCTCGTCCCATCTTTGTTGTCATCGTATTTATTGTAGAATGTAGAGTGAGTGAGAGAGAGAGAGAGAGAGAGATACAGAGAAAGAGTGAGTGAGAGAGAGAGAGCGAGAGAGAGAGAGAGAGAACGAGAGAGAGAGAGAGAGAGAGATAATTATATAGAATCAATAGTTTCGCAGGATATCATCCTGACTACATACATTGCGTTTATTGTTTTTATGAGAATATAAATGAAACTGAACGAGAAACTCCGCCTTTGTAGAGAATTTATTTTAGTGAACTCGCAACGCAATGCATTACTAATATTATATAATACTACTTTCTGCCGCCAGGGAGGCATTATATAAATAATTATCGGATACAACAAGGAAATGCGGTTACGTTAATGTTGTATTTAGGGTGTAAGGTCTTTGGGATTGTGGGGTCACGATGAAGCTACTTCACTCAGTGGTTCCTCGAGAAATTTTGCGAGAATTTCAATCTGTTATAGTGTTTAAATGAAGTTAACTTGGGTATATATATATATATGTATATATATATATATATATATATATATATTAGAAATAAACTTCATCTCGAGTTCATAATGTATTTTTTTCTAATATAATCTGGTTTAAATATTACTTTTACTTTAAATAATGTTTAGCGAAGAGGTAATATAAGATGGAACCTTCAACTTCAATAAGCCTATTGGTGTTTTCTTATTCGCGTAGATACATAGCAAGAGATTGGCGACTTTTGCAATCGCTACTTTTCCGATCTGAATGAAAATAAAAATATTTTATTAGCTTTATAAATAAAGATTTAGAAATTAATTTTTATAAATTGATCATTTAATTATACAAATATTATTATGAAAGTATTAAATGAAAAATAGCATTATTGATTTGGAAACATTTATAAGATACTAAAGATCTAATTTATTAATTACTATCTATTAAATCAATTCTATAGTATACCGGAAATATTGTATACAATGTATGTACATCATATGAAGAAAATTGTCTTCAGTTGTAATATTTTTATATAGCAAAGTTAAATGTGCATTGTAAAAAATACATTAGATAGTGCATTATCTATGGAATAATGCATCATTATATAAGGACTATTATACAATTGACATAAATAATTGTAATTTTATAGCAAGCATCCACAATACGCTGAATAACCTGAGATTTCATAAGTAAAAATCACAAGTCGTAAATTAGATACTAGAGAATTGTAGATAAATGGTATTTAGTTTAATGCGAATCACTTCTACCATTTGGTCTCTTGGCTAATCAATAGTCGAGTATCACCTGGCAGTTGAGGAGTATCATCTTCAGCGAATCGGTGTCGTTGTCGAGAGAGGTACTACCGTAGCCAAAGGAACAACGTTCGTACTCCGTCCAAATATTGCTGGCAATGGCGGCGGTGACTCGACTGTCAATAACACCTCGGCCAGAAAATGCCAACACCGAACCCTCGTTATTGAGCAGCCTGCAAACAATGGAGACTGGGCTTGGTTATGCGAAGGAGTTGAGTTGCCGGCATTCATTATATTTCCCGAGTAACTTTTGTTACTGAACTGGTATAGAAATATTTTATTAGAAATCAAATATAGACTCCGATTTTAATTTACTACATACTTATATAATATCAAATGTTTTATATAATAATAAAATATTAAGAAGTGTATTATGAATGAAATAAATAGAAATGAAAGGATACTATGTAGAAATATTGGTCATTTTCTGGTTATTAACTAGTAATTGTATTAACTGGGTAACATTTCAGCCGGAAGTAGTGGCCAGTTAGTGATAGATGAATGATTTAATCCTATTGTAATAATTGTAATAAAATAAAGAGGATTTAAAATACACAACTTTATAACAAGGCCAGAAATAAGTAGTAATTTAAAAATATATTTCATAAGATTTTTATAAAATGTATTTAAGGGGATAAAAATATCAACTATTTAATATTTGTAATTTTATAAAAGCATGCAATAGTCTTATAAATCTAATTTGTATAATAATTAAAAAAGAGATTTTAATTTATATTATTTTTTAAATTTATAAGAATGATTGATACATAATAAAATAGCAATCCTTCACATTGTTCATAATGTTATGCAATATTTATATTCAGGTTATCGATAAAGAGCTATTGATGACATAATATGTGATATAAGGAATATTTGTTTTTGAGTTCACCTATTTTATAAATATCAAAGTAGGATCCCCAATTATATGCTCACCAGTGGTGACTCATATATCTATCCAATAGGTGTATCACTAGGCTGATTACCCAGCAAACAATCCAGGTAATTTCATTTTTTGCATTGCATAATTTCTTTTATATTATTTTTTATTTTTGTGAACCCATCAAAGTATTTTATAAAACTATTACATCACTCTGTTTGCTGGGTGTAACTAGGCATCTGGTATAATAACTATGCATAACTATAGCAATAAATATCCTTTTTTAAGTTGTGTACAGATCATAGACATTTTAAAGGATAGATCATATATATATTTTTATATTATACATATATAGTGAATACAATATTTGATTCTAATATATTTTGTACAGTGTATGTATCAGGTGATCAGATGAATGATTGTAAAATGATTCCCTAAACGTTATAATGTAACAATGTTTTATACACTCATAGTTTACCGATTAATTATCTCTCTCGTTTCTGTGAATATATACATTTTGTTTATCTCAAATCTATGACACATTTTATATCTTAGAAAGTAATAATTCAAATATGTATTATATTATTACTAGGGGTGTTAAATTAACAAATTTTTATTTCGATTTTAAACTATATCAAACATAATCACATGATTAGGAACAATTATTCTTTATTCAATTTGTATTTTAAACTATCATAATTAAATTAAATAATAAATATATATATATATACTAATGTATCTAACATTGTATTAAGGACACCTCCAGTATTTGCTTGTCCAAGCAATTCTGTTAATGCTCTTGGTTTTAACATTTTAAATATAATTATTTTCAAATTTTATAATTATTTATAAAAATATCATTATCTATACCCATACATTATAATCGTTGCAATAATATACTAAAATATGACATTAATAAAAAGAAAATACATAACTAAACGAATTTGTTTTAAAAATGATATATATGATTTAGTTAAAATAACTATATCGAATGTATAGTATGTTATAATAGTTTATATAATTAATATTACCCTAACTATAACTAATATTAAGCATAGGATGTATTATTTAATTTATAAATATTTGTGGATGACTTTTTTTAAATATTCAATATCTATGGTTTATTAGAATATCAAAGATTATCATTTTTTTAATGCTACCTTGTTTTAGATTATACCAATATGATCATAAATTTTTTTTTTAATTTATAAACATTTATTAATTATGAATTCTAGTGAAACTATTGTTCAGTTTGATCTTTTCCCAGACTCAAATAATAATGAACTTCTTAGTAAAGAAGAGATGTATGAATATGTTGAATTAATTATGGCACATTATTCCAAATTTATTGATGAAAACGAATATATATTCTACAAAGATTCATTTAATTTGGAACCAAAATTAGGTTTAATATTTATTAGTTTAATTTTTATTAAAATTTGTAGTTTAATTTAAGTTTTATTATGAAAGTCTATTAATTCTAATCAATACATATACTCATTATTTAACCCTTAAGTGCTAAATAATTCATCCTATTTTATCATAATAATAATAATATTAGTATTTTATAATACATTATAATTCACTAATAATTAATTATTATTATTAAATTAACTTTAATAATATAAATATTAATTTAATTAATATTATATAGAGACATATGCATTCCTCAAAATTAAGAATAATATACTATGAAATCTCGATGACTTGAATACATATACATTGTTCTTTACATATACATATACTATGATAACTACCATATCCAACCCAATAAATCAATAATAATAATAATAATAATATAATATATATCAAACTTGGGAAAATTAACATATCAGATAAATGTAGTAATATATTTTAGTCTAAACTAAATTAGACTCGATTAGAGTGGAGTTTTCAAAATTAATAGATATTTCCAAATCCGATCAAATATAGTAATTAATATGTCCAGAGGAATAATGTAGTAAATGTAATTTTGATTAACTAAATATAGAAATAATATTGAACAATTGAAATATAAAAGGATATATAGATTTTTATATAAAAGAAAGTATTTTTATTTTTTTTTAGTTGAAATATTATTTTAGAGATAATTTGTTTGATATTATAAAGTTCAGTTGTTCTTTTATTAATTAGGAAACTTATATTATTATTTATAAATAATTATATAGAGACAGGAAGCTTGATACACAGAAAGATAAAAGGAGATATAATATCGAAGAAGCTGAATTATCGAATACATTTTTTACATTTTATTAATCTTTTTTATGTATTATAAAAACCTGTTTTTTACATTTTTTGAGTTGTTATAATATATTCTATGATATACTATTATTCATATTAAAAGTATCACTATTTCATCATAGCGTTGAAAATGCATTTCCAATGTTTGTAAAGTCGTCTACGAAAATGAGTTGCCGTAAATGTTATTTTCCGATTTGTGTGATTCACCGACGTCTCTACAGGAAGTCGGCCGTCACGCTTCATTGGCTACATGAACTGCGGCCTCAGCGTGCAGGACGAATGGTACACGGTGAAACTACTGAAGCATTTAACTCGCGCCATCCAGGGACTGGCGGCGAGGTTATCACCGCACCCGTGTTCAGTGGCTGTAGGCCCCCACCTACTAGAGCAGTGGCCCACTGGCGGAGCTCTACGTCCGATTACGATTCTAGTTTCGTTTTTACATTTCTGAAACTTTCGTATAGTTGATTACGTTACTAAGTAATATGAAATTATAATAAAATTGACTTGCCGAATAAAGACTATGATTACATTTAATACACTAGCCATAAGCTGTCAATAAAGGTGCTTTTGAAATGCTTTGAAACTAAATTGTTTGATATAATTTTATAATGTATACTTTTTAACAAAATACCAAAATTTAACTACCACTTAATTTCCCAATTTTGCCAGCATTTCTGATGAGGACGGTTCTTTTCTGATGATTGAAGCCGCTCACCACTTGCCGAAATGGCTGGACCCGTCCAACATAGACAACAGGGTAACCTTGCCAGCTAAGACCATTTCAATTGTATTTTCTAGTCCAGATGATTATAAATAATGTATATATATCTCAGATTATATTTCTTGCTTGACAATCTTTATGTATTTATATACATGTGGATTGTTTAATAGTTTGGTTTGTATTTTTTTTCACACTTAATAAACATTAAAATTTACAAATGTATTATATAAATGTGAGTATATATATTATAATATATATAATATATGGAATATATATGAACTATATATAATATAAGAATATAAATTTCTCAAAATATAATTGAAAATAAAATCTATAGGTGTGGATATACAATGGTGATATTCATTTATTGAATGGTGACAGGGGTTAGTTCTATATCTCTTACACACACCACTTACATCCACCTCATGTACCCACCACACACCACTAGACCCACTGCTGCATACCTCCCTACACCTCACCCTACACCTCACTATAGCCCACTGTATACACACAGCCTATGTAGACTGAACATTTATAATATTATAATATTACATACATTTTCATGTCTTTACACCCCTTTACATCTTGCATTCCCCTATATGTCTACCTTACGCTAACTATACTCTACACCCCCTATACCCCTTTTCTCCAAACAATCTCCTACATATACGCTACAAATACCTAAACTCCTGCACGCCCCAGATGGAGATATGACAATGAAGGAGATGACAGCCCTCGATATTCTACGAGATGACCTTTCACCTACGAAGGCGACCTCTAAAATCAATCAGATGATAACGAATCGCTGTGAAGAGTTAGTCTAACCTCTTCCCCATCACCTATCCTGCCTGGCAAACCTATGGTATTATTTAACCCATACATAGTATATGTCTTGTATAATGTACATCCAACAGAACATTAGTTTTGTGCCTACAATAAATTCTTCCCTACAACTTTCTGATATTCAATGTGATCATTCTAGAACAGCTTGAGCTCCCTTTCTAGACCTTTACCTCTCTTCCTACCCTTCTTATCACTCTTCTTACCCCTTTACCTCTCTTCCTATCCCTTTACCTCTCTTCCTACCCCTTTACCTCTCTTCCTACCCCTTTACCTCTCTTCCTATCCCTTTACCTCTCTTCCTACCCCTTTACATCTCTTCCTACACCTTTACCTCTCTTCCTATCCCTTTACATCTCTTCCTATCCCTTTACCTCTCTTCCTACCCTTCTTATCACTCTTCTTACCCCTTTACCTCTCTTCCTATCCCTTTACCTCTCTTCCTACTCCTTTACCTCTCTTCCTACCCCTTTACATCTCTTCCTACCCCTTTACCTCTCTTCCTATCCCTTTACATCTCTTCCTATCCCTTTACCTCTCTTCCTACCCTTCTTATCACTCTTCTTACCCCTTTACCTCTCTTCCTACCCCTTTACCTCTCTTCCTACTCCTTTACCTCTCTTCCTATCCCTTTACCTCTCTTCTTACCCCTTTACCTCTCTTCCTATCCCTTTACCTCTCTTCCTACTCCTTTACCTCTCTTCCTACCCCTTTACCTCTCTTCCTACCCCTTTACCTCTCTTCTTACCCCTTTACCTCTCTTCCTACCCCTTTACCTCTCTTCCTACCCCTTTACCTCTCTTCCTACCCCTTTACCTCTCTTCCTACCCCTTTACCTCTCTTCCTACCCCTTTACCTCTCTTACTATTTCCTTTACCTCTCTTCCTACCCCTTTACCTCTCTTCCTACCCCTTTACCTCTCTTCCTACCCCTTTACCTCTCTTCCTACACCTTTACCTCTCTTCCTACCCCTTTACCTCTCTTCCTATCCCTTTACCTCTCTTCCTACCCCTTTACCTCTCTTCCTATCCCTTTACCTCTCTTCCTACCCCTTTACCTCTCTTCCTACCCCTTTACCTCTCTTCCTACCCCTTTACCTCTCTTCCTACCCCTTTACCCCTTTACCTCTCTTCCTATCCCTTTACCTCTCTTCTTACCCCTTTACCTCTCTTCCTACACCTTTACCTCTCTTCCTACCCCTTTACCTCTCTTCCTACCCCTTTACCTCTCTTCCTGCCCCTTTACCTCTCTTCCTACCCCTTTACCTCTCTTCCTATCCCTTTACCTCTCTTCCTACCCCTTTACCTCTCTTCCTACCCATTTACCTCTCTTCCTACCCATTTACCTCTCTTCCTACCCCTTTACCTCTCTTCCTACCCCTTTACCTCTCTTCCTATTTCCTTTACCTCTCTTCCTACCCCTTTACCTCTCTTCCTATTATCTTTACCTCTCTTCCTATTATCTTTACCTCTCTTCCTACCCATTTACCTCTCTTCCTACCCATTTACCTCTCTTCCTACCCCTTTACCTCTCTTCCTACCCCTTTATCTCTCTTCCTACCCCTTTATCTCTCTTCCTATCCCTTTACCTCTCTTCCTACCCCTTTACCTCTCTTCCTATTTCCTTTACCTCTCTTCCTATCCCTTTACCTCTCTTCCTACCCCTTTACCTCTCTTCCTACCCATTTACCTCTCTTCCTACCCCTTTACCTCTCTTCCTACCCCTTTACCTCTCTTCCTACCCCTTTACCTCTCTTCCTACCCCTTTACCTCTCTTCCTACCCCTTTACCTCTCTTCCTACCCATTTACCTCTCTTCCTACACATTTACCTCTCTTCCTACCCCTTTACCCCTCTTCCTACCCCTTTACCTCTCTTCCTACACCTTTACCTCTCTTCCTACCCCTTTACCTCTCTTCCTATTTCCTTTACCTCTCTTCCTACCCCTTTACCTCTCTTCCTATTTCCTTTACCTCTCTTCCTACCCCTATACGTCTCTTCCTACCCCTTTACCTCTCTTCCTACCCCTTTACCTCTCTTCCTACCCCTTTACCTCTCTTCCTACCCATTTACCTCTCTTCCTACCCCTTTACCTCTCTTCCTATTTCCTTTACCTCTCTTCCTATTTCCTTTACCTCTCTTCCTACCCCTTTACCTCTAATTCCTACCCCTTTACCTCTAATTCCTACCCCTTTACCTCTCTTCCTACCCCTTTAGTTTCTATTTCTATCCTTGTTGTGTGCCATTTAAGAAAATACTTTATATGTGTAAAATACAAATAATTTAATTATTTTATTGATATTGAATGTTTAAATAATTCATTATTGGATATAATAAATTCTCATAGGGAAACTTAACTGTTGAATACTTGGTAAATAAACATGTCAATCAAAAATATAAATATTAAGAATTTTTCAAATATTAATTTAGATTTTACTTAAGATTTTATAAACTTGCATTTTTAATTGTATGTGTAATATATATTGATTTCATTTTATATAGTTATATTACCGCTAGATTCTTAACCATATTAATATATTTTCAAACAATGTTTTGAGAATATATGTGCTGACATACACGGCAATGCCAGAGTAACTTTGTAGATAATGCAGATGATATTACTAATAAGTTTAGTTTTTTATACAATTTCTCATTATATTATCTCCTCGAGTAATTATCATAGTAGTACTTAAACGATAGTTCACGAGAATTCAAACCGACGTCAAATTGCTTTTAGTAATTGCATTAATCTATTATACACTATTTTAAATCGGAGAAAACCTATACGTAAACTTCCACGATTTATTTGTCATTGTCATTGACAATCCTTTTTTTTTAATAATCTATTTGTGAAATTTCACTCTAAAAATATGCGATCTTTCTAAATGAAGCAATTCATATTGATCATTACTTGTATACTGAATATTGAAATATATTTAGATATTTTAATACATGAAGCCACACCCTGATTCAGATGCCACGCCCTGATTCAGATGCCACGCATTGATGAATACGCCCACATTTGAATAAATAAAAGATTGAAAAATAATATTTTTCGAAATAATATTATATAAAATATAATGCTACCTACTAATGTTACTAACCATTTACTAGTTAAGTTAGATTATTATTTTAGTTAACTGGATATGTTTGCAAGAATATGGATAATATCACATAAATATACCAAAATGGGACATGACACCCTTAAAACTTCATTTCTATCCATTTAATCTCTATTATTAACCTTTGACCTCCGAGCCTATTCCTTTACTCAGCCTGTTTCACTCTAGCTCCCGTTGAATCCTTCCAATTTTAATCCCGCCTATTAAACAGTTTTCCTTTAAACTATACTCTCTTAACCCCACTTTACTCCCGTACTTTTAACATTGCACCCCCAAACCCCCCGCGCAGAACCATAGCCGAGCACTTCCACACCTGCACCGTGACTATTCCCGCTAAACTTGGCTATATTCTCTCGCAGTACCCGCAAGTCTTATCCGCTGTTATCCATGCGCTGGACGACAGCACTGACAATGAAAAAAAGGTAGACACTAGCGCCGCCTAGACGTGTAATCTAGTCGTGGCTCCTCCATATCTCTATTGTAGCCTCTGCTTACTCTGTTCTCCCTTCTCTCTGTCTTCCCTGGACCTTCTATTTCCACTTCATGTAAATTTCATCGTACCTCCGACTCATTGTTATGCAACTCCAACTCGCCGTAATTCCCTTTTATCGAAATAATCGAAAAAACTACCCGGGTATCAAATACTCAAATAATGTCACACATTCCTCAGTGGCCTTTGAATCCTTGTATATTACATGCAATGCGTATTCAATACCCTACTCTCGTTCGTCTTCTATGTTCCGAATCCTTTCTTCGTACAGATTCTCAAAGAGTCGTTTGAATACTTTCCTCCGGGTACGAATGTCAAATGTTCGGTTGGTTTTCTCTGTAGCCATTTTCAGTCATATGATATCCGCCCGCCCCCGTCCACAATTGTAATCGAGTACTTCCCGGGCTATCCTCGACGCAACTGTCTCCGCTCACTCCCAGTCCATCTTCCCAGCTCTTACTTCCGACCCATCTTCTCCGCTCTTTCTTTCAACTCTCTCGGTTCTCCCGACTGTTTGAATAAGATCGGAGAGTGATGACACCTCATGACATTTCTATGCGCTCCCATTCCAACTCCCCCACCCCAAAAGTCCTTATATTACACCTATTCTCCTCCCCCCCACCCCAAAAGTCCCCATATTACACCTATTCTCCTCCCCCCACTCTACAAGTCCCCATATTACACCTATTCTCCTCCCCCCACCCCGCAAGTCCCCATATTACACCTATTCTCCTCCCCCCACCCCACAAGTCCTCATATTACACCTATTCTCCCCCCTCCCATCCCTTAAGTCCCCATATTACACCTATTCTCCTCCCCCCACTCTACAAGTCCTCATATTACACCTATTCTCCTCCCCCCACCCCGCAAGTCCCCATATTACACCTATTCTCCTCCCCCCACTCTACAGGTCCGTTTCTCCCGCCTACTTTACGCTACAGTTTCCCATATCGACATGAAACCTTCTAGGATGTCTGGCTTCAAGACCAACAAGCGAGACCAAGACCATGGCTACTACATAGGAATGCTTCTGGTACACGACAGTAGCTATGCGACAGCAAAAGCTTTAACACAATAGCTTTAACAAACCATAAACCACTAGTGATATAGTAAACATTGGTAATTTACTTGATTTTGAGTAATTGCAGATTTATATGTACTGTTTTTCAATTGATATTTTTAAATATAAATATTTCAATGGTGAATTTATAATTACATTACAGAACTGTGATATTAATTAAAAATAAATCATAAAACAATTGAATTATATTCACATATTTCCTATATCCGATGATATTAATACAGAAATGTTTAAAAACTTACAATTCTATGAATAATTTTCTTATTCACCATTTCCCACTCTTCGCTTGTAATTATGTTCTATCTTCGAAACGCGAATATAATTAGATTATTGCATAACATCGCTGCAGGCGATGGGTGGAGAATTATTATGCAATCGAGTGACCGACGAGAAAAGGACACCTGGAGGAGACGAGGCTACGAAATGCTTCCAAAGATTTAAAGACAAGCTAACTGAAATCGGATATTTCCAGGTAAAAGGGATATTTATTCCTTTCGGGTAAATAATTAATTTACAATAATATATATCATTTAGCTCCGTCACGTAGCTCAGTACCTGAGAATGCCGCCTACAAAACAATACTCTGCGAGGTGTAGTTCACTTTTGACCTTTGATCCTCTTATATGCAGGGCGAAATCGAGGGAAGTAGAATGTGGACTAAACTGAACAACAAAGCCCGCGAATTCCTCAACTCTACGCTACCCACTACTTCTAAGTTAGCATATTATTCTAACTTGATACAGACTACTTACTTACTTCATGAGTACGTCAGTTGCATGAGTATGATATTTAGCAACTAAAACAGTTGATTCCGGTAAAGAATTCGCAATAAAAATCATATTTTGTCATTTATTAATGTAAGAAATTTTGAAATGTAAAGTTATTCAGTAAATATCTTATTTCATGCAGCTCTTAAAATGTTACCTTCGTCAAAATTGATATATAATTTATTTATAATGTTATTTAGTTTCAAATTTACATCTATAGGAATACGACTGCGAGATTTCTGCTCGAGATATGTTCAAACACAGATTGCAAAGTAGAGTACATGAAGAGTCTGCCTCCGAGACCACAGGATGGTTAGTTATTATCCAGGAATAGACTTATGAAGACTTCTCTGACCGTCTATGTCCTCTACAATTGTACTGCATGCAACCGATGTAACTCTTCCGAGAACTCACTCCTCCTACGACTCCCCGTCTCAATGACCCATTGACCTCGTCTGTCCGACGTAAAACTCGCAGCGCCTACGATTCCCCAATCCGCAATGTCTCACCTACTCCGTTCAGACGACGATTGGCTGACGATCACAGATCAGAAATTGCTCGAATCGTTCAAATCGTACGACGAAAAACGTCTTACGCACGATAATGGTGCCACCGATGTGGAAGTCTTACTGCAAAGGAAATCGGACTACGACGGTATAACCATGTAGGTACACACCACACACCACACACCACACACCACACACCACACCGCACCACACACCACACCACACCACACCACACCTCACCACACCACACCACACCACACCATACCACACCATACCACACCATACCACACCACACCTCACCACGCCACACCACACCACACCATACCACACCATACCACACCATACCACACTACACCTCACCACGCCACACCACACCACACCATACCACACTACACCACACCACACCACACTACACCACACTACACCACACCATACCACACCACACCTCACTACACCATACCACACCATACCACACCACACCACACCACACCATACCACACTACACCATACCACACGATACCACACCACACCACACCACACCGCACCATACCACACCACACCACACCACACCTCACTACACCATACCACACCACACCACACCACACCACACCACACCATACCACACCATACCACACGATACCACACCACACCACACCACACCACACCAACCACACCGCATCATACCACACACCACACACCACACCACACCACACCAACCACACCGCATCATACCACACACCACACACCACACCACACCACACCACACCTCACTACACCACACCACACCACACTACACCACACCATAACACACCACACCACACCACACCACACCACACCACACCACACCAACCACACCGCATCATACCACACCATACCACACACCACACCACACCACACCACACCTCACTACACCACACCACACTACACCACACCATAACACACCACACCACACCACACCACACCACACCACACCACACCACACCAACCACACCGCATCATACCACACCATACCACACACCACACCACACCACACCACACCTCACTACACCACACTACACCACACCATACCACACTACACCACACCATACCACACTACACCACACCACACCACACCACACCACACCTCACTACACCACACCACACTACACCACACCATACCACACTACACCACACCACACCACACCACACCACACCACACTACACCACACCACACCACACCACACCACACTACACCAAACCACACCACACCACACCACACTATACCAAACCACACCACACCACACTACACCACACCACACCATACCACACCACACTACACCACACCACACCACACCACACCACACCACACCTCACTACACCACACCACACTACACCACACCATACCACACTACACCACACCACACCACACCACACCACACCACACCACACCACACCTCACCACACCACACCACACCATACCGCACCGCACCTCACCACACCATACCACACCACACCACACCATACCACACCACACCTCACCACACCATACCACACCACACCACACCACACCACACCACACCACACCACACCACACCAACCACACCGCATCATACCACACCATACCACACACCACACCACACCACACCACACCTCACTACACCACACCACACTACACCACACCATAACACACCACACCACACCACACCACACCACACCACACCACACCACACCACACCACACCACACCAACCACACCGCATCATACCACACCATACCACACACCACACCACACCACACCACACCTCACTACACCACACTACACCACACCATACCACACTACACCACACCATACCACACTACACCACACCACACCACACCACACCACACCTCACTACACCACACCACACTACACCACACCACACCACACCTCACTACACCACACCACACTACACCACACCATACCACACTACACCACACCACACCACACCACACCACACTACGCCACACCACACCATACCACACCACACCACACCATACCACACCACACCTCACCACACCACACCACACCACACCACACCACACCACACCATACCGCACCGCACCTCACCACACCTCACCACACCATACCACACCACACCACACCATACCACACCACACCTCACCACACCACACCACACCTCACCACACCACACCACACCATACCGCACCGCACCTCACCACACCTCACCACACCATACCACACCACACCACACCATACCACACCACACCTCACCACACCATACCGCACCACACCACACCATACCACACCACACCTCACCACACCATACCGCACCGCACCTCACCACACCACACCGCACCAGACCACACCACACCATACCATACCATAGCATACCACACCACACCTATATATATATCTATCTAATAGATCCAATTAACTGCTAATGCTCACTTCTTATATTAGAATATATTTGAGAACAAAATCAAAATCATTTTTTATAATTATTAAACCCTGGTCAAAATATTGCTTTATTAATTGCACTTGTATCATATATATTAGTAAATACCATATACCATATACCAGTATTATATACTTGTACTAGTAAATACAGAATACTTGCATTATGTTATTAATACAATTTATTTCTAATGCATCTCAAATAGTTTTTTATAATCATATATATTTGTATATAGTTTAATCTAAATTATTTAATTAGACATTTTAAATCATTAATAATCGATATATTAATTTCTTACAACAGAAATGACAATAAGAAGAAGGATGAGTCTAATGATGAAGATGATACGATTAATTTACATTCCTTCGATAATATGATTAACGATATGAAAGATTTTCTTGGTACGAATCTCCAATTATTGATCAATAAAAAAGCATCGAACAATTTAAAATTAATAACAATTTGTACAGAAATCCCAGCAGATGTTTCTTCCGACAGTTCAACAGATCTTGACGATATGTACGATTCGGATGAAATTAACGAATTTGGAAAAATGATGGATATGATGGATAGCGAACTGAAAAATAAACTAAGGCAGCCCGAGATGAGTACTACAAACCCAGGGTTTGTATAGCACTTGGTCACTCGTGTTGCATGACATTATATAATAGATTTCGCGATACCAACTAATGAGTCATATCCTTAACATAGGTCGGAGAACGATTTCACTCTCCATAACAACATGGTTTCTCGAGCTAACCTGGCCAACTCCCTCCGCATACAACGAGGTAGCGCGGGACCAGTGTCCACACTGTTGTCGAGTGTGAACCTCGAAGAAGATGTTGCCGAAGTTGATTAGGTCAACTGACCTAATCAACGTACCATTACCACTTTTGTATCTATTACATTCGGTGTTTTTTAACTCGTTTATAAAATAATAATTCATTACTCAAAATAAAATATGCTAATTTATAAATGGAATTGTTCAATTTTGTAGTCATTAATCAAAAACTGATATGTAGATAATTATTTTATTCGAGTGTTAGGAGATGGCATGTCTGAATCCGGGAGAAGAGCCATACATCATAATGTCAAGTGAAGTGGACAGATTGTCACCGCCGAGTATCTTATCAATGTTGGAGCTGTGCATAGGAGAAATTGGGGAACTGTAGATCTCCATTTCTTCATCTTCAGACTGTACGAGGAGGAGGAAGTTTTAGAGATTTAGAGGGGATATTCTTGGAGGATATATGGAATTGTATACGTGGATATTACATACATTTTAAACTGTATATTAAAGGTGATCTTAAATTCTACGATTTATTCACAATATTTTATATATGAAATAGAGATTTTAAATTAAATACATTTTTAACATATTTATAATTTCAATGTTTTCTAGAATCACTTTCAAGATATTTCATTTATAAAATGAACAGCTATCAAAAAATATTCATTTTGTTATTAATTGTTGCATTTAATTATATAAATTAATTTTACTGAAAATGTATGCAAACATGTATGTCATATACTGCGGTATAATCTACAAATCTTACTTAAATGATCTAATCTCTATCAGGACAACATTGGCAGGATTACTTTCATCACCTTTACTTTACATAGATAAAGAAAAATAGTAAAGAAAGATAAGTAGATATAAGTAGAGATTGGAACCGATGAATTGTCGTTTTGCTCTTCACTGCCATTTGGAATATATTCTTGGTAGAGATTGGTGATGAAAACGGCCGAATCTTTCAACATGTAGGGGTCAAAAGGAAAAAATGTTTCAACCGAATAACCATCCAATGAATTGAGTACACGGCGATTTCTCTCCAAGATTGTGTCGCAGAATAGCAATTGTTGTGATCTGTAGTTTTATTGAGTGGTTCGTTAAAATTAGATTTCAGGTGATTGTTTGGTTTTAACTTTTCCGTTGTAGTTCCAATTTAGTTTATTTCTATCAAATTCAAATAAACATTATTTTTCACTAGTAACAGTTTTCAATTGCGTCGCTTAAAAAGGCAATTCTGTCTAAATTGACCTCATTATTGATGCAAAACTCGTGGCAATGATTGGCAAGCAGTATCTCAGAGGATTCAACCTAGAAGTGATCAGAGTGTTCAATTTCAGTGACTCCAGATAGCGGATACCTGTAAATCAGAGAGCGTTGTAGACCAACTCATCGGCTATAGAAGTATGTAGAAGTATGTGGAGGTATGTAGAAGTATGTAGAAGTATGTAGAAGTATGTAGATGTATGTAGAAGTATGTAGAAGTATGTAGAAGTATGTAGAAGTATGTAGATGTATGTAGATGTATGTAGAAGTATGTAGAAGTATGTAGAAGTATGTAGATGTATGTAGAAGTATGTGGAGGTATGTAGATGTATGTAGATGTATGTAGAAGTATGTAGAAGTATGTAGAAGTATGTAGATGTATGTAGAAGTATGTAGAAGTATGTAGATGTATGTAGATGTATGTAGAAGTATGTAGAAGTATGTAGAAGTATGTGGAGGTATGTAGAAGTATGTAGAAGTATGTAGAAGTATGTGGAGGCATGTAGATGTATGTAGATGTATGTAGAAGTATGTAGAAGTATGTAGAAGTATGTAGATGTATGTAGAAGTATGTAGAAGTATGTAGAAGTATGTAGATGTATGTAGATGTATGTAGAAGTATGTAGAAGTATGTAGAAGTATGTGGAGGTATGTAGAAGTATGTAGAAGTATGTAGAAGTATGTAGATGTATGTAGAAGTATGTGGAGGTATGTAGAAGTATGTAGAAGTATGTAGAAGTATGCACTGTTTAACAAACATTACCGTTATTAGATGACAGTATCACGCCATGCTTAAACGTAATCACGTAGAAAATGGCCTGCATCAGTGAGAAGAACACAGAATTAGATGAGCTGTCATTGCTGATGTGCATTTCGTTGACGTAGGCATGAGCCCATTGTACCATCAGCTGCAAACAAACCCTGATGTTCCTATGGCAAGGTGTGAAGTCTTAATATGAAAGCAATGCCTAGATATCAAAATGGAACAAACCATTTCACCTCGTCTACCACTACATTTCACCTACATCGTAACCCCGTCTCTACACAATACCCCTACGCTGTACTCGTACACCGTAACCCTACATCGAAACACTAGGCCTCTCATACTAACTCAACGCTGATGTATTTAGCCCTCGACATGAAGCTAGCCATATAAGCAACGCAAGACTTCCTCAGCACCGACTCCGTATTCGGGTTCTGGTACTTCTTCCATAGGTAGTCGATGAAACCTTCCTGTAGCTCCTAGACGAAAGACCGGTAGTCGCGAAGAGGTGAGGGTCAATGCAGAGGTCATGCAGAGGTTATGCAGAAATTACTCTCGCAAGTCAAATTGGGTGTACATCAAATGAATAAATCAGTTTATTGACATTTGTCTAAGAAGTATCATAAAGTCTCATTTTAGTAAATACCTCCAAATACTAATCATAGACATGTTTAGACATGTTTATGGTCATTATGAGAGTTCACCTGGATTGAAGGTCATTCGCTTACCTCTTTGAAGCTACACACGTAGAACATCATGAATTGGATGTGGGAAGATTTGTGCGTTCGAAGGATCATGCGATCGAACGACGTCAACAATTCACGATAGATCGACTTCGTGGCATCCCAATTCAACTCATCTGTTGGAGGTCGGAGGTAAGCGCAACATGTAAAGGCTATACACCCATAGACCTGGCTGTCATTAGGCATGAGCCATGTGTCTCGAGATAGATATTTGAAGATAATTAAATAACATGTCTTGGCGTAGAAATATATTCAGGAATCATTTAAAAATGGTGTAGAATGAAGTATTTCTTATTTTGAAAATGTGATAAAACGCATGAAAATAAGAATGGAGTAGTTTACTCGAAGATTCTACTGCTCAGAGAGTAGTATCTTGTACTCTACCCACTACTCAACTAGCTCATGCAAAGATTTGAGCAGTAGAGTAGCAAGTACATATTCGCTGTCATATGACAAATTATGTATTTTAAAGTATCTCATCAAATCATTAACATACTTAAATATACTCTTACTCTAAAATATTACTTTTACTCATAAGGTATCGTATCAGATGTCGTATGGTATAAATTCTATTTTATATCGCGAAACTATATATATATATATATAAACAAACCGGTTGGCAGATAGCAGATGCTGCGAATGTAACTGAAAAGAATGCTCATCATGAAATCCAACCTCATCGACATATTGACAATGACAGAACTGTCGACAGGAACCTCCTGCGATTAGAATTGCATTAGCTAGACATAACCAACGTGGTTAAGAAATGCATTAGTTAATAGCTAATGGTCACAATCTTGTCAATTGTCTGCAAGTCCACATGAACATATTATTTAATAGAATTTTGTTTGTTAATATTCAGGCATTTTTCGAATTATTGATTACATAAATATTATCTAATTATAAAAAAATATAACCGTCATATTTATTAGATTTAATAAATAAGTGAATTTATATTAATAAATAAGTGAATTTATATTAATAAATAATAGAATAAAATTGATATATTCAAATAATAATAGAATAATATTAATAACCGACTATTCGAGAATTATAATATTTGAGCAGTTATCTAATTATCTATTGTAATTTGCACTAGAATAGAAAACCATTTCAAAAATCTTCACTGCACAATCATCATCATCATCTTCTTCTAATTCCCTCATAGCTTCTCTAGAACATTCCATCTTGAGGGTATGTGTGATTGTTTTATTGTTGTAATATATTACATAGCACATGCATATATATATATATATATATTCCGGTAGCAAGAGTGAATGATTTAGATGTAATAGCGTCAGATAGACATATCATATTACTTATTTCTTACAAGTCAATGGATGCTCGATAACACCCTAATTATTACACATATTATAATACTAGTAATACTAGTAATGCAAGGATACAACATTACATCGTCGTTATTTACATGCAAATAAACCTTATTATTAATCTATAGGAGTCTGCACGTTTTTAACAATTGTCAATGAACTAATTCCTCGCCGTATTTTCAAAACCATTCAGACTTATCGCCCTTTAATATCTAAACGGGTTCCACATAGAGATCTATACGCCGTATCCTCCAGTCGCCAGCCATTTCGTTGGCGTGTTACGCGCGTTTTTATGGTACGAACGTCTACGATGGAAATCTTCTCGATGAGGATGCAGAGGATGTTGCTGCGTTTCCTGGGCAGGTACTCGCAGATGCGAAATATGTTACCGGCAAAACACTTTGTGCGGTACGGATCCGACGTGTGAAACGGGAAACGCGTGCCAATCAGGGGAAGCAACACCGTCGGAGTCCTGGGCGAGGTGTTAGGTGTCACGTACGCGGGTTGGGAATAATGGAGGGGCGGTTGGGAATAATTGAGGGGCGGATGAATGAGAAGCATTTGCCGATGAGGCTCGATGAAACTGTGGAGGTCCCGTGTGAGGGTTGGGGCGATCGCCGATGAGGTAGGATTTAAAAAGTGGTCAAGATTAGGTTTAATAATTAGGGGAATTATTGATACACTGCTAATAATATTATAATATGGAATGTGTTAATAAAGTACTGCTCGTGCCGACAATATGTCAACCAACATGGGTATCATTTTAACAATGGCTCTGAGGATAGAATGGGCAGCCAGAAATGTCTGTTCGTCTTCCAACAGCATTGCTTCAGTAAGCTCAGACTGTTTGTGACTATCTGTTTATTGAGGATAAAGTCTAAAGTACATCTGACCATGTGAATTTTATAGACTTTTAAAAATCTAATAAAATTAAATGTTCTAAATAGTTTGATGTACAATTAGGTTGAGTATATAATTGATATACCCTATAAGTAGTATTGGGGGAATAAACTCTATATACTGGTTATATGTTCCCCAGATCAATTACAATTACTACTGATTATTGAGTTATGACTTAATATATTATGCTAATTGAAATTGTAATTGAAAATAAATTGAATATAAAATTATATAATAATTTAGAATAAATGTATTCTATATTAGTATGTAATTTTACATGATTTAATTCTTGGGATATCAAATAACAATCACAATTTTTTTTAAATGTATCTGTTTGGTGTAATTGAATATCATTTAAACTAACCTACAATGAATTTTGATAGAACCATAGATAATACATTAGTGAGGTTAATTGGATGTGATAAAACAAGATTAACAATAAAAGATTTGTATTCATGTATTAATATTTCTCCACGATTAGTCCAATTGACTTTCTGCAATATTACATGATCATTAATACCAATAAAGCATATATAATTTTAATTAAAATAAATAAAGTTACATTAATTGTAGCAAATTACAATGATATTGATAATGTAATAGGAAATTATAAGAATTCTTTTATTAAGGGAGGTTGCAGTTGTAAAATATAATTTTTATAATATTTTACTGATTTTTTAAACAATATTTACCTTTATTTATATATTAAGAATATTAATGTAAAATTTCAGATAAAAAAAGCATTAAAAATAACATAAATTAATCATTTTATATTGGTAGTGTTACATAAATATATTAATAAATATTATTATTATATTCGTGCATATTAAAATAATATATTACTTAAATTACGGATTTTAAAATTTAAAAAACCAAATTATCTATATTTGAATATTTTACCCACCAAATAATATAATAATACTATTATCATGAGATACCTACAGCCAATAAAACAATTCACCGGTTATTTTTCCATTGTATTCTTATATTTTTCCAATTATTTACCAACAATTTTTAAATTTATTATTACGATATGAAAAAATAATAAATACTCATTACATATGAGAGCTATGCTGACCAAGACATATTTAAAACAATATAATGTTAGTAATTACAAATTATTATATATCAATATAGTAGATATATTTATATTAAATAGAAAATGAAATTTTATAACAAAATTTTTGTAAATGTTGATTTTTTTACATCATAAACCATTAACTTTACTTGTACCTTAACCAGAATCAATCAGTAAACGATTAACAGTCTATGAACAAATTTTCGCATATGTACCTTATGTATATATTCAAAAAAGCTTATGATTAACCTTGTTATTTTTACTGTGTGCATAATAAATATAAATAATAAAAGTGCAACATCTTTCATAAAAATTTTCTCGGAATAATTATTTTCATTCACTTACGGTCGTTGTAAATCTAACAATGTGTTTAATTCATTTAGTTAATCCAATAATTTGTATTTGCATGCAATGAAAATTTATGTATTGATAATACAAAATAAGTTATTTTTCAAATATATGTATATAACTTCATATCTATATAAAAACTGTCGAATTTATGCACAAAAATTGTAATTATTAAAGTTCAGGACATGATACATAGCTTTATACTATTGAAAAAATACTATATTAAAATGTGCACATACATGTTTAGTATAAGTAAGTCAAAATTTTGTGGCAGTATTCCAAAAATTGAATCACTAGTTACATTTTATGTAGCTCTATAACTCCCTATGTCTACCATGCAAATATTTACGACTGCAACCTCCACTTAACATCAATTATTAATAAAATTATTCAACTTTCACTTTAAGGTTTATATAATTACACGCAAATCTTTATCAAATATCAAATGCTTAGTAATTAAATACCTTTAATATAATACCCACTCTCTTAGATACTAGATATAAGTTTTGCATCAATATTAAATACATTTATGTATCCATATATGGATTACACGAGTATAGACTTGAATCTTGATTTCAGTTTTCTATCGATGATAGGTTCTATCGTAAAGGCATTTTTAGATTGCATATCACTTCAGTAATCATTTTATTTGTACTCATCTTTCGATATAACAAAGTAAAAAGTAATTCTATTTATGAATAAATTTCGATATCAGAAGGGACAATATTAATATTTTTATAGGAGTATCTATTCACAATGCTAAATGATCGATGAGTATAAATATTAATATTAAAAAATATCATCAATATAATATTACTTCATAATTTATATTGTCAATCTAACTAGTTAAACTTAATATTTGTAAATGAAAATTATATAATAACCAATAATACTCCAATAAAGAATTCATATTCCTCGCCAAGAATAGTTATATTACTATTCAGATATACCAAATATTTTTGTAATGCAGGAGTCTTGAGATTTATATCTTTTAAATCCTGTACCATTTTATTAAATCCATTTTTCAGGCCCTGGTTATGTTATATTAGTTTACAAAATCGGCTATATATATCAATAGTTAATATAATAATAATGTAAACATAGATAATAAGATTTTAAAAACTTATAATTAAGTAAAATATAGAAATATCTTTAATAAATTCTATATATTTTAACCTTTTTATATGAATCGAATATCTGCTCAATCTCTGCCATTATATAGAGTTATGGATTATTTAAAAGAACTTATCATAAATATAAATAAATAATATAATAATACTAGTTGTGTAATCAATTATAATATAAAATAACGTATTTAAACTGTTTTATTACACCATAATATGCAGGTGTTTATATTATTATAAACGATATTATGATGCCGTACCACATTATCATTGTAATTTTACAAAGATTAAACACAAGTTAGAGTATAGATAGATAAACTATGAATATTTATTACAGAAATTTCATATCAAAATAGTCAATACATATCATAAATATTACATATCCTAGGATATTTTCAATATACTATATAATTAGCTAGATATACCGTATAGATATATTGCATTATTTGTGATATAATAATTAAATTTAAATGTTAAAGATATATAATATTTTATATATGCATGTATATTTTTAAAATTAATTAATTATTCTATAAATAATATCAGAATTATAAGTTCGAGCATTTTCGATATAGTGAGTGGTTTTAAGACATTTAAATAATATCTAATTAGTTTATAGAGGGAAATTTCCACCATAGATATATTGGAATAATTCGGATCAATAACAACATAATATGATTACATTCGACAATTCATGGCATGAAAAAATAATACTTGTCAATAAATTCAATATCACCCATGTAATCATATTTTATAAAACAAAATAAATGATATATTAGATTAATTAGGTATGAATAATTAAATATACTTATTAAAATAGGAATTTTATATTTAAACAATGCATATTTCTAGTAAAATTAAACAATAGATTAAATACTAATAGCAAGTTAAATATAATTAAAGTTTAATTGATTTTTATACTTTAATTAAATATATCTACTTGAATACAATATCATTTTCATTGAAACAATAATATCATTATCTATTTACATTAATAGCTATTCGACTACAGGATAACCTTGTTAAATAATGTAATACAAATATATTTTTATATTAATTTTATTACAAAATGTTACATAAAATAAAGAGTACAGGTTTGTTAAATGGTGTTCATAGACTGGTTTGACTCGATGACCAGCATTGACCAGGTATGTTCTCGAATACTAGGCACCATGCTCATCACATGACCTTAACACGCGACTCATCTCGTGTTGAGAATATTCAAAGTAAATTTTCACTTTCATTTGCCAGTCTACACGACACACCGATAACAAATCCCTAGCGAAGCCCTTAGCCTCGCCTCGCACCCAGCAGGTGCGGCCCTACTTCGCACGCAGGCCTACTCGCTACCCGAAACGTCGCCTTCGGAGTAGTTACGTTCGGCGTAACTGACTGCGGGAGCGGATTCGTTGGAGCTGCGATAGATCGAGTATTTCAGCACGAATTCTTCGTGGTACTCGGGTTCCAGGTACTTCTTGGCGCGCCAGATCACACCCGAAGCGTCCAGGGCACTCTTAGACGACGCCATCACGTGCTTGATTAGGTCCATCCATAGCTCTGAAGGGTGGGATAGGGTTAGCGCGGAGCGGGACGAGTGAAAGTTTACTCGTAAGGTCGTGGGGCAGAGTGGTAGACAAAAGTGGGGAGGATCGCATTTGCGGGGATCTTGGAAGTGTGAGCTAGTGGGATATAGTAGAGACACATACATGAAGATGGGGACTATGCCATCTACACCCTCCAACACAATAGAGTTGTGGGGATACAGAGGTCAAGTGGTGTAGAGTCAGATGTTAACCAGTGTCTTCCTCTCCATAGATAACAATAGCATCTTCATAAGAATTGTTGATAAGCATGTTCATGACTGGTGTCTGTGTGTAGGTAAGGTGTAGGTAGGGTGTAGTTAGAGTGTAGGTAGTGTGTAGGTAGGGTGTAGGTAGGGTATAGGTAGGGTGTAGGTAGGGTGTATGTAGGGTGTAGGTAGGTTGTAGGTAGGGTGTAGTTAGGGTGTAGGTAGGGTGTAGTTAGAGTGTAGGTAGGGCGTAGGTAGGGCGTAGGTAGGACGTAGGTAGGGTGTAGGTAGGGTGTAGGTAGGGTGTAGTTAGGGTGTAGGTAGGGTGTAGTTAGAGTGTAGGTAGGGCGTAGGTAGGGCGTAGGTAGGATGTAGGTAGGGTGTAGGTAGGGTGTAGGTAGGGTGTAGGTAGGGTGTAGGTAGAGTATAGGTAGGGTGTAGGTAGGGTGTAGGTAGGGTGTAGGTAATGTGTAGGTAGGGTGTAGGTAGGGTGTAGGTAGGGTATAGGTAGGGTGTAGGTAGGGTGTAGGTAGGGCGTAGGTAGGGCGTAGGTAGGATGTAGGTAGGGTGTAGGTAGGGTATAGGTAGGGTGTAGGTAGGGTGTAGGTAGGGTGTAGGTAGGGTGTAGGTAGGGTGTAGGTAGGGTGTAGGTAGGGTGTAGTTAGGGTGTATGTAGGGTGTAGGTAGGGTGTAGGTAGAGTTTAGTTACGGTGTAGGTAGGGTTTGGGTAGGGTGTAGGTAAGGTGTAGGTAGGATGTAGGTAGGGTGTAGGTAGGATGTAGTTAGAGTGTAGGTAGGGTGTAGGTAGGGTGTAGTTAGAGTGTAAGTAGGGTGTAGGTAGGGTGTAGGTAGGGTGTAGGTAGGGTGTAGGTAGGGTGTAGGTAGGGTGTAGGTAGGGTGTAGGTAGGGTGTAGGTAGGGTGTAGGTAGGGTGTAGTTAGAGTGTAAATAGGGTGTAGGTAGGATGTAGGTAGGGTGTAGTTAGATTGTAAGTAGGGTGTAGGTAGGGTGTAGGTAGGATGTAGTTAGGATGTAGGTAGGGTGTAGGTAGGGTATAGATAGGGTGTAGGTAGGGTGTAGGTAGGGTGTAGGTAGGGTGTAGTTAGAGTGTAGTTAGAGTGTAAGTAGGGTGTAGGTAGAGTGTAGGTAGGGTGTAGGTAGGGTGTAGTTAGAGTGTAGTTAGAGTGTAAGTAGGGTGTAGGTAGGGTTTGGGTAGGGTGTAGGTAGGGTGTAGGTAGAGTTTAGTTAGGGTGTAGGTAGGGTTTGGGTAGGGTGTAGTTAGGGTGTATGTAGGGTGTAGGTAGGGTGTAGGTAGAGTTTAGTTACGGTGTAGGTAGGGTTTGGGTAGGGTGTAGGTAGGGTGTATGTAGGGTGTAGGTAGGGTGTAGGTAGAGTTTAGTTAGGGTGTAGGTAGAGTTTAGTTAGGGTGTAGGTAGGGTGTAGTTAGAGTGTAGTTAGAGTGTAAGTAGGGTGTAGGTAGGGTGTAGGTAGGGTGTAGGTAGGGTGTAGGTAGGGTGTAGGTAGGGTGTAGGTAGGGTGTAGTTAGAGTGTAGTTAGAGTGTAAGTAGGGTGTAGGTAGGGTTTAGGTAGGGTGTAGGTAGGGTGTGGGTAGGGTGTAGTTAGAGTGTAGTTAGAGTGTAAGTAGGGTGTAGGTAGAGTTTGGGTAGGGTGTAGTTAGGGTGTATGTAGGGTGTAGGTAGGGTGTAGGTAGAGTTTAGTTAGGGTGTAGGTAGGGTTTGGGTGATGTACAGCACTAGTGTTTTAAGGCCTATTATTAAATCATTTCACATTTTGAGGAGAACAAGTGAAAACTTACTAAATAATCTATAAAATTTTAAAAACTTTTACATAATTATGTTCTCTGGAAAGTAGACTAAAGTAACATTCTACGTGTTCTTTTATGGTAAGTGGAGGTTAGTGTTGACCATCCAGGTTCAATATTAGTTAGTGGGGATCAGTAGGGGTCAGTAGGGATACGGGACTGTCGACTATGGTCAGTTAACACCGAATTAGGATTGCAAGTTTTTAACAGGTCACCAACTGCGGTCAATGGTATAAGACGATGATGAGCGATCGCATGACCTCACCAATGACCTGATATAGATACTGACCTGCGCATTTTCTATGGCAATGTAGAGATGGAAGAAAACCATTTTCACTGGGCTGACAGCAAGTCTATATGGGAGAGAGAGAGTATCTCCTTGGTTACATTATATAGGTTATAGACAAGTGAATAACATATATTCACATTTCTAACTAACTTGCAAGGTAGAATATATAACTACATAACTTAATAACTGGTCTTGAATAAATTGCAGGAAAAAAGATATTTAAGATCACTCTTAACCATTAAACTTTAACCTTTAACCTATTCCTACACGTATCACTTATTACACATACCCGTAGTGCATGGAGTACAACTATACCTACACCCACTTCTGCAGCCTCTCCTACTCATAGACACCTATACCACTAACACTAACACTCATACTCATAAACACTTATCCCACTGTAAGCTCTTCAGTAGAAGCCCACAATGTAAACCCTACAATGTAAACCCTACAGTATACACCCACAATGTATGCCCTACACTGTAAACCAAACACTGTAAGCCCTACAGTATAAGCCCACACTGTAAACACTACAATATAAACCCCACACTGTAAACCCTACAGTATACACCCCACAATTTAAGCCCACAATATAAACTCTACAATGTAAACCCTACAATGTAAACCCTACAATGTAAACCCCACACTGTAAACCCCATGACATGTACTAACTCACTGTAGACGAGTCTGACTTTCTCAATGCTCTCGGTCTCATGGATGTAAACCTAACACTGTAAGCCCTACAGTATAAGCCCACGCTGTAAACCCTACAATGTAAAACCTACCATTTAAACCCCACACTGTAAGCCCCATGATATGTACTAACTCACTGTAGACGAGTCTGACTTTCTCAATGCTCTCGGTCTCATGGATGAACTTCAGATATGGAGCTTTGGCAAAACTTATGATATCAGAATTACCAAACTCCTCTGCAAGCTAAGGGAGGGGCTTATGATGTAGTGGGTGTAATGAGAGGGTAAACAGATGTAACAGAAGCATTTCAAAATATCCCACCCTCTATACATAATACAAAAATTGTTATTCTGAGATATCAATTCTAAAGTATGAATTATGAAAGTATTTATAAGTAAATATAATGTAAATACAATGCATAGTGTATATAACTATTTAAATATAAATATAAACTATATAAATATAAATATAAACTATTGATATAATGAATATAAATGATTTTATACTATCAATAACTTTCAAGTTTTAATCTATTTTATAGAACATTGTATACAATTAATATAAATAAGTGATATGATAGTCTTTGGCACACAAATGTTTAATGCTATTGGGGTAGGGTTAAGAGGGACAAAGTGAAATGTAGTGTCATATGTTACACTAACTCTATACAATTTAGGAATGAATTCTTTGTAGTATTCCGTACAGAAATCAAATGCTACTTTCCACAATTGAATTAAAACCTGCAAAAGAAGCAATTGCTATTATTAACATATTTGTGATATCAAGTAATTAAATTTCTTAATATTAATTCATATTTCAGTTATAAAGGTCGATAGAAATATTTTATTTCTATATATTACTATATATTTTTAATTTTTGAGTTTTATCTATGATTACTAAAAATTTCAATATATTTATTATTTAGTTATTTAAACATATATACAAGTTTATATTTGTAGATAACTATTATTATTTTATATGAAAAGCATTAAATATGAATAGAGAATTATAAAATTCGAGACTGTCTATTGTTGTGATGATTTGAAAACGTTATTAACATAATGAAATCATCAGATACTTAAAACGTTTAAATACAAATATTGCCTAAAGAAGGAGGTTATATATTTTGTAATTGTTAATTTATCAAAAAATGAATTCCATATTTCAAAGTCATTAATTGCCATTCAGTTTTATTTAGAATGATGGCAGAGAATCAGAAAAAATCGAATCAAACGAAAAAATATCCGACATCTTACCTTGGAGTCGATTTTCGATTCGGTCTTAATAAATTTAAGCAGTGCATCGAGACACGAAGACATGCCCTCGCTCGAGTTCTGCAACTGAAGAGGCAGGAACCGTGCGAGCATCTGATAAGTGACGGACGGTTATACTGGAGTGGGGAGACGTGGCGTCTTATCGAGTCATTGAGTTGATGATAAGCTAGAAGTCAGTTATCAGAGAATAAGTTATTATATACTAATTAGTGATTCGTTTGCGTTGGTTTAATCTAAGACGCTTAACGATTACAAGTTTTAGTTACCTCAGGAGAATATGGATAACGCTGGAACAGTTTGATCTCAATTAGATATTCGATGTCGACATCCTCCATAGCTAACTAGAACAAGTTGGAATAAGCGAGTTTAATGATTTGTACGTTAAGGGATACTTCACAAATGTATACATCAGAAATTGCATCATTCAGTACTACCCAGGAGTCTATCAACAGCCGATGACCAGCAGCTGATAACCGATAACCACTAACCCACATCAAGGCTGACTTCTCCGACAAGACTTGCTTGTCGAAAGCTTGCTGCATTACCGAAACGATGTCGACTGAGTTTGTTGTTTTATAATACTTGAACAGGCAGCAGAGGTAGAAGTTGTACATTTCATCTGATGCGAGAGGGATCTTTGTATAAACATTTTAATTCAAAACTAAAGCAAAGATGATAGAGATTTAAGAATTGTAGATCGAAATATTTAAATAAATACATATTTTATTTTTTCAGGATTTCAAATTTATTGTATTATTATATATATTTTTTGATTTAATTATAATACAATTTTATGACAAAATAAAAATATTACAATGCATTCATGTATAAGAATAACATGTTAAAAAATATAGAAATTAAATCAAATAGATATTCCTTAAGTAAATTAAGTAAACATCTTGTGGATATTCCTTAAGTAGATTAAGTAAACATCTTGTGGATATTCCTTAAGTAGATTAAGTAATCATCTTGTGGATATTCCTTAAGTAGATTAAGTAAACATCTTGTGGATATTCCTTAAGTAGATTAAGTAATCATCTTGTGGATATTCCTTAAGTAGATTAAGTAAACATCTTGTGGATATTCCTTAAGTAGATTAAGTAAACATCTTGTGGATATTCCTTAAGTAGATTAAGTAAACATCTTGTGGATATTCCTTAAGTAGATTAAGTAAACATCTTGTGGATATTCCTTAAGTAGATTAAGTAATCATCTTGTGGATATTCCTTAAGTAGATTAAGTAAACATCTTGTGGATATTCCTTAAGTAGATTAAGTAAACATCTTGTGGATATTCCTTAAGTAGATTAAGTAAACATCTTGTGGATATTCCTTAAGTAGATTAAGTAAATATCTTGTGGATATTCCTTAAGTAGATTAAGTAAACATCTTGTTGATATTCCTTAAGTAGATTAAGTAAACATCTTGTAGATATCAAAGAATCCCTAGATTTTCCTGCTAGTAGGTTCTACGACTAACGGGTCGGCAAGACTTTCACGGCTTCCTCGTAGATCTTCAAGCAATTGATCTTGGCCTCCTCCAGTTTTGACGTCTCTGTCGGTACAATGGCTAGATGTCACATCGGCGTACAAGTGGACGCACAAATGACGGGGGTTTTAATGTATAGGACAACGGACACACGCACCGAGGTAGTTTATCACGTGTAAGTCACGATGGAGGCGAGCCGAGTGTTTGTAAATACTACAGAGAGTATGAATCATAGGCAATTTAGAAATAATTGTTATATAACTGAGTGCCTTGATTTAAGATTTGAAACGGAAGATTGTTCAGTACAAGCAAATAATTGTTTCGGATTTGAATTGTTTTATCGAAATAGATCTCGCAGCCAACACCGCAATACGAAGTAGAAGAATAATGGCTGACCTATTTTTTTGAGGTAGGATACGGCGAGGTCAGCTTCGTCTTGACTGCCAATCAAGGGATTAAGCATGTTGAACTTGGCGTACAAAACGTTTAGCTGGCGCTCTGCCAACACTTTCCACGAGATCTCATAATTCGGAAAAATCTCCTCCAGCCTTCGGGAGAAGGGTTACAAAATTAGCGTGGTGTAATCGTAGGGGACCTCGGACCTCGATATTAATAGTGCGAAATCGCATAAGACGCTGAGAGTTAAAACAAGCGAGTTTAAATATAATTGGTGTAGGGTAGGTCGAGGACGATCGTGATTTGAAATAGGTTATGATGATACCGATCTAAAAATAGAAACATTTTACTGGCGTGGAAAACAATTCCGCGCTTGTCTAAATTGCTTTGCATGTCCACAGTGTTTGTTGTTATTTATATTTCGATTTTAAATTATATTTTTTACATACTAAAATATAACTAATTGAACATTTTACACCTTTGTATGTCTAATATTAAATAATCATTCATTAAAAAAAAGTAACAAGTTATTACAATTTTTGAGAATTATCCTGAAAACTAATATTTTGCATAGTAAAATATAGGAAAATAATAGTTAATTTTTTTAAAATTATTCAATTGTCATTCAAATTTCAGAAATAATTAGTAGGAAAGAGTGTGCATTGAATTAAACCAACCACTAAAGTAGAATACTGAGAAAGTGAATTCAAGAGATCACCAAATTGAACATTAAATAACAATTAATCCATTACAAGACTTAGGGTTCAGAGGTTAAGAGGGGAAGTTGTTGAATGTCGTATGATTATGTGCTTTGTAATAAAGGCATGCATTAAAAGCGCCAGGATCATGAGTCATCGACTATACATACAATTTATACATGTATTCATGAATAATGGGATGATCAAATTGCAGGGAAACTTCCAGCAGAGAGTTACAAAACACGGCATCATCTGCGGATAGATGTTGACAAAGGTTAGATTATGTAAATTAGATTATGTAAGTTAGATTAAGTAGATTAAGTAAGGTAGATTAAGTAAGTTAGATTATGTAAGTTAGACTATGTAAGTTAGATTAAGTAAGTCAGATTAAGTAAGGTAGATTAAGTAAGTTAGATTATGTAAGTTAGACTATGTAAGTTAGATTAAGTAAGTTAGATTAAGTAAGTTAGATTATGTAAGTTAGATTAAGTAAGTTAGATTAAGTAAGTTAAATTAGGTAAGTTAGATTATGTAAGTTAGATTATGTAAATTAGATTAAGTAAGTTAGATTAAGTAAGTTAGATTATGTAAGTTAGATTAAGTAAGTTAGACTATGTAAGTTAGATTAAGTAAGTTAGATTAAGTAAGTTAGATTATGTAAGTTAGACTATGTAAGTTAGATTAAGTAAGTTAGATTAAGTAAGTTAGATTATGTAAGTTAGATTATGTAAATTAGATTAAGTAAGGTAGATTATGTAAGTTAGATTATGTAAGTTAGATTAAGTAAGTTAGATTATGTAAGTTAGACTATGTAAGTTAGATTAAGTAAGTTAGATTAAGTAAGTTAGATTATGTAAGTTAGATTATGTAAATTAGATTAAGTAAGTTAGATTAAGTAAGTTAGATTATGTAAGTTAGATTATGTAAATTAGATTAAGTAAGTTAGATTATGTAAGTTAGACTATGTAAGTTAGATTAAGTAAGTTAGATTAAGTAAGTTAGATTATGTAAGTTAGACTATGTAAGTTAGATTAAGTAAGTTAGATTAAGTAAGTTAGATTATGTAAGTTAGATTATGTAAATTAGATTAAGTAAGGTAGATTATGTAAGTTAGATTATGTAAGTTAGATTAAGTAAGTTAGATTATGTAAGTTAGATTAAGTAAGTTAGACTATGTAAGTTAGATTAAGTAAGTTAGACTATGTAAGGTAGATTATGTAAGGTAAATTAAGTAAGTTAGATTATGTAAGTTAGACTATGTAAGTTAGACTATGTAAGTTAGATTAAGTAAGGTAGATTATGTAAGTTAGATTATGTAAGTTAGATTAAGTAAGTTATATTAGGTAAGTTAGATTAAGTAAGTTAGATTAAGTAAGTTAGATTAAGTAAGTTAGATTAAGTAAGTTAGATTAAGTAAGTTAGATTAAGTAAGTTAGATTATGTAAGTTAGACTATGTAAGGTAGATTAAGTTAATTATGTAAGTTAGATTAAGTAAGTTATATTATGTAAGTTAGATTAAGTAAGTTAGATTAAGTAAGTTAGATTATGTAAGTTAGATTAAATAAGTTAGATTAAGTAAATTAGATTATGTAAGTTAGATTAAGTAAGTTAGATTATGTAAGTTAGACTATGTAAGTTAGACTATGTAAGTTAGATAAAGTAAGTTAGATTAAGTAAGGTAGATTAAGTAAGTTAGATTATGTAAGTTAGATTAAGTTAATTATGTAAGTTAGATTAAGTAAGTTAGATTAAGTAAGTTATATTATGTAAGTTAGATTAAGTAAGTTAGATTAAGTAAGGTAGATTATGTAAGTTAGATTAAGTAAGTTAGATTAAATAAGTTAGATTAAGTAAATTAGATTATGTAAGTTAGATTAAGTAAGTTAGATTATGTAAGTTAGACTATGTAAGTTAGATTATGTAAGTTAGATTAAATAAGTTAGATTAAGTAAATTAGATTATGTAAGTTAGATTAAGTAAGTTAGATTATGTAAGTTAGATTAAGTAAGTTAGACTATGTAAGTTAGATTATGTAAGGTAGATTAAGTAAGTTAGATTATGTAAGTTAGATTAAGTTAATTATGTAAGTTAGATTAAGTAAGTTATATTATGTAAGTTAGATTAAGTAAGTTAGATTAAGTAAGGTAGATTATGTAAGTTAGATTAAGTAAGTTAGATTAAGTAAGTTAGATTAAATAAGTTAGATTAAGTAAATTAGATTATGTAAGTTAGATTAAGTAAGTTAGATTATGTAAGTTAGATTAAGTAAGGTAGATTATGTAAGTTAGATTAAGTAAGTTAGATTATGTAAGTTAGATTAAGTAAGTTAGATTATGTAAGTTAGATTATGTAAGTTAGATTAAGTAAGGTAGATTATGTAAGTTAGATTAAGTAAGTTAGATTATGTAAGTTAGATTAAGTAAGGTAGATTATGTAAGTTAGATTATGTAAGTTAGATTAAGTAAGTTAGATTATGTAAGTTAGATTAAGTAAATTAGATTATGTAAGTTAGATTAAGTAAGTTAGATTATGTAAGTTAGATTAAGTAAGGTAGATTATGTAAGTTAGATTAAGTAAGTTAGATTATGTAAGTTAGATTAAGTAAGTTAGATTAAGTAAGTTAAATTAGGTAAGTAGGCTAATCGGTGGCAGTTCATTTAATGTAGTTAGTAGTAGTTGTTATAATTGGTAATATAATTTTCTTAGCGGTACTTTGATACAATTCTACAATCATTAGTGCAATTTATTGTTAAGTAATGCCACTAGATAATAAGAACCGGGGAATTCTTTAATTGCATTGTTAGCAACAATTGTGACAATATTTCCTTCGAGTATCGATGGGTTGACTGGTCTTTCTTGGCTCTGCTGGATAAGAACTGATATAGCCCGCACGTGGGTGGCTAAAGCTTAATTTGTTTGTTAAAGTAAGAGATAGTCGCATCGGCTAAGTAAATGTAAACTACGGGTTCAAATTTCTATGCGATATCCAAAATACGAAATTCCAATATAAAAATAACAAGTATTATGTTTTGTGTAACATATTTCAAATGTAATAATATTTGTGCTATATTTCAGGTGATATTGTATTCCGAAAAGAAATGCGTAACTAGATAAGGCATAGATTTTAAACCACACTAGTCTCCCCGTCGATTCCCAGGATAGCGTTTCGTCTGTTCAAAATCTCGCAGTTCAACAGCTCAATTCGAAAGTACTGCAAGGGCAGGGGAGTTGTAAGTATGAGTTGCTGGTAAAACCCACGTTACTTATTATTCATTAATAGTTTGTTATTCAACTGAAAACAAACAAAAACAAACAAAAACTAACATTAAATTACATTATTTAATCTATAAACACGGAAAGAAATTATAAATAATCAAATACTAAGTAATATGTGATAAGAATTGCACTGATGATTAAATGATATGGAATGCTGACTTCAGTCCAAAGATCCCTCGACTTTGGATTGTAGCGGATACCCCTCTGCAACATTCCTCGAGAATTTTCAATAGAGTCGTTATCTTCAAATTCCCACTTGGCCGCCAGGATCCAAAGGTCTACGGATTGATGGGGGTCGATAGAATAATGCGGTGAGTAGAAGGAAATTCATCTACGAAGAGGAAATTTAGGAGATGTAGAACGACGAAAGGAAGAGGAAGAGAATAGTTGCAATGTTATGACAACAGTTTAGAGCCACAAACGTCTAGGATTCTCGTAGTAGATTAACAGAAGCGCGGGGAGGAGAAGAGATATAAATATTGCGAATCACTCGACATCTGATTGGTCGCTAACTAGGTTTCCTGTTGTGCACTCTCAGCATTTCTGTGAACGTACGCCCGGTCACTGAGATCTCATTGTGATCACGGCAGAAGTTGATGTGAGTCAACCAAACCTTATAATCGGCCTGCGGCGTTCAGTAGCAAATGCAAAGTTAACGGCAACGACGGAAAACTTTTTAGTTACAACTAATATTCAATTTAAATATAGCAAATTAATTAAAATTTAAATATTAACTGTATTTAAAGATAATAAAAATAACTGAACTAAGATATAATTTAATTTATATAAACCGTAAATCTCATTTCTGCGTCCTGCAATTAATTAAGTTATATGTGAAAATTAATATTAATAAATGATGAGATAAAATAAATAATATAATAGTTTACCTCGAATATGGAATGGATACGTTTCTTAATCTTATGTTCTATTTCATTATACTTATGTTTGTAGCCGGTTTCCTAAAGAAAATATATGTCTCAAATATAATGGGCAGAGAATATTTATGACGACGATATATATCAAAATGAATAGCAAACCTGTCTTTTTGTCATTACAAGATCTAAAACATTCACTTCATACTGTAAATACATTTAGTTAAATGAAAAGTACATTAAATATCATTCTAAACTCTAAATGCAAAATATAGAATAACAATTATAGTATTTACTAGAATTACTCGTCCCCATTAGAATATTACCTGAATATAATCCATGTAATCACTTTTAGATTTTGACCTGCGGCATAACTTGTACTCAAAAGCTTTTCTTTTCTTTAAAATTTGCCTGTTAGAAAAATATGTATTAAATGAATATACTCCATACTGTGACAAAATGTCTTTAGTTTTAAAAGTATCAATCATTATTAATACATTATTTTAACAAAAATTTGAGAATATAAAAACTTTATCAATTAATTAAATTTTTTTAATCCAATTTTAATCCAACTTTGATGTACATAAAATAAATTTGTAAGACGATTTCGTATTCATCTTTTATCTAGATCACATGAAATATTATATGAATATGCATACATTAAAGAAAATAAAGATGACATCCTTGAAATTAAAAAGTGTAAATCAAAGCATATAGTTTACTGTAGTTTAACTACTACTAGTACTAGTAGATAACTTTGTGTAAACACCATAATTTATATACAGAAATATACAATAATTATGTAAGTGAATATCGTAATGGAATTTTAAATATTCAAAATGATATATATTAGTATATAAATTTGCATAGTGTATTTATAAATATAAATATATAATCAGAAACTAAATTATAACATAAATTGTAAGATTAATTCAATTTTAATATTATTGAGCGATAATGTATTTTAACATTATAAACTGACTTTGTTTGTAAATCCGAGAAAAATCCAATCCTTTCTAACTGTTCTAGCTCGGGTATCATCTCCTCGATGTTGTGTTGTACCTTTTCAGCCATTATTTGAATTAAATATTTTGATAAATATCAAAATAAATAATTTAATAATCTTATTTTTGAAATATATCAAAATTAATTTTTCAAAATATCAAATTATTCTAAACCAATATAATCCGATTATAGATATGTCATTCATATAATTATATATATATATATATATATATATATAAATATAATATTATAATAATTATATATTATTTTCAGTTTATATATTAATTTCAATATATTTTACGTATTCCATATGAAATTAATAATAGGATACGAAATGTTTATACCGATAATGACAATTAATACAAATACTTCGATTTTATATCAAATATCCCTGCAATGCATCCTACATGAGTAATGGGCTTTGGTTATATCTTTCAAAGACGACATTTATTCTAACTATATCTAGCTACAATCAGACGCTTAATTATGTTCTAGATTATCTAAGTACACTGCGTCTTTATTTAATACTTGAACATATCCTAGATAAAGCAAGAATGCTTGAAGTTTATTTCATCGCTTACAATGATAAGAGATATACAATATACACTGTATATTGTACAATATATAGTGTGCATGTACATATATAGTAAATTCTAGATGATGAAAATATATAATCATTGGAAAAAGAAGAAAATAAAAACATTTGGGATGCACTATAAAGATAACCAACTGCTTGAACAATACCGACATACAGTTTACTATCATAATGAATTACTTATTGGGTTACACATATGAACATATTCTAGAATTTCTCTCTCTATACCTATTATATTCATTTATATATACTACTCAGCTTATAAATATATCCACGTGAAAATAAAGAACGAAATATCAGGGTAAACTAGTATGATGAGATAAATTGAAAATTCCACAATCGAAATATGATCTCTAATTAATCCTTATACTATAAGGCTTATAGTGACTTTCCTTTCAAGATAAACATAACCAAGAATTTGCCTACTTAATATATACATCTAGTAGGATATATAATTATTAAGATAAGAAGTGCCAAGAACAATACACCCGACCCAGATCAAATAGAATATCCTTAACTAAATCTATAAAAATGAAGCTGTAGTAGAATCTATTTTTGGTGCAGTCCATAGACAAGGTATTTTAAAGTTATCCTGCAAAATATGTAATAATTGCTTAGCAGAAAAGTGCTTATAAATGTAGATTTTAGAAAATTAACTCCATCCGAGATGAAATTAATCACAACGCGATATGGATCAAATTCAATCTGAGAATATATATCGAGCATTGAACTCTTCTATAGGATAGCATGAAAACGTGAATTTAAAATATGAACCTAAAAATCCTGATAATGATAATGATATTATTATAAGTTATTATTATATTAGGATAACATTGTTTTTCAATATAACGACAAGACAAATGAGATTGACAATATTTGAGACTCTTTACTAATTGCTCGGCAACTTAGGAAATCTTATAAGCCGCCTTTTGCGATTATCATCAAATTATCTTTGATTGGGGAGTGTTAAAAAATCATCCTTGATATTGTTGAAGAAAGAGTGAAATGCTTTCTGAGACTAATCACGAATACATGATAATAGTACAACTTATTGTTTCCATGCAATTAGGGATGTTTTGGATCTAACAACCTTTCAAAATATGTTGATTCTCTAATATATCAAAAT
>OZ038316.1:9579090-9609090 GCA_964035775.1 Osedax frankpressi
TAATTATACCAAAGTAATGGATCACGTTGATATACTTTTAAAGGGCGAACAATCACCAAAACTCAAAAGAACGAAGATTTGCAGGAAGAAGCGGAACATCCCCTAGATAACGAAGAACAGCACAGCCAGCTTCTTCAGAACTGTTAGTCGTGGCTCATCGTAATCTATTGTTACGTATCCTAGAATAACAGCCTAATGGTTGACCAATCTAAACTGAAGCATTTAGTTCCTTTACATTGACCAACGTATTCACCCAATAGCCAATGTAGAAGGGTTCGCTAATGACGTAACATTACCTGGAACCAGTTCGAACTGTTGCTCACATATAGAAAAATTGCCAGAACTAGACGATACATATGGTACAGATGGAAAGCTTATTGGTATGTTTATAGATCGTATGGTATATATAATATGATTATGTATTTATCCTAATACATATGTTATCATATATATATATATATATCCTATAATCCACAGCATATAACCTTATCATATAAATTATAAATACTTTGGAAGTAATTTTGATAATATAATATTACCTATAGATATATATATATATATATATATATATATATATATATATATATATATATATATATAGGCTATAGCTACAACGCATATATAATATGATATGATGTAAATATGCAATAGTTTGTCATCGGTAATACCTTGAAAATACCTATTATCATTGACCTTAAACTTACTCATGACCCTCCAGACTCGAAAGACTACGAGTATATGAAATTCGATGGCTCATCTCCACTTGATGATAACACCAGAAGAGAATTAGATGGTCAAGTAAAATATGATAATAATTACTATGAATGCACTGATCCTCTACACCTTGCAGAAGACTATGTCGAAGATTGTATCGTTAGCGATTGAAGTAAAAGGAATTATTTGCAATTTTCATTTTGATAACATATTCAAATTACTCGTTAAATATAAATAGAATATATTTTAAATGTAATAAGGAAATGTTTCTAATTAATTAAACATTATAGCAATAATGTAGATTATGAGTAGTGCACCCAATTTATCATATAATAAATAACGTATTCTTAAACATATTACCTATAAAAATGTTAAACATAGTCGTAATTGATCATTATTAAGGAATATTTAATAAATATATTTAATAAATATATTAAGGAATATTTAATGAATATTTAATGGTGAAGAAATGTATATATGTATATTTATAAAACTTTTATACATAACATATTAACGTACTCTATTTTAAAGGTCGCTTTGACGTCAGCTACTTCAAGAGTTTCATTAATGGAAACACAACAAAAAGAAAGTTCTAATGACGATATAGTTACTATTTTAATGTAACACTACATACTTTTACGGAATATAGATATTGTATAATATATGAATAATACCGTACTATATGATAATCACCTATTTCTATTTTATAATAATCACGACATCTCCATTTAAGCATACATATAATACTAATATGTATTATATAGTTTAATATATTAGATAACCTAGATACTATTATTGTATTTAAGATAGTACATGCTAATCAATTTTAGGAATCATATAATATAAGCAAATTTAGTATTATTATATAAATTAAAATATCGCACAGATTGAAAGAAATATCCTTAAAGAAGAATATAAACGTCAACGGGAAGAAACCAAACCAAATACTGACGGTTACTCATACGACACAAAAGAACATGCTGGACTTATTAAATACTATTATGTATTAGATGGCGATACAACAATAAGAAACAATTAAAAGACTGTATTTATTCCTATATGCATTGTTATCGTATAGTAATATTTTATCATTTGTTCATTTTACGTTACTTAAAATAAAATCAAAGATAAACTAAATTCTTACCATTTTAAAATTATAATTATAATATAAAAATAAAATTATTATATTATAATACGCAATATATATTTATTATTAATTTATTCGGACTAATACAACATATTATATAGTGTATAATACAATAAATTTGTTAAAATTATTAATATGGATCATGGATATGGATATTAATAAATACAATATTAGCACATCGTATATTCCCATATTTATGGTTCCTAAAGAATTGTTTTTACATACAACAGGCGACCGTGCTAATCCTTCATATTGTAGATCCATATATATATATATATATATATATATATATATATATATATATATATATATACTGAATTTTGTTTCAAAATTTTCTAAAATTATTGAATAAGTTCTATAAACAAAATTTAATAATTATATAGTAAAATATTCATTAATCATTAAGTATTAATTAGGCTTCACGAGTAAAATATCAACAGAAGAGGCATTACTAGATGTATGTAATTTTATCATTACCAAAATCATCAAATTACATATGTTATTATTCCATCAAATTATATCCATCTAGTAAAAGGAATTTGATTATATTAATCATGTTGTTTTATTTAATACAATTAAATCAATAGGATTATATAGTCACATATACTTGTTCGCATCATATTATATATGTATTTAATAATTGCATACAATATGTGATCAAAGAAATTACAATTCACAGTTAATTATTAGTAATTATGAAATGCCTCATGATCTGCTTACTATTACCATAGTATAAAATTGGATCTATAGATCCAATATTATTTATATTATATATTAATTTTTAAGGGTTAATGATATTTTTAAATTAACAAATTAAAATAAATTGATATTAATTACTGATACCTTCGTTTTAGCTAACAATAATAGTAGTACGTAGATGTAGCTACATTGTAGCTATAATCACTAGTTATGTAAAAGAGACTCAAAATGGAGAAGTTTATGTTTCGAATAAAACAAAAAACTAATTATATTAATTTTATTATGAAAACAATGTACACAAGTTTAAATGTACAAGTTTTATAAAAGTCTAGAAAATATGGATTTCTTAAATAATATGATATGTTTTTAATTATTAATGTTCATGGAGTAAAATGATTATATCGGAATGACGACGAGTATGCATGCTCATTTGATAATAAATAATAATTTCTTTATTGATAATTTATTAAAAACCCCAGAACTGAAGATTCATTCTGCTGATGCATAAGTCAGAAGCTGATACATGATATAATTGATACATTAAGATTATATTGCACAACATTTTTAATTGTTCATTTGACTAATCTAGGAATAATAAATTCCTCCAAGTTATCAATTTCTGTATTGAGTTCTTCTTGACTAATTTAATATATTATATTGATATATGCAATTATTATTAACATATTACTAATATGAAATTCATTTTATATATGAAAATATTAATTATTTAAACTAATTTTAATATGTAACAATATTTAACCATAGTAATTAATAACATATTACTTATTATTTATACGCTTACAATATAATAATGTATAATTATTAACTCTTATATAATGTACATATTCATTTTTCTATATAACAAACAGTATTTCCATGATTATTATATTATAATTTTTTTTTAAATAATAGAACTTATGAATAATATTAATAAATGTATATATATGTATATTAGGGTGGAGTGACATTTTTTATTTATAAATTAAGCTACTTCTTAGTTATCTTAAGATGAACAACTATATACTTTAGATTAATATAGCTTAGATTTACATAATCACTCGTCAAAGTCAAACTTTAATAGAACATTGAGATAGAATACAATATCGTATTCATTTAACATCGGCCATTTTGAATTAAATATTAAAAATACATAAATATCTGTGCAAATAAATTTCAGAATTGTATAATCTTTCATAAATGAACTCAGAATAGTACTATTATTGTAATACTATTTTAAATATAATTAATAAAGTGAATAGAACAAAATAAAGATTGTATTCACATGTTTTCTATATTTGTTTAGATCCTTTGTATTGACTTTTGTACTCATGGTAACTGGAAGGTTATCTTCGTATATGCACCAATCATGTATTATTTATTAAATTTGAAAATCAACCAATCATATACATTCTAAAAAATTTTAAATGAATTTTAAACCAAATGCACTACCTACAAATATATTACCAACATATATTAATATTATAGAAGGAATATTATTTTACAAAAATCAAAAAACTAAACAAAAAATTAAAGATTACATATTCATTAAAAAAGTTAGCAAAGATATCATAGAAATATGGGAAAAAGCATCAATCGAAAATGTAGGTTATAAAAGTTCATGCATGAAAATTTAAAAATTATGGGAACATTACATTAGAGTTAATAAGGATACAAAGAATAAAAAAAGAAATAATTTATTATATTTAAAATGTAATAAATTACTGGATATTTCAAAAAATACTATAAATTTGTCAAAAGAAGATTACAATTTCCTGATAGACCAGCAAAATGAAAGAAAAATGATGATAGGAAACTTAACATGGAGCAAAGGAGGTATGTTATTAAGTAAATATATAATTCTAAATATAAAAAATTAGTGTAATTATTTCTAGTTATAAATATTAAATTAATCATATAGGAGTTAGAATGGATATTGAACACGTTTCCTCCAAAATATACACAGGTATAACAATTTAATATATTTATTATCTTTTTATATTAATAATAATTTATAATATATAATCATAATTAAAATAATCAATATAAAATGTATATAAAACTGATAGATTTATTAATAATTTTCATATATTCATCTTCAGCTGACACTACACCTGTAAATATGAATTGTTAATATATATTAAATATTAGATAAATAATAAATCAGTATATTATTATTGAAATCAATGATTACATTTATTACTTTAGATAATTTTTAATACTTTGTAAATTAAATAGAAAAGGAAAATTGAGAAACTTGATAAGTAATGTTCTAACATTGTAAATATAATAGGTAACAATAAATATATTTTCCAAATATAATAAATTGATTTTATTATATAATAGTAAAATAAATTAAATAGGCATAGAGGAAGAATTGAGTAATGAAGAATTGGTTACTTTCGAAGATGAAGAAGGTTATAATATAAAAATATATATTGTTTTAATGTATGTAAAAATATGTATTAATCAATTATAGATATACAAGACATTTCGGTAGAAATTAATAATAATTCAGAAGCTATCAATGGTGAGAGTTCTAAAAATGGTTATGGTATAAATATGTATATTGTTTTAATTCATTTAAACAAATTTGTAATATATATATCAATAATTTCATTAATACATTTGACTAACAATTATAGATATACAAGACATCTCAGTAGAAATTTGTGATGATAATCATTCAGAAGCTGTCAATGATGAAAGTTTATAATACATGTATTTATAAATTTATATATAAAAATTAATTAATAATAGTAAATTGTAAAATTGTAATAAATGTAAATTGTTATTTATGAATTATTTACTACAGATCAACAAGAAATTGGTGGTAATAATCTTCAAGAGGTTATCAATGGTGGAAGGAATATGCTTGATATAAGCAAATTAGCAATGGTTTGCGACAGATATTTTATTGATGACCGAAAAGCTTCAGCAATTGCATCTACTACAGCCTTGATGTTGGGCCATGGAAGGGATCAAATAATTGATAGATTCAAGATCAACAGAGCACGGAAATTATTACGGAAAAAAAATGTTGAAAATATGAAAAATATAGATAATAGCCAAATATATAGTTTATATTTCGATGGTAGAATAGATAATACACTATCAGAAAGGGGAAAAATTATTAAAGAAGAGCATATTACCTTATTGAAAGAACCCGGTAACATATATTTAGGCCATATTGTAACGGATGCATCTGATGCTGATGAAATTTTCAAGGCTATTATAGGAAGATTAGGAAAATTAGATAATCTCTTGTTGATCGGATGTGATGGAGCGAGTGTAAATACCGGAATACATAATGGTATTATTCAGAAATTTGAAAATCTATTAGACCGGAAAAGGCACTGGTGTGTTAGTACCATAAATGATATATTTAATATGATTATATTATTAATTAATATACTCGATATATGCATTTAACAGGTGTGCTTATTACATATGAATGAATTACCATTACGAAAGTTATTAAAAGCCTTGCATGGATCTGAATTTCTAGCACCTCATCCTTATCATGGGAATATCGGAAAAAGGCTGAAGAATACAGAACATTTAGATATTGTTAATTTTAATATTATAAGATGTTTTTTTCCAGTAATTGACAATTTAAATAGTGATGCTAAATATTTATATGATATGTGTAATTCTATTAGCCAAGGTCAAGTAGTTACATCTCTCAAAATTAGATCACCTGGAAAAATCCATAATTCAAGATGGATTACCCTTACCAACAATTGTATGTGGGATTAGAAAATCCTACTAAAGAAATAGTAATACTTACAAAATACATTATGAATGTTTATGCTCCAGCCTATTTTCTTATCAAATTAAATTCTAGTGTATCGGACGGAGCGAGAAATTATCAAAACATCACAATTTCTAGAAAAAAAATATAAAATTCTAGTTGATAATAGTATTCAATACAATAGTTATTTTGCCCATTCTGAAAATATTATCATATCCATGATCAGTGTTACAAATTTAGAAATAAGAAGAAAAGGAAACAATATATCATAGAAGCCAGAAAGAATAGAAATAATATAATAAGAAAATTTGAAAAACCTAATATAAATTTTAATGCTAACAATTATTATGAAATGATTGATTTCAAATGTGTATTTGAATCAATACTAACATATAAATATACTAATGAAGATTTAGATAATTTTCTCAAAAAAGAATTTTTTCCAATCATTTTTAGTTATCCTTGTCATTCTCAGGCGGTTGAACGTAGAATAAAGGATATTACCTCTAGTTCATTAAAGCTGAAGATACCTGAGGAAAGAGATGGTATGTTAATAAATGTTATTAATTCTAGAAAAATAATGCCTACATTCAATACAAAAAGATAGTTTCAAATGTGATTATATATATATTATATTTTAATTTACAATATATAACACCATTGTTTTATGCATATTTTTTTTGAATTATTTTTTTTACTAATATTCAATTTTTATAAATAAATTACTAATTTGGTTACATATTGTTTTTATTTTATTGTTATTTAAATATTATATTTTACTCAATATGTAAATATAAATTGAATTCTTCAAATTAATAAGAATAATTTATTATAAATTAACTAATAGTATAAATGTTATACCATTATCATAGCTTAATTACTGAAATAGTAAATAATATATTATTATTAATTTGCATTAATAAAATTTAAGATGAACCAGTGTATAATATTATATTCAGTTTATAATATAAATAATTTTCAATAAGTATATTAACAATTATTTTAGAAATGTCTACTTGTTTAATTGAATAATAGCATCATGCACGTATATACTAATATAACAAACCTTATTAGCAATTCATTAAATAAATTAAATTAGTGAATTCAATAAAAAAAAGTATTTAAAGTATTTAAGATACGTGAATTAAATTTCATCAATATTGTTGTCAATTTCGTAATAAATAATATATTGTTTACCGATGATATATGACACTCCATACTAATATATATATATATATATATATATATATATATATATATATATATACATATATATATATATATATATATATATATATTATGATACATATTAAGATATATCTTACTAATACAGCTTAATATATGTATTCTTTAATTTTAAGGTCTATATAACAAGTTATACAATATATAATGTATAATATATATAATATATATATATATATATATATAATATATATGTTGATAATTAACATACAAATTAAATTCCTAGAATTAATTTCAATTTCACATACTCAAACTGAATGCAAAATATTCGAATTGTTAAATCACTAGTTAAAATTATCTATGATCAGAAAGCTTGTAAAATTAGAAAAAAAACTTGCTGTTCATTAATAAATTGAATATAACACATTAAATTACATTATTTTCAATCAACTAAATCTGAATTTTAAGATCATTCTAAATACTAATTTAATATGTCAAGTCACTTTCAACATAATCTACTGTAATATATCAATAATTAATAAAGATGAAGAATAATACATATATTATTAAGTTGAATGAAGAGGATGTGGTATAGAAGCTGACCCTTACATAATATCACTGACAACAAATATCGCTATTAGGTAATATTGATTCATATGTTTGTGAATATAGGTAAAATATAGTTTAATATTATTAGTAAATAAATGGTTGTATATGATTGGTTGCTTGGTTGATTGGTTGCTTGGGTTGATATAAACCAGATCTAAACGTAAGATATGAATTGATTTGATTGGCTTATTTAAGGCGGTAAATGGAACGATAATAACATAGAACAACAAATATTTACTTTCTTAATGATGAGAAATTATGTTGACAACAGAAATATAATTAAATTAAATATAAATTATATAATATATGGTATACACCATATATATTTTATTAATATTAATATATTATCAATAAATTAGCAATATATTATCAATAAATCATATAGCTATAATACATTGATATTATCCTAACATATTCTTAGATTAATGTAGTACTCAATATTTAATTGCCATATAAATCACTAAACTCGTATTTGGTGAAATAATTTGATCTCAAATGAAAGATGTGTTGCGTAAAATAATAATATGTATTTTATTTTTAATTTAAAAAATAACTAAAACACAAATATTGATAATATTTATAAACATATTATAAAACTTGCAAACTCATGTATATAGTATATATAAATAAAGTTCGTATAAATACCGAATCCTAGATCCATCGTAATATCGGTAATTCCATTAAGTATCCATTAAATATCAACTTTGCTGGAATGCTATTTCTCTAATAGGGTAGTTGTTTTCCATTAGTTTGTGATCTTTATATGTAATGTTCAGTAAAGTATGTCTATGTAAAAGTATAGTATGGTCAAGAGTATCGAGTGAATATGATATATATAACAATATAATCTGTGTTGGTTTATCATTAAATAGATGTGTCAGTAGTTTACAATATAAAGTAATGTAACGTTACCGATACCCATAGTGGAATTGACCATATGGAATTGGTTCGTAATTTATTTTGCAATTATTTTTAAAAATATCTTTGACGTTGACCTTGGAAAAAAGTTTCAAAAAAGTTCAAAGTATGTCTGGTCTAGGAGAAAATTAAATTTTATATACTTAATAATATTTTTAATATTTAATATTTTTGAACATTCCGTTTCGGAAATATATATAGCATTTTTGAAAGCGTTTCCCTTATATTTTTTGCTTATCTCAAGTATATTTATCTATATAAATATGTTTAATTATTTTTTTTAAATCATAATTATATAACCAATTATTTACCATTATTTAATAATCTTGTGTTATAATATATTTATATCTTCTATTTCTATGGATGTAATGTGTAATACACCTTCATTGGAGTATTATTTGTATTATATTATAATCTTTGTTTTTGGAAATTATAAACAATACATTTTATAAAATATTTTTATTTGATATGTCTAGTGATGAAAGTGATTGCGACTCTATTGAAAGTAATGACTCTGACAGAGAGGTATTATGATATTTTATTATAAAATATATAATAGTTTATAACTTAGATTTTTCAATATAATTTTTTTATTTATTATATTTAATTATTTTTGAGCGATACTAGATTTATAAATGTATATCCCATACATTAATTTAGGCCGTGATAAATCAACTTAGCTCAATCACAAATTCACCTTTATTTTCTACTTTTGAACTAAACCTAAAATATAATCTAAACAATTAAAAATATAAAATCAATAACTAATCGTATTACTTAATTAATTAATAATTTTTACAGTATAACGGTAGTAACTTATGTTAGACGACACACATATTCCTAGCTTGTCTAGTAATTGAATGCCTTGGCGGTCAATCGATCGTTCAAATAACGGATTTGTTCGAGAGATTTTTCGTAATTTCGTGGAAAGTAAACAATGCACTCATAATGTACAATGTATGTAATATACTAGTGTAATATACTATAATGTATAATGTAATATACTAGTGATATAAATTAAACTTTATAGATTAAATTAAATAAATTAAGTCCGATGCAATGTATATTTATTTATTTTTGTATTAATAATAATATTTATTAATAATATATATACATTTAAAAATATAATTTACCCTTAATACAAATAATAATACTAATAATATTAATATTCTCTATTACTGATAATATAAAATCAGATACAATGAGCATATATCATCTGCTAACAATTAATTCACTATAAGTTTTAACCCTATTATACAATTTGTTCATGTTTAAAACAATCTTTATGTTATCGCCAATTAAGTTTCACTACAAGCTGGGAATACATTCCGAGTCTAACAATAACAGGCATTGTTTCACTGGTAAGCTCTCGCCGTGCAATATATGTATAAGCAGGTATTTTTTCATATCAGTATGTCATTTTGTTCAAGGCAGTTATGATATCTCTCCTGATCATTATTAGTCTGAATAGTAAGATACGATGGTTAAACATAGGATAATGACATCCGATATCTATTAATGTACTCCGGTGGTGTTTTAAGTAAATAGTTGTTGTTGCAAACAAATCGGACACGAATCTGCTAACTTGTCGGCGATTATTTATCCTGGTAGTAGTGGTTAGGTTATCAAACTTCTGATGAGAAAATAGGCGATCGTTAACATAGCAGGTTGATCTAAGGCAAGTACACCTTATGACTCATAGCTGATTGTAATATAAAATGCATTACCGTAAGTATGTATGCAAATGTCAAATGCATTTTATGATCATTAAAAATACCTCGAGGATAACAGTTGATCGATCGCTCTATAGAACATCTCCCAAGATACCATGGATGAATATTTTGATGTCTTCTCCATTCATTGGTATCCAGGAAAACAGATTAAACTTATAGAGAAACTTACTGAATTGTTTAAATGTATAAATTATTTAAGTTGGGATATACTGAAATGCACATTGTTTCTTATACTATATATTGTATGTACTTTTTAATTAATTTGTTTGAAGAATTATCTCCAAATTCTATACAACACTTATGTTTCTAATTTTATGGTACTATACTATATATCTTTTACCACAAAACTCTATATTATAAAGCATTTAATTACTATCTATTGATACAAAACTTATGGGTAAATGTGGGAACAGATGAATAGTGACTAATTTGTACACAAGTGTAGACAATACCATCACTGATCACCTGTCTTGGTGTTTAGTATTGTTAGTATGTATGTATCAGTGGCAACAGAGTACTTTGTAATTATGCTAAGTCAGCGGATATATATCTCTGTGTATCCCGTTAATGTTGTCCATAGAACCATCGGTGGTCTTAATATCGCATAATGCATTATGATCCTAATTCTTGCTCCAACCAGTAATCATGCAAGCATATAACACTTGATAGGTTATATAATTACTTGCATTGCAATAACCCTATCCTTGTTCTTTGTTCACCCTTTTTTTCTACAAATTAAATCATTTTTACCATCAAATATGTCTATTATTTGATATTGATGTCTTATTTTTATTAAATATAGAATACTCGGGTATGATATTCCTATTTGTTAAATTTAATAATATTATATTAATATTATACCAGATTATATCCCAGAAAACAGTATATAAGTATTATTTACTGAGTTGATTACTTTAATTTTTTAAATTTATGAATTTATCATCAGTTTCATAGATTGATGGAAAATTGTACACAATGAATTAAATACAATATACTTACTTACTATACACTTACTATATTTTGCATATAATCGATATATTATACATTTATATGTATATTATATAAAAAGTACATACTGACATGTCAGAAAATATGAACTAGTTCAAACACATAAGAATAATCAGTTTCATATTAATCAATACATAATGTTTAAAAAATGTGTATCTTGTATTGTGAACGTATCTATGCTACAATTCTATCTTATAATATTATTCAAAGTGCTCTATATTAATGTTACATTTTTATATTAAGCTTCAAATTGCATTTGAAAATGGATTGCTCAAGGATGGATTAAATGTTGCAGTGCAGCCAATACAAAAAGGAGTTAATGATATAGTTAGTTTAAATTGTAGCGTGTCAATTGTAATGTCAAATTATGTCAATTAGAGAATATAGAACAATTATTCTGTAAAAATCTCTCCGTATCCTCACACGAAACTCGTAAAATCTGTGACTAGTTTCAATTAGTTCGATATTGCGTGTAAGGCTGGATATGTGTTGCAGGAAGGACTAAAGGCTGCATTAGCCGATCTTCGCAACGGGTTGTCGTGGGTGGAACGCATGGATATCACGAGCGATCCCGTCGATGCACCGAAACCATTGCTAGACCAACTCGGGGAACATCCCGACATCTTAGACAAGGAATCCGTGCACGACGACTTCAAACGGGAGATGAGATTGTTTGTAGTTTATTTGTTACACAAAATGTCTGCGTTAACACACTCCCCTATATATCTCTTCCACTCTCGTCTCCCTATATCTCTCTATTCTTCCCTCGCATCCCTATGTCTCATTCTTCTTCCCTATATCTCATTATTTTACCCTCCCCTATTGCTATTCCATTCACGCTATTCATTTCTCCCACTAACTTAGCCCTCACTTATCTCTAGCTATCGTCAAGCCCAAGCCACAGCTATAGAAGGCATAGAAAGACTCAACTCTCTCGGCATTCCTACAAAACGCCCCGACGACTATTTCGCTGAGATGGCGAAATCCGATTTCCATATGAAAAAGGTTGGGTGCAGATATTTGATATAAATAATTATCAAAATAAAATTATTTAAAAAAAGTTCATTAAAATATGCACTTTTTAACATTTAAAATTATATTTAATACGATTACATTTATCGATGTATGTATAATTTGTTTTAAAATTCAAAATACTAACTTCATACACATTGTTTATAGATTAGAGAAAAACTTCTTTCAAAACAAGTAGCTATCGAGAGATCCGAGAAAGCTAAAAAATTACGGGATATGCGTAAATTTGGAAAACAAGTTAGTTAATGACTATATGAATCTAATTTAGTAAGTAATAAATTCAGCTATTTGTATACATTTTAATAACTAATATATATCCAAATGGGTTCACTATTATTTAATTATTGTTTTCCTTTATCTATATCGCATTTAATCGGAACTAAAATATCTTACATTCTTCCGTAAGTTTTACGATTCAAATTGTTATATAATTACAGGTTCAACATGAAGTCATCCAAAAGAGACACAAGGAGAAACGAGAAATGCTTCAACAAGTTAAGAAATACAGGAAAGGTTGTTGTCATGACATTCTATAAACACATAAAGGTCGCTTTTTATAAAATGCCTGCTTTTAAAGCTTTTAAAGCGTGCCTAAATTGATGTGAATGATAAATGAGAATCGCAATATACTTTAATATCAAATTAATAATATTACAATATGCAATAAACCTAGATATCATTAAATTAAATTACATTAGGGGCGGGAAAACTATGATTTAATTTTTTAGTTTTTTTAGTAATTTTAAAAATTTTATAAACCTATAAATTAATTTTCGTAATTTAAATGTATTCATACAATAATTAGTATACTTATATAATAGTTTTTGAATTGATTTAAAAATTGTAACAAAGATAATAAGTATTTCTTTCACAATCTTACTGCAAACTAGGACAACAGTCTAAGATTGATTTCCTGACTGAGGATAATGATGGGAAAAAGGGACAAAAAGATAAGCCACGCAGGTAGTTTCACTGTTGTTCATTTAGTACATAGTACACATAAACGATACTATTTATTTTTTAAATAAGATCTCCAAGGTTTTAATCATTTTTAATAACCTTATCATATAAAGTTTATAACTCAATTTAATATATCAATCCTTTACGTTATATTCACTTTGTCATAGAGTCAATGAGAAACGCAACTTTAAGAATAAGAAATACGGATTTGGTGGGCAAAAGAAGCGATCTAAATCCAATACAGCAAAGAGTTCAAGGTCAATGACATTTGATCCCAAGGTCAACTCGGGCAAAAAAGCTGGTCCCAAGGTTTAATATTATACCATTATATTAACCCTGATGTTTAGGTTAATGAAAGCGAACCATTCCATTATTATATTTTGTTATCTCACTTTCAATTCTCTATTTGTGCAGAAATAATGATCTTAAATGATTTTTCTCCTGCGATTTATTCAAGACATTTTATATATAAAATATATACCATTAAAAAACACAGTATTACAATTTTTTAAATTTATATTTTTTCAAGCTTATTAATAATTTTGAATATACTATAAAATATATACAAATTAATATAGAGATTTTTAATTTTTTTAATTTCATTTTTATCATTTACAATTAATATTATTTCCTGAAATTTGAATGAATATTAGATAATATATTTATATGAATAATTATCAACACAAATGTATCCTATAATTTACTATGCAAAATATTAGTTTTCGAGAAATTCTCGATAATTCTTTGAAATTATAATACATTTTTTTTATTAAATAATGTAAATATATATATTTTAATAATTAAAAGTATTTAATGATAAGTAAAAGTATATATTGATTTTATTAGAAATGTATGCAAAAATTCCCAGAAATTTTTTATTTTTATTGTCTAAATTAAATTTATTGTTTAAATTATACAATAATTGTAATAATTGATTACATTTTTTAATTGTATATCTATTGTATACCATATCTAATTATTAGAAAAATTTAGATCAATTTGTCAAAAAATAGAGTTTACTTTATCACAATCTAATTTGTATGTATTACGATCACCCTTAGTACACTGTATAGTGGGTTAATATTATTGTAAACTAACTCTGGCCTTTAATTAAAGCAAATTTATTTTATTTTATATTACTTATTTTCATTGATTTTATTCTAATTTTCATATTGATTTTATAATAATTTTATTTTCTAATTTCATTTATAGATTATTTGTTACCACATCAATTTTAAATATAATCCTTTATTATGTATACTTTATTATCTATATATTTTCATATACATAATTTATTATATATATTTTAATATTTAAACATATTTATTATACATACTTTAATTTTCTAATGAATTAATTTAATTTTCTAATGAAATAAATAATTAGATATTTTTGTAAACTCTATTTATTGTGAACAAATTAAATATTTCTCACTACAATCTTTACCGTTTATATTCAATTGCAGCAAAGACTGGGGAAAAGTAAACGCAGAACAAATATGAATAAGAAAAGGAAGTAATCGTCTGACAACTGCATCTCTATCTAGGCCATGTTTACAGTTTGTTCCATGAGCTTCCATTCGGCTTCTTTGGGCTTGGTGACATCTGACATCTGACGCGGGTGGTACAATCGTGAATCTTCCCGCGGATTCTCCAACTGTCATATCACCAATATATTGTTGCCACAAATTTTAGATAATAAAATAATAGTATTTTTCGCTGTTTATCTATTGCGTCTATTAAATATGAGGTGATTTACTAGAATGTAGATTTCAGACTATCCGGGTGAGTTACTCTCTAACCAGCGGAGTTGAAATCCAGCCTATTTCCTGGGACGACGTCTGCGGAAATGTGTATTTCTTTGTGGGTGGTTGCCTCGACATGCTAATTATTTGCTTCATCGTCACTGCAATTCATCGTACAAAGAGAGAATAAGGCGAATACTGACTGGTATCAATGAATACCTCTGTATTCATATTCAGTACACTTTGATATCTAGACCTTCTTCATTATCGCTATATCGACTAACCATCTTCAGCTTCTGCATCCAGGGCGGCATCTATAAAAGAATTTGGTTTGCCTGCTACCACGTTCACTGTAGTGTTATATATGATTATTAGTTTGTATTCGTTAATATAGATATTTAATCTAGGCACTTCTAGTTTTCCCCGGCAAACAATCCAGGTAGTTTCATTTTTTGCGTAGTTTCTTTTATATTATTTTTTATTTTTATGAACACATCAAAAGATTTCACAAAACCACAAAGTCGATCTTTTTACTGGGTTATAATAAGTGCTATTTAATAAATAACAACAGAAAGGAAAGTGTTATTTTAGTTTACCTGCATACCTACTACACTATGTATGTAATCGGCTATGCACAAGTATTATATATATGTCAACCCATAGCGTTCACCTTAAACATAACTGTAATAACAATATTGACACACTATTGGGTGTCTAATAATAAACAATTTAAGTAGTAATTAAAAAATGAGTATTGTAATCCGATAATTGCAGCCTAGAAATTATTCCGATTTATACAACACATAATATGGTGTGACTATATAGAGAGTGATGTACTATATACATTATGCATATGTGTAATATATATAGCTTACCTATAAAGTATAGTAGATTACTATGACATGCTGATAAACTGACGCACACGAATGAGTGGTGTGCATATAATAATACACACCTTCTTTTACATTATGCACACTATAACTTGATTTCAGAAAACACTTACAAACATATAACTCTCATCGTTAATTATAGAATTATAACTCCGAAGAAATATTCTGAAATAACTCAGAAATTATCCTAATTGTGATCATATATCGACTTTATAATATTTAACTATATTTATATCTCTAATTATAATTTAAATCGAGGTCATTTCAATACAGTTATATTTCCAATGTATACCCTGTATTCAGAGGTATTTGGTAGTTCACATATTACAGGTAACCAAATTATGTAATTTATTTTGTATATATTTCACTAAATTTATAATAAAAAACTAAAATACAATAAATATTATCAACGAAATCAAGTTATATTAATCACCTTAATTTAAACCATTAAACCCTGCACCAACTTGGCCGGAAGGGGTTGATCGTGAAGTGTGTGTAGATCTTTTGATGTCGGCGTTGTTTCTTGATGGTCTCGGTAAGTATGGCATCCTTGTGAACGCTATTCTCGGCAGGCCTGTCTCCTCCTTTGTTCGCCATTCTCCTCTGCTACACGGTTGTGACACTCGTCCTCGTAAACCCGATTAACGTTGCGTCTGCGGATGTCGTAGTTTATCAGAAGTCGGAGAAGGTCGGTTGGGAGTAGAAGTTGAGAAATCGCTCGAAAGATGAAAGTTATAGTCGAGTTTCGCTCGATTTTCTCGACTTCCGCAGCATTGTTTACGCGCGTTGCTAGCCGTCCGACGAACGCCACTCCCACTCCTGCCTACGATTACGCCCACTAGTATATGCTTACGACGCAAACCTTACGTATCCAAATATACCTAGGGGTATAGGGATAGTGTACGAGCAACATGTAATCGTACTGCGAATATGATACGGTGATTAAGTTACACTTTAGTAGAAACTACTCATGGTTTATAAAATATAAACAAACGAGTACTCTATGACTACAACGTATACTGCAGTGCATTGCTATACGATACGAATGTGCGTGGTACGATACGAATATGCATTGTGCATTGTAATAAATGATATACACGTATACGACACGAACGCAGGAATTTTAATTTACCGTACCGGTTTAGCATTTAAATCGCGGACATGTCTAGCGGTGGAGCGGTGATTCGAATTTCGTATATTCCGTATGTAGGTCACACCGAACCACGCTTTAATCCATTAATTCGCGATTTAATTACGCTATTAGTATTTAAGCTATTTTGATAGAACTCCGTACCGAGTGGGCTGAGGTAGTGCCAATTGTCTGACATAATATTCCATTATGAAGCATTATTAATCCCGAAATGTATTGAGTTTGCACAATATAACCTGATAATATGACCGCATAAACACTCATGCGCAACATGGAGAAACAGTATACTATATATATATATATACGCATATATACATATATATATACATATATATATATATATATATATATATATATATATATATATATATATAATGTGGGTGTTGAAGTATGTTTATGTGTGTATATATGTCCACGTGTGTATGTATGTGTATTTGTACGCGTGTGTGTTTTTGTGTATGTACGTATGCGGGTGGGTGTGTGTGTGTTTGTTTATGTGTTAGTGCGTGCGTGTGTATTAATACTATATATAATATATAAATTTTGCCCCATAGGGAATATAATGTATTACTTATGTGTCATGCTCTACTCGTCTGATATTTCTGGTAGATTTACTTGATGTTATTAATTGAAGATTAGCACTAATGAAGTAATAAAGTGTAATGATACTTATTGTGTTTATAAATATAGGTGTTGCAAACTATTTTAGTACATAGATACGTACTTTATTATCAGAATAACTATATTCTTAGTTTAATTATTATATAGTTTAACTGTAATAAATGCCCATTTGCAAACCCATGCGTAACAAAAGATTGTTGAATTTACGAAATGTCGCCGATCTCCTTTTAAAACATTATAGTTACCCGTAAGGGGTTCATCTAAACCGACATTAGTTGGTGTTCATATACTTCTATAGCATACTATTTCCTACGCTATAGCGTATTTCCTACGCTATAGCGTATTTCCTACGCTATAGCGTAGGACATAGAAATACACATCGTTGAGGATTACATTAGAATCATATAGCTTATTTAGTAAAGCGTTTACAACGAAGGCACATTACGTCACTTCGTGTATGCGTCAACCTGTTGACGTTAGTGACGCAATCTCGCTATTGAATAATACGAGTTTAATTACTTCTCATCAACGACTTCGTATCTTACGACTGGATGGCATCGGAGTATATGCATTGCCATGTTGGCGATGTGAAAGAAATAGTCTATATAACGAATTATTAAAAATAAAATATGTGTCTTCTCGGTATACCATTTCCCATGTTAAAATTGTGTTATATTAACAGTTATATATTGTATTTCAATATCTATGTATTTATTTATATATAACTCACGGATTAAACATCACTCTATTATCTTTCACAAATTCCTGCGATGATAAGAGAACTGCTGACAATCAATTGTTGATATAATCCTATTATCAAATACAATTTAAATACAGAGTTCTTGATTAGCCATATTATATAATACTGCATATATAACCACACTTTATGCATATATTTTAAAAATATCTCTATTCTAGATATTTTTAAAATATATGTCGTATGGTTATACACACCTTATGTTATAATTATATGTATCGTGTATATTATATATTAATATATATATGTATATATATATATATATATATACATAATGAGCACATATATGAAATGCGTACATTGTACGTACAATGTACGTACACGTCGTACATGTCGTATCTTATTCACGATGATTTCGAACATTGTTTGTATGCTTATCTTTATATAAAAAATATTAATGAAATTGTGAATCCATTTGTTTTTATTTTGAACTATTTGAGAAGATTACGTGATCATGATTAATTTGAAATTGAATTTAATATATTTACATTTCTTTGCCATTCGTAGAACCCAACTGTACTAGAATGTTTATTTTACTATCTAATCATTCAAAAAGCATCATAATTAGTAAGTATCTGTACATTATTATAACTGTTGCTGTTTATACTATTCACTTTCAGATTAAGATGTTAATGTACATATGAATTTTGAAATTCAAAATTTAGAGATACATTACTTAAATATATAACATATTATTATATAATTAAAAAAAATAATTATAATTAATAATAATAATTATGAATGTACCGTCAAAAATTGGGAACATTATTAATGTTCTTTTATCAATTTTTCGTACACTTTTTAGAGAATTTATTTGTAAAAGATACTTTGTATATTTAGTTATTAACAGTTATATATTTAATATATTTAGGATATTTAATTATTTTGTACACGAATATGTGTTATTTCATTTAAAACTAAATTTCAAGCTATGCTATATCATGAGTATACTCAAGGCATTAGTTCATATTATTTTTGTTCTCTCATATAAATATGTTGGCAGGATAACTAAAATGTATGAATTCAATATATTGTTAACTTATCAAGATTATTTTACATGATGAAATACGTGGCTCCTACGTAAATTCTATAGTATCAACATAATGTTTTATAAAACTAATATTATTTACAGGGTAACTTTATTTGCGATGGTCAGGTATCCGACAGATGTTATAGAAATGAGTATCAATCGTGGGTTATTATAATATGTAGGTTATGTAAAGGTTATCAAGCGATAACTCATAAGTAGGAATCCGCTGCTTACGAATTTCTAGACAATGTTATTATTTAATACAAAGCATATTAATTATCTAAGTACAGAATTATATAATATAACAATTCAATAACCTCATAGTAGAACAATTCAATAACCTCATAGTAGAACAATTCAATAACCTCATAGTAGAACAATTCAATAACCTCATAGTAGAACAATTCAATAACCTCATAGTAGAACAATTAAATAACCTCATAGTAGAACAATTCAATAACCTCATAGTAGAACAATTCAATAACCTCATAGTAGAATAATTCAATGACCTCATAGTAGAACAATTCAATAACCTCATAGTAGAACAATTCAATAACCTCATAGTATAACAATTCAATAACCTCATAGTAGAACAATTCAATAACCTCATAGTAGAACAATTCAATAACCTCATAGTAGAACAATTCAATAACCTCATAGTAGAACAATTCAATAACCTCATAGTAGAACAATTCAATAACCTCATAGTAGAACAATTTAATAACCTCATAGTAGAACAATTCAATAACCTCATAGTAGAACAATTCAATAACCTCATAGTATAGAACAATTCAATAACCTCATAGTAGAACAATTCAATAACCTCATAGTAGAACAATTCAATAACCTCAAACCGTAGTATCGTAGTACCGTAGTTAGATACGGCGTACCTAAATAAGTTTGTATTATTTTAAGATGAACTCATTCCCTACACCGCACGCTTTCAGATGTAATGAACGGACACACTCGGAACGTAGGAGATCCCGTTGTTACTCCTTATTCGGAACTCGGTGTCTTCTGATAGCGGTGCTTGTCGTTTCGCTTATGCAATGCGTGGCATCGTCTTACGCAATCTATCGATTTGTCGGTTTAAACTTGCCGCCTAATCCCGTGAAACCAGTACGCGCGTCCAACGCGAATTGCGCAGAGAATAAATCGGGCTCGAGCTGCCATAACGTATTGACTCGAGATGGTTTGGAAGTGGAAACATGTCTGACGCCGACTTGCATACGAACAGGTACGTAGGGTTAGGGGTCATCCTCTTCGAGAGAGGTCAATAAGAGGTCAACATAAGTGGATACGCTCACGATGTAAGGCCTACGGCGTACGTCGTACGTCCGTATGAAACAGCTTATTGGTCCGTGTAGTAATGTCCGATACTCGGGTATTCCATACCAATAATACTCTTTATGCGTAATACTCATCGAGTATTGTAAATGTGAGTATCCTAAGGTTGTAGAGGTAATTATATTATACAATACGGGCAAAACTAGATATTCGATAAATTATCGATTATACTATTGTGAACTATATAGTATATACTCCTTCTATAATATACAACTATGGTAGACTATATATAGCCCTTTATATATAAAGAGATGCATTCAGCATAACGCTACATTTAGTATATTATGTGTTAGCTCATGATATTTATTTATTTTAAGCAACTTCCATAAAACTTCCTTTTATGGAAATAAAGTTAACCTCCGAGTGTATACGATACATTACGATGCAAAACAATATAATCAGAAGACTTGAGCCGTTTTACAAGAGTATTAATATTAAGTAACGTTTACGCTGGGTAGTAAATCATATCTCCCATCACCGAATTCGCAGCCGGCACTTTGATTGACAGCATTGACCCCGACATCGAACCCTGCACTGACTTCTACACTTACGCGTGCGGCAATTGGGCCGACCAACACGGTCCCAGCGCCGGCGAGATCTACAATGACGGATTCAAGGTCAACGAGAAATATATGCACATGAAAATGACATGTTTGTCCACATGAGTAAATCACTATTTGGAGAATGCCGTAGAGTATTAAAAGCCCATATAATCGTGATACGTAGGAGGCTGAATAATATATATATATATATATATATATATATATATATATATATGTATATATATATATATATATATATATATATATATATATACTATAATATACTATATTTATAATAATATACTATCCAACGTATATATACGGCTATATGTATTCATTGTATAAATATGTTCTCTATATGCCAAATATGTATTATTTACTCCGGCCAATTTATTTAATACTCAATTACCTATCGGTAGCTCTATTAGAAATGGATTCACACGAAGAAAGTCCAAAGCATGAAGTAATAGTAAGACAGTACTATAGAAAGTGCATGAGTAACGGTTAACGCAGTTATATAAATTATTAAAGGTTTTAAAATAATATGAGGATATTCGTGGTTAATATAAAGTTGAATATATATCTATAGACTAGTAAAGCTATATTATTCCGGTGCTAAATAAAAATCCACAATCCGCAATTAAATATAATAATTCATGAATTATTATAATGGAAATGAACCAATTAATTTATTATAAGAAAGCGTTTGTTTTACTTAAGGGTTACTTAAAATACAAGGACTACCTTACGTACTTGAGACGTTCGTGTGCATCTCTGTAACAAATTCTAATACTATAGGTAAACATGAAAATAACAGGGGAAAAAGTTCTGAACTCCTATTCCGGGAAAAACTAAAGAATATATATTCATCAAATTATAAATACACGGGTGAATTCGAAATTTTGAATTTCTTAAATACACTCTTCAAGATAGATGTTGTTAATGATGTCGAAGAGGGAATCATAATGCACGTAAGTAATACTAGTGTATCATAAATATTAGTATAATACTATGTGTATATATGTACTGTACTCTATTACTTAGTATTATTACAGTGTCAAAATCAGATTTTCATATTTTAAAGAGAATTAATCAATATATATCACCTATATCACCTCATATATATGATATTAAACATACACATATATCTATATACTAAATAAAATACTATATCTCATAATAATATATAATAGGTAGTTTAAATATATATATCTAGGTACAATTTCATATTCCGGTAGATTGAATTTCTTGAGTATACGAGTTATTTTATATACTCGTCACACGAATACTATAATTTTATCAATTCCACATACGATTTATTTGGATTTGATAAAATCGGGATAGAAGACTACAAACAACTTACATCATTTCAGTATACTATCGATGAAGTTAGATATAATGTATTGTATTTTATAATATTAGTATATAATATTGGATATTAAGTGGATTCATCAATCACACACATTTTACTGTCAATTAATTAACATTTATATCTATCATGCACATGTTTTCTACTAAATCAAATGCACCTAAATTAATTACACTATTTAAGATTACTTTGTATTTTCTTATTTTTAATAATTGAAAATTAAGGATTTTTAAATAATCAAAAATATAAAATTTATACACCTTCCAGAATTCAATAAAAAATCGTATCTATATTTGTGATTTATTGTTATACAAAATTAAATAAATTGATAGTACGCATATAAATCAAGATTAATTTGTTAAACTTAGGACATAAGTAAACATCTTATTATATTGGTTTCCCTTAATTTTGTCTTATAGAGTTTGTAGATAGGTCAGATGAGAATTTCATTATTAATTATTATATATTACAATAAACCTCATCTTCCGAGGAGTACTTCAGACTAGCCGTGACCAACAATAGATCAAAGTGAATAGTATATATGCTTGATTACTCTTTAGGGGTGTATTAAGAACGATGATTAGGTGAATAGTATATCTCAGCCGATTAAACTATCGTATTAAACTATCACTTTATATATAAACCATACATAATGTATATGTTTTAGGGCATAATAATATAATTAGAATGATATATTTAGATATAAATATGCTTTTCCAAATAAATAACTGTATGCAAAGAACAATAATCATTGTACATCCAATTTATATTTGTATTATTACTGGTATTAATGTAATCAATATATCAATGTATATTTGTATTATTACTGGTATTAATGTAATCAATATATCAATGTATATTTGTATTATTACTGGTATTAATGTAATCAATATATACTATTTAAGTTCTAAGTAAGTTCTGCATTTATCAGATAATAAAAAGGCAAAATCATAAATCTGAATATCAGATGGAATTCAATTCGTTATTTCTTGACATGGTTTTGTAATTAAATAAGTAATATAAAGATATTTTAATTTTGAATAACTACAAAATACTTAATTCATTTTAATGTAGTATTATAAACACATTACCTATTTTTAATAATTAATATCAACAATTTTCTTATTATTTTTACAGTCCATGTTCAAAAAAGGATCATTAAACATAATATTAAATAAGTTAGTAGATATATCAAGTTATAGGGTGCCATTGGAAATGAACAAATTTGTAGACCTTTTTCAAAAAACTAATCCGAGGTTGTTACATTTTCATGAATTGTGTTCTAATTTTCTAATTAACTATAGATAGAATAATCGTTCCTGATATATTAATTTATTATATAAACGTATGTTATGTGGCTACTTTATTCACTATAAAATTACTATATTAGAGTAATACAAAATATAGTATACTATAGTGATTTAATTATACACAGGATTGTTATTAATTATCTGATGAGAGTTTTCATCACAGAATATGCGGAGTACATCGATTCCTGGGACTTTAATAAGATCAAGAACCTCTACAACAACGTTAGTAAAATGAAAAGCGAATACGGTATAATCCCTACTAGAAAAGCATTCGTGTATGCTATGCACATGTATACATGTATACATGTTACGGCGTGTTGATAATTATTTTAGGCTATTAATGATACAAATAGTGTTAGAAAAATCGTTATGTACATATTATAATATAAAATCTATGATATTTTGATTATTATTTTATTTAAATAAAATAATGAAGATTGTAAAACTGCAATTGTTGCTACCATTATTTTTCTTTAAATGATATATATTATTATATTATACACGATAATTACGCCGGTGCGGCACACTATCCTTTTATTATGTATATTTAATAATAATAACTATTATCATTTATTTTGAAACTTCAATGCCAGTTGGTAGGAGTCGGTGACACCAAGAAATGGCAGCGTTGTATAAAACAATGCGGTCACGATTTAATGTTCGCTTACGTAAGAATGCTCGTCGACGAGTTGCTGCCCGAATCCTCCAGGAATGAGGTTCTTTTAATATTTAGCCAAACTAAAGAGAATTTAAAAGGTATATGCGATATAGTGGCGGTCATTTAACGATTGAGAATCATCGCAGATCCACGTAATGAGTTCAAATATTAAAAATGAACTTTTATCTTCCATCGAAAATACTTCATGGATGGATAGCTTAACCAAAACTGTTATTTCTTCAAAGGTTCATTACAACTACATACATCATACATCTAATAATACCATCGATTATTAAACTGAATAAATATGCAATAAATATTATTTTTATATATAGTTACTGTTCGATGTCGAGTTGCGATATTTTCCCAATATGTCTATTAAATAATATATCTAGAAACAATAATCATAGATTTCTAATGTTCGAAGAATTTTAAATCTAAGATATGATTGTTAACAGTATAAATAATTCTACTTATACTATAGTAATATCGTCTATAACTATATATAGTTATAGACGATATATAATTATACATAATTATAAACTCATTCGTTAAACACATTGATTTTCAGATAATCGACACACGAGTGAATATCGCATACCCAGAAGAATTTAATAATAACGACTTTATAAGTGAATACTACAAATATATAGTTAGAAGAAGGATTTATGCGTCATTTTGTGGATATTTAATGATTACTTAATGTACATTCCATATTCATTGTTTCATACGGTTGTATAATGTTATGTATGTATATTCCCATAAGTGATATACGATTTATATTATACTGTGTTTTACTGACAATAGAACTATATCTCATATATTATTGATACATCCTAAAATGCAACTAATTAATTGAATAATTTATTAATTAATAATTAATAAATTAATAATTAATAATTAATAATTAATAATTAATAAATTAATGTATAATTATACATATTGATTATAATTCATTTCCAGGTATTCGATGAAAAGAGTTCTTACTTAGAAATGATTATCGATATCAACTTGAACCAGAAATTGATTGCGCTAGACTTATATCTAAATATCCGCAGGTACCATGACTACACTATATTGTATATTGTATATTCACAGTTTACGATATGTTGATCTGCGTAATCCAGATCTAGGGATACCCAGCAAATAGAGAGATATCGTATAATATAAAGTGTTTAAAATATGAATACTTTCTATACCATTTCAACATGATTAAATATGTTGTATTATATAATATACATTATTACATAATATAAAAAAAGCAATCACCCTGATGGTTAGCTATATCTATTTATAGCGTCTAAAGTCTAATATGTTCGTATTCGTTAAGCGTCCAAGCACCGGAAGTGAACTCATTCTACCACGCGGAGAGAAACGAAATCAGTTAGCGAAGCAATGTCAGACAAACAGTAGCGTAGGCCGGTACTGAAAACATACTGTACGCTAATGAAGTGTACGCTAATGAACTGTACGCTAATGAAGTATACGCTAATGAACTGTACGCTAATGAACTTCACGCTAATGAACTGTACGCTAATGAACTGTACGCTAATGAACTATACGCTAATGAAGTGTACGCTAATGAAGTGTACGCTAGTGATGTATACGCTAATGAACTGTACGCTAATGAAGTGTACGCTAATAAACTGTACGCTAGTGAAGTGTACGCTAATGAACTGTACGCTAGTGAAGTATACGCTAATGAACTGTACGCTAATGAAGTGTACGCTAATGAAGTGTACGCTAATGAACTGTACGCTAGTGAAGTGTACGCTAATGAAGTGTACGCTAATGAAGTGTACGCTAATGAACTGTACGCTAATGAACTTCACGCTAATGAACTGTACGCTAATGAACTGTACGCTAATGAACTATACGCTAATGAAGTGTACGCTAATGAAGTATACGCTAGTGATGTGTACGCTAATAAACTGTACGCTAATGAAGTGTACGCTAATAAACTGTACGCTAGTGAAGTGTACGCTAATGAAGTGTACGCTAGTGAAGTGTACGCTAATGAACTGCATGCTAGTGAAGTGTACGCTAATGAACTGTACGCTAGTGAAGTGTACGCTAATGAACTGTACGCTAATGAAGTGTACGCTAATGAAGTGTACGCTAATGAAGTGTACGCTAATGAAGTGTACGCTAATGAACTGTACGCTAGTGAGGTGTATGCTAATGAACTGTACGCTAATGAAGTGTACGCTATTGAAGTGTACGCTAGTGAAGTGTACGCTAATGAACTGTACGCTAATGAAGTGTACGCTAATGAACTGTACGCTAGTGAGGTGTATGCTAATGAACTGTACGCTAATGAAGTGTACGCTATTGAAGTGTACGCTAGTGAAGTGTACGCTAATGAACTGTACGCTAATGAAGTGTACGCTAGTGAAGTGTACGCTAATGAACTGTACGCTAGTGAAGTGTACGCTAGTGAAGTGTAGTATATGTAAAACAAAATACCAATTGCATTCGCTTTTAATATATTTTACCATGTACTCCACCTTACTCCAAGTATACATTAATCTCACAGCCCTGAATATCGGTAACATTATAGGAGGCATGTTCAACGTCGATTTTATGCCGTTAGTTAATTACCCCAACCGTAACTTCCCGATAATAATACCATAATATATCGTATAGTCATATCGTATAGGCAATGCTATACTAGCATTTCGGGAACCTCTAGTTAGACGCGGAGTGAGAAAACTGATGTAACTCCATCACTAGGTGTCAGAACTATGCAAGACTCGGCTCTACCATAGGTCACGAGTTCGCTCACTCCCTGACCACCCATTGTTGGTAATGTCGTCTGCCTCTCGGCTCGCGTTACGCGGCGTTACGTATTAAAACGCGTACACTCTTTGAAATGCAATCGAACGGTCTGACGTTAATACACCCCTTTTCCTGTAAACGCGTGTTCCCTTAAATTGAAACGATGTAATCGTAATGCTTTGAAATTAACCTTATATACTATAAATACATAATGAGGTATTTGCCTAAATGGATCTATTATAGAAGAGTAGCGTCACTGATATCGATACCTTAATGCTAGATGGTGGATTAAAATACAGCCTTAGAAATCAATTTAAAGAGAGGGAGGATTGTTTTGTCCGACAATACGAAATGATGGACATTCAGAATTCTAAGGTTATAAAGAAATTATATTTAGATGTGGATAATAGAATAATGCGCAGCAAACCTAACACAATAGGATATATATAAACCGATGTTGATATATTTACAGGTAAACGGTAGTGCAACGTTAATAGAGAACCTTGCTGATCAATTAGGAGTTGAAATTGCTTTCAAAGTTATTCTTTAGAGATATTAATAAGCAAATAAGAAATATGTTAAGTGCTTCCTCTTGGCACCGTACTATTATCACGATCCATGCATTTGATATCGCATCTATCATATAAACTATTTATCAAAATAGGCTTATCGCAAATTAGATAAAGAAAATAAAGAAAAACTTCCAGGTTTACCATTTTCCGAAGATCAATTATTCTACCTTCACCTTGCCCAAGTTAGTATAATTAGCATACATATACATACGCAATATGGTCATGTATAGGTTCATATCATAACGGAGTATAGTTGAAACGTTTTACTCGTGAATTTATACAAAATATGCGAACATTCATAACGATCTATTATACCTATTTGACTATAGTAGGCATTATTAATTTGTCTATACTTTCCTTACGTAACGTAGGTTTTCTAGAGACATACATAACTGAATCAACGGCAATTGCAACAAATATTTATTTTACGATATACAATCTTTGCTTTTAATGAAGTGATTGTTACGGTTACCACATATTATCCACGTTATGCAACGTATTCAATAATGAGCTTTAAACAAGAGTATAAGAAGGTATTAATAAAGTACATAGCACGATGCGTAGACTCTCTATTCCCATAGATGTATGTGTAGGCCTTACATCGTAGGGTCTTTATCAATTACCCATGCTAAAAGAAAATTTGCATACTCGTAAATTAATTTAAAATTAAAAGTTTAAACAAACTTAATGCTGATTAACTGATACTTAACTTATATATATAAGTTAATTATATATAGAAGTACGTATGGTATACATTATAATATAAATATATATGTTAGTACATATTATATATAGAATATTACTATATATATATATATATATATGTATATATATATGTATATATATATGTATATATATATATATATATATATATATATATATATGTATATATATATATATGTATATATATATATATATATATATATATATATATATATATATATATATGATATAACGATAACTACCGCAGGACTACTGTACAGTAAAGGTCACCGAGTTTAAAATCACAGATCTTCTACATTCGCCTTCTCATCAAAGGTCACCGACTATTCACAAAATAAGATATTTACTTTTGGAGGTATCGCGGATACAACATCCGTTATACTCCAAACTCCACATCCTTTAGTTGCTATATTACATGTTGTCGTATAGGAAATATAATTATTATAAACATAAAAAGTATTTGTAATTTCAGCAATACTATAATATAGTATAATATATTATAAAGAATATATTATATATTATATAAGAAAACTAATAATGAGAATTAAGAGTAAGTATATTAAATATAAAGATGTATGTATCATTATTATAAATACTAAATACATAATTTTAAGAATTCATAAATATTTAAAATATAATTATATATTTTAATATTTTCTATTATATATATATATATATATATATATATGTATATATATATGTATATATATATATATATATATATATATATATATATATATGTATATGTATATATAT
>OZ038316.1:9614090-9620288 GCA_964035775.1 Osedax frankpressi
TATACTAAATATACTAAATATACTAAATATACTAAATATACTAAATATACTAAATATACTAAATATACTAAATATACTAAATATACTAAATATACTAAATATACTAAATATACTAAATATATAAACCAATTTATATAAAATCTCTACGATATTCATAGTTTGTTTTATAAATAAAATCCTACATGATTTGCTATGTATTATATACAATATATGTATTATTCATATATTGTTAATGCTTTAAAATGTCATCCCATACATTAGGAAACACCTATTAATGTATATATTATAATGTTTTTATTTACTCAAATCGATGTCTCGAAGTCTATTTTACAATTATATGTTTATCTAAGTTATAATAAGTATTTGAATAATGTATACATATCGGACATATAACTTCGTGTAATCTATACGTATTGCATTCGTAACATTAGTAAATTAAAGTTTTTACAATAGTTGTAATAATTAGAAATTGAAAATGTATGATCAAATAATCCCTCTATCTTGTAACTTTATAAAGTATACTTTATGCCTACATAATTCTAACTGTATGATAATTATATGCCACTTAATACAGCTGACTATATTGCCATACTATCATATACGATAATTAGTAAATTTCTGATTATTTTGAGTACATGCCTACCATATTAACTATAGTCTCGGTATAATCGTCGATGATAAATATCCTAAATCATGTACTATAATATACGTATTGAATTTTTTAAAAAATATATATCTATATATGAAAAATACTCAAAAATTACTGTTACCAGTTAAAAAATGCATCGTATTTATATTATAATAGGAAATATACCAAAGTATCTATAAATAGTTACAATTTCTCTAGCACTTGAAATTAAATACCAAATAAATATTCTGCTAATTTATTTATAAACACTTCCCTTTTTCGATAATACGTCTGCCCCACCGATGTATAAATATAGATATTGAAGTGGATTCACCATACATAATAACCTTCTGGGAACACCGGAAATTACTACTTAATAGTAGTAATGGTAGTGATAGTAATTGTATGATATCTAGGAACATTAGTATAGTCACGTTATTTAAGAGTTTTAGAACATTTATGACATTTAGGAGATTTAAGATATTAAGAATATTTAGGATATTTTCTGAATGCAAATTTCAGTTGTTAAGGAAATTTTAAAAATTTCTAAATAATTATATTAAATTAAAAATATTCTTAATAATATATTGAATTTATACTAAATTAATTTGTACTCTGATCAAATATTATGTTGGTTATATTATATTTATTATAGGAATTATATTATTCTAATAATGCATACCTTAATTGTTTGAGTAACTTAAATTATTTTATTTAGTGGATATTAAAATTGATATGCCACGCTTTTTGGTGGGAGTATATCACTTAATTATGCAGATCTCTATAACTATGTACTAAGTAATCAGTATATAGATATATGTATGGCAAAGATACTACGAAACATATCCTTAGGACAATCTTTGGGTCCAGTAAATATTAAAAATAATCCTTAATATGATATTTGTATTATTCTCGAATAGATAAATTCACTATTGTTTATTTAAATATGATTCATGTTTATTTTTTGGTTTAAATTAATACCGAGTATTTGAAAGACGGTCAGTACGACATTTACGATATATATTTTTTTTTAGTTCACTAAGAATACATATTCTTTTTATTTATTAATTGGATTTGAATAATGATAACAGTATTACTTCATATGTAATACGTACATTACTGTCAATTATAATGAGGTTAGATATGAAACTATATTATTGTTTTCAATTTATAAAATTATAACCAAGTATCCTTGGCGTAAAAATACTAACGGCGTAGCCAAGATTACCCTGGATAATGCTAACCTTTGATAACACCAAGATAACCCTGGATAATGCTAACCTTTGATAACACCAATGTAACCCTGGATAATGCTAACCTTTGATAATACCAAGGTAACCCTGGATAATGCTAACCTTTGATAATACCAAGGTAACCCTGGATAATGCTAACCTTTGATAATACCAAGGTAACCCTGGATAATGCTAACCTTTGATAATACCAAGGTAACCCTGGATAATGCTAACCTTTGATAATACCAAGGTAACCCTGGATAATGCTAACCTTTGATAATACCAAGGTAACCCTGGATAATGCTAACCTTTGATAATACCAAGGTAACCCTGGATAATGCTAACCTTTGATAATACCAAGGTAACCCTGGATAATGCTAACCTTTGATAATACCAAGGTAACCCTGGATAATGCTAACCTTTGATAATACCAAGGTAACCCTGGATAATGCTAACCTTTGATAATACCAAGGTAACCCTGGATAATGCTAACCTTTGATAATACCAAGGTAACCCTGGATAATGCTAACCTTTGATAATACCAAGGTAACCCTGGATAATGCTAACCTTTGATAATACCAAGGTAACCCTGGATAATGCTAACCTTTGATAATACCAAGGTAACCCTGGATAATGCTAACCTTTGATAATACCAAGGTAACCCTGGATAATGCTAACCTTTGATAATACCAAGGTAACCCTGGATAATGCTAACCTTTGATAATACCAAGGTAACCCTGGATAATGCTAACCTTTGATAATACCAAGGTAACCCTAGATAATGCTAACCTTTGATAATACCAAGGTAACCCTGGATAATGCTAACCTTTGATAATACCAAGGTAACCTTGGATAATGCTAACCTTTGATAATACCAAGGTAACCCTGGATAATGCTAACCTTTGATAATGCCAAGGTAACCCTGGATAATGCTAACCTTTGATAATTCCAAGGTAACCCTGGATAATGCTAACCTTTGATAATACCAAGGTAACCCTGGATAATGCTAACCTTTGATAATACCAAGGTAACCCTGGATAATGCTAACCTTTGATAATACCAAGGTAACCCTGGATAATGCTAACCTTTGATTACACCAAGGTAACCTTGGAGCGTGGTAAGTTTAAATGCAACAACAGTTATTTTAATAAGCTGTGTAACATAAATTGTCGTCAAAGTATATTCATGCCTATTGCATAACATTTGTATTAAAGTGGCATTCCTTTATTCATTCTTTATTCATTCAAATAATATGAGGAAGCAACATTATATATTTGAGTTTTACTTTTAAATAAGCAAACCCTATAAAATAATGGTATACATTTGTATTGGATATATTATAAAGGTGCTGTATATACAAACCCACAGCGTAATGTAATAATAATAATGGTAATGTTGCTATAACTTTACCACATACACACACACACATATATATATATATATATATATATATATATATATATATATTCATTACCATATATGATTAGCGTTTAGAGTTTAGAGACCACTACAATTTAAATTTATAGAGTAAATTTAAATTAGTAAATTTAATATAGAAATAAAATTGAAATATATATCTCGCCATTCCGAAAGCGATTAGTACGACCAGTTTCTAATTGTTTTCTATTTAGATTGTTGTTTTAATCCCCTGTATATACTATCGTACAATGTACAATGCGTGATCTATACTCAATGACGTAACACTGGTGGTAACACTGGTGGTATTGTGCTAATCCTGAATGGAAACAAAAGCAGCTATGCGGGAAAAGTGAAATACACCGACGCGTATTGTTATTCAAATATTCGATAACGGTTCGTTTTGCTAGACTGTGAACGCAGCGATCTACGAAGACATATTCAATGCAATAAATCATTTAATTTATAGGTTCATAAGTTTTTGATCTACGAAAGGCAACATATTCATGTGTAAATATTGGTACTTTCAAATAACATTCCAGATACAATTATTGATTATTGATCATTTAATTAGTATAAATATTAAATTCAATAAGCAAAACGTTCAGATGTACTTAGATTTATACTTGGTTGATCGATTAGCAAACCACCGAGGCCGACAATTAGAACACAACAATAATAGAACATTGTGTACATCATCCTTTATATGTTTACATTATTTCGAATTCGCAATCCGTACAGATACCGTGAATTCACGGAATCGTTTATTTAGGACCAACCCGACTCCGGAGTTCCGCGTCGTTAGGCATGCTTCGTAGTTGGCCGAGTTGAATTCGCGTTCGAAAAGTAAACAAAGGGCGACCGAGAGTTCACGGGCGTACCGGAACGAGAGGGACCGTCGCCGTGTCCGCCGGCGGTCTCGTGAAAGGCCCCCCGGGGGGGGGGGGGGGGCCCCCCCCGGAAAGGCCCCCCCCCCGCGCGTCGGGCAGACCGACCGCGTCGCGTAGGTCTGCGGCGGCATCCAGTTTCGCCGTTCGACATTGTTTTCCTATTAATAGCGGAGTGTTTACTTTGCGGATGCACTTCGACCGCGTTGCGGTGCGCAGTCGGCGGTTTGGGATTCTGCGGCGGGATTCCTAAACGGGGCCTGCGGATATACGGGGCCGCGATATGCGTGGACTCCTAATGTGGGTCAGCTCGTAGTTGATATACAAACCGAATATTACTGCGCTGTATTATATTATAGATGGGCATATATTTGTACTAAACCCGAAGTTACAATTAATCCCAAAGTAAGAAACACTTCAAATCTATAGTAATAATTAATAATGAACGAAATAGGTCTACTCGAAGACATTGGCGGCGAATCAATATCGAAGATCTATGAATCGTCTGCGAATGTCTTTAGATCTACTTATGTAAATAAATTCAGAATATCACTATATCGTAATTACTTATATCATAGATAATATTTTGATGTCACTGAATGAGATAGCATAATTTGAAAAATCAGAGTATTTACCTATTTCAAACGATCGACTGTACAGGGTACATTGTACAGGTGTATTGTCTACGTCAATATGTAAATATGCCTAAACATCAACTGCTCGCTAGACATGTATGTCATGCAAACACGAGCACCATACCTACATTGAAGTGCATATTTGCATAATCTAACAAAAGTAGATGTCCTCAAAAAAAGAGAGGTCGAATAAATTATGATATTTATAAAACGATGACTTTGTGAAATAATATTATAAAAAATATATAAAGGAACGATAATTAGACATATGATGAGGCGTATAATGCTATATAGTATAATATATGCCTTATATTATTATAACATAATATATATCATAATATTTAGTTTATTATAATATAATATATATCATAATATTTAGTTTATTATAATATATATATATATATATATATCAAAGGACCTTGTATCGTCATAAAGGATGATGGATAATTAACAGTGGTGATCTGTGCATATCATAATGTATATGCTCCTCGTTTTCATTTAGTTTTATCTACTTGTATTGATTAGATTTTTGGATAGGTATATTGATATATTATTTACAATAAACAGTTATTTTTTTATCATCCAAACATTTAAATAAATATTTAAATATATGTTTTTATATCGTTAGCATTAAACAAATGTCATATAGTTATGGGATGTCTTAAAAATATAGATATATATAATTTTATATAATTTTATATTATCATAAATCAATTAAATCCATGATGTAAAGGGGCATTGATAATGCACTATATAATAGTAAAACTACTTGTACAACTTTTGGGTTTTTACTATACGGTGTACACTGTATACTGTATAGTGTACAGTGTACATCGTATAATGTGCAGTGTACAATATACAGTGTATAGTGTATATTATGCGCCTTGTGAAAAGTTTACTTTAAAACTGAACAATGAAAAGAGGGAATGGATTAACAATATGTGGTATGCATTGTCATTAACATAACATGGAAGGTATTATAATGCTCGTAGGAATATTACTTTCACGAATATAAACATTATATATGCCTATATATTAAATAAATTAAATGTTTAGCTTATAATAAATAATACCAGAAATAATCATAGAAAAACTAAATAGTGCAATTTCAATGTTCAATTTATGCTCTCGTTATTAATTCAGTACATTGGAATGAATCATTTTCTAAAAAAGAGAATATATTACAAAAACGCATATATATATATATAATTATTATAATAATTTATATGTAATAAAAATATTCACTGAGAGCAAATATTTTCTATAAGTTAGAATGCTATTATCAGTTACTTATAAGTTAGAAAACTTATAATACTGTTCAATATTGACTCATACTTTAAAGGGTTAACATACATAACATGTATGTTAACATACATTCAAGGGTTAACATATATAGGGTA
>OZ038316.1:9625488-9642028 GCA_964035775.1 Osedax frankpressi
TTCATATATTGTTAATGCTTTAAAATGTCATCCCATACATTAGGAAACACCTATTAATGTATATATTATAATGTTTTTATTTACTCAAATCGATGTCTCGAAGTCTATTTTACAATTATATGTTTATCTAAGTTATAATAAGTATTTGAATAATGTATACATATCGGACATATAACTTCGTGTATTCTATACGTATTGCATTCGTAACATTAGTAAATTAAAGTTTTTACAATAGTTGTAATAATTAGAAATTGAAAATGTATGATCAAATAATCCTTCTATCTTGTAACTTTATAAAGTATACTTTATGCCTACATAATTCTAACTGTATGATAATTATATGCCACTTAATACAGCTGACTATATTGCCATACTATCATATACGATAATTAGTACATTTCTGATTATTTTGAGTACATGCCTACCATATTAACTATAGTCTCGGTATAATCGTAGATGATAAATATCCTAAATCATGTACTATAATATACGTATTGAATTTTTTAAAAAATATATATCTATATATGAAAAATACTCAAAAATTACTGTTACCAGTTAAAAAATGCATCGTATTTATATTATAATAGGAAATATACCAAAGTAACTATAAATAGTTACAATTTCTCTAGCACTTGAAATTAAATACCAAATAAATATTCTGCTAATTTATTTATAAACACTTCCCTTTTTCGATAATACGTCTGCCCCACCGATGTATAAATATAGATATTGAAGTGGATTCACCATACATAATAACCTTCTGGGAACACCGGAAATTACTACTTAATAGTAGTAATGGTAGTGATAGTAATTGTATGATATCTAGGAACATTAGTATAGTCACGTTATTTAAGAGTTTTAGAACATTTATGACATTTAGGAGATTTAAGATATTAAGAATATTTAGGATATTTTCTGAATGCAAATTTCAGTTGTTAAGGAAATTTTAAAAATTTCTAAATAATTATATTAAATTAAAAATATTCTTAATAATATATTGAATTTATACTAAATTAATTTGTACTCTGATCAAATATTATGTTGGTTATATTATATTTATTATAGGAATTATATTATTCTAATAATGCATACCTTAATTGTTTGAGTAACTTAAATTATTTTATTTAGTGGATATTAAAATTGATATGCCACGCTTTTTGGTGGGAGTATATCACTTAACTATGCAGATCTCTATAACTATGTACTAAGTAATCAGTATATAGATATATGTATGGCAAAGATACTACGAAACATATCCTTAGGACAATCTTTGGGTCCAGTAAATATTAAAAATAATCCTTAATATGATATTTGTATTATTCTCGAATAGATAAATTCACTATTGTTTATTTAAATATGATTCATGTTTATTTTTTGGTTTAAATTAATACCGAGTATTTGAAAGACGGTCAGTACGACATTTACGATATATATTTTTTTTAGTTCACTAAGAATACATATTCTTTTTATTTATTAATTGGATTTGAATAATGATAACAGTATTACTTCATATGTAATACGTACATTACTGTCAATTATAATGAGGTTAGATATGAAACTATATTATTGTTTTCAATTTATAAAATTATAACCAAGTACCCTTGGCGTAAAAATACTAACGGCGTAGCCAAGATAACCCTGGATAATGCTAACCTTTGATAACACCAATGTAACCCTGGATAATGCTAACCTTTGATAACACCAATGTAACCCTGGATAATGCTAACCTTTGATAACACCAAGGTAACCCTGGATAATGATAACCTTTGATAATACCAAGGTAACCCTGGATAATGCTAACCTTTGATAATACCAAGGTAACCCTGGATAATGCTAACCTTTGATAATACCAAGGTAACCCTGGATAATGCTAACCTTTGATAACACCAATGTAACCCTGGATAATGCTAACCTTTGATAACACCAAGGTAACCCTGGATAATGATAACCTTTGATAATACCAAGGTAACCCTGGATAATGCTAACCTTTGATAATACCAAGGTAACCCTGGATAATGCTAACCTTTGATAATACCAAGGTAACCCTGGATAATGCTAACCTTTGATAACACCAAGGTAACCCTGGATAATGCTAACCTTTGATAATACCAAGATAACCCTGGATAATGCTAACCTTTGATAATACCAAGGTAACCCTGGATAATGCTAACCTTTGATAATACCAAGGTAACCCTGGATAATGCTAACCTTTGATAATACCAAGGTAACCCTGGATAATGCTAACCTTTGATAATACCAAGGTAACCCTGGATAATGCTAACCTTTGATAATACCAAGGTAACCTTGGAGCGTGGTAAGTTTAACTGCGACAACAGTTATTTTAATAAGCTGTGTAACATAAATTGTCGTCAAAGTATATGCATGCCTATTGCATAACATTCGGTATTATAGTGGCATTCCTTTATTCATTCTTTATTCATTCAAATAATATGAGGAAGCAACATTATATATTTGAGTTTTACTTTTAAATAAGCAAACCCTATAAAATAATGGTATACATTTGTATTGGATATATTATAAAGGTGCTATATATACAAACCCACAGCGTGATGTAATAATAATAATGGTAATGTTGCTATAACTTTACCACATACACACATACACACACACATATATATATATATATATATATATATATATATATATATATATATATATTCATTACCATATATGATTAGCGTTTAGAGTTTAGAGACCACTACAATTTAAATTTATAGAGTAAATTTAAATTAGTAAATTTAATATAGAAATAAAATTGAAATATATATCTCGCCATTCCGAAAGCGATTACGATACGACCAGTTTCTAATTGTTTTCTATTTAGATTGTTGTTTTAATCCCCTGTATATACTATCGTACAATGTACAATGCGTGATCTATACTCAATGACGTAACACTGGTGGTAACACTGGTGGTATTGTGCTAATCCTGAATGGAAACAAAAGCAGCTATGCGGGAAAAGTGAAATACACCGACGCGTATTGTTATTCAAATATTCGATAACGGTTCGTTTTGCTAGACTGTGAACGCAGCGATCTACGAAGACATATTCAATGCAATAAATCATTTAATTTATAGGTTCATAAGTTTTTGATCGACTAAATGCAACATATGCATGTGTAAATATTGGTACTTTCAAATAACATTCCAGATACAATTATTGATTATTGATCATTTAATTAGTATAAATATTAAATTCAATAAGTAAAACGTTCAGATGTACTTAGATTTATACTTGGTTGATCGATTAGCAAACCACCGAGGCCGACAATTAGAACACAACAATAATAGAACATTGTGTACATCATCCTTTATATGTTTACATTATTTCGAATTCGCAATCCGTACAGATACCGTGAATTCACGGAATCGTTTATTTAGGACCAACCCGACTCCGGAGTTCCGCGTCGTTAGGCATGCTTCGTAGTTGGCCGAGTTGAATTCGCGTTCGAAAAGTAAACAAAGGGCGACCGAGAGTTCACGGGCGTACCGGAACGAGAGGGACCGTCGCCGTGTCCGCCGCCGGTCTCGTGAAAGGCCCCCCCGGGGGGGGGGGGCCCCCCCGGAAAGGCCCCCCCCCGGAAAGGCCCCCCCCCCCCGCGCGTCGGGCAGACCGACCGCGTCGCGTAGGTCTGCGGCGGCATCCAGGTTCGCCGTTCGACATTGTTTTCCTATTAATAGCGGCGTGTTTACTTTGCGGATGCACTTCGACCGCGTAGCGGTGCGCAGTCGGCGGTTTGGGATTCTGCGGCGGGATTCCTAACGGGGCCTGCGGATATACGGGGCCGCGATATGCGTGGACTCCTAATGTGGGTCAGCTCGTAGTTGATATACAAACCGAATATTACTGCGCTGTATTATATTATAGACGGGCATATATTTGTACTAAACCCGAAGTTACAATTAATCCCAAAGTAAGAAACACTTCAAATCTATAGTAATAATTAATAATGAACGAAATAGGTCTACTCGAAGACATTGGCGGCGAATCAATATCGAAGATCTATGAATCGTCTGCGAATGTCTTTAGATCTACTTATGTAAATAAATTCAGAATATCACTATATCGTAATTACTTATATCATAGATAATATTTTGATGTCACTGAATGAGATAACATAATTTGAAAAATCAGAGTATTTACCTATTTCAAACGATCGACTGTACGGGGTACATTGTACAGGTGTATTGTCTACGTCAATATGTAAATATGCCTAAACATCAACTGCTCGCTAGACATGTATGTCATGCAAACACGAGCACCATACCTACATTGAAGTGCATATTTGCATAATCTAACAAAAGTAGATGTCCTCAAAAAAAGAGAGGTCGAATAAATTATGATATTTATAAAACGATGACTTTGTGAAATAATATTATAAAAAATATATAAAGGAACGATAATTAGACATATGATGAGGCGTATAATGCTATATAGTATAATATATGCCTTATATTATTATAACATAATATATATCATAATATTTAGTTTATTATAATATATATATCAAAGGACCTTGTATCGTCATAAAGGATGATGGCTAATTAACAGTGGTGATCTGTGCATATCATAATGTATATGCTCCTCATTTTCATTTAGTTGTATCTACTTGTATTGATTAGATTTTTGGATAGGTATATTGATATGTTAATTACAATAAACAGTTATTTTTTATCATCCAAACATTTAAATAAATATTTAAATATATGTTTTTATATCGTTAGCATTAAACAAATGTCATATAGTTATGGGATGTCTTAAAAATATAGATATATATATAATTTTATATAATTTTATATAATTTTATATAATTTTATATAATTTTATATAATTTTATATAATTTTATATAATTTTATATAATTTTATATAATTTTATATAATTTTATATAATTTTATATAATTTTATATAATTTTATATAATTTTATATAATTTTATATAATTTTATATAATTTTATAGAATTTTATATTATCATAAATCAATTAAATCCATGATGTAAAGGGGCATTGATAATGCACTATATAATAGTAAAACTACTTGTACAACTTTTGGGTTTTTACTATACAGTGTACACTGTATACTGTATACTGTACAGTGTACATCGTACAATGTGCAGTGTACAGTATACAGTGTATAGTGTATATTATGCGCCTTGTGAAAAGTTTACTTTAAAACTGAACAATGAAAAGAGGGAATGGATTAACAATATGTGGTATGCATTGTCATTAACATAACATGGAAGGTATTATAATGCTCGTAGGAATATTACTTTCACGAATATAAACATTATATATGCCTATATATTAAATATATTAAATGTTTAGCTTATAATAAATAATACCAGAAATAATCATAGAAAAACTAAATAGTGCAATTTCAATGTTCAATTTATGCTCTCGTTATTAATTCAGTACATTAGAATGAATCATTTTCTAAAAAAGAGAATATATTACAAAAACGCATATATATATATATAATTATTATAATAATTTATATGTAATAAAAATATTCACTGAGAGCAAATATTTTCTTTAAGTTAGAATGCTATTATCAGTTGCTTATAAGTTAGAAAACTTATAATATTGTTCAATATTGACTCATACTTTAAAGGGTTAACATACATAACGTGTATGTTAACATACATTCAAGGGTTAACATATATAGGGTATTAAAGCACCATTTTGATTAAGATCACATATGTAATAATATCTTGGACATTGTATGAGATATCATGTAGAATTATGAACATATTATATATATATATACTCAAAAATGGGAATTACCACTTGAGATCAATCTGTAAAATCAAAAGAACATAATATAACCTTTGTGGCAGTTCGAGTTATTTTCTAAGCAATGGCAATATAAAGACTGGATTATTTCTTATAATCTAAAAAGTCTGTAGTTGTTCGTATTCAAATGGTAGCTATTAATTCGCCAATGTTCGTTATCAATTTTCCTAATCGAACACATTATTTGATCTCTTGCAGATTTATTTATCTGAAACTGATGAATTTTCGCCAACTATCTACATATACTGACTATTACAAATCAGCATTACTATTAGGAGTTATATTATTTTGGGAATTAAGAGTATAAATAAAATCATCATCATTATTATATACATATATATATATATATATATATATATATATATATATATATATAATTATATGTATATAATGATTATTATATATATATATATATATATATATATATATATATAATTATATATTATATTTATAAAAACTTGACTTTTTATAATATTATAATGTAGTTTGTAATACGATATAATATGGTTTTATTTACTTCAGTATAATCAATTGAGTACAATTATTATTAATATTATACACTACATTAAGTGTAGAAATTCTAGCCAATGAGGGACCCGTATAGTTTTCGTGGTCTATAAAAGAAAATGTTTTCATTGGATTCATTCTCTTTTCCAATCACTCTTGATTTAAACGCTTGTTATTTAATAATTTATTTAATAATATATTCTAAAAAAAATGGCACAGCCAAGAGTAAACGGTCAAGCTTGCAAAACATGCGATGGTGATAATTTGGATACATTCTTATTCACGTCAGAATCTGTAGGCGAAGGCCATCCAGGTTTAAATGCATATTTATTTACATTTTCTTGTTTTTATAAAAACATTAACTTTATTACAACATTTAAAATTATTAAACTGCTATTAAATTCTACATATATATATAATAGCAATGCTATTATTATTTATAATTTATATTACACGATACATTTTTAAACAGTAAATGTAATATTATTGAGCGATAATACCATTTAAAATATGAATATAAATAAGTAGTATATTTATATAATAAAAACTCCATTTACAAGTATTAGTGTTGATTCAATAATAAACTAATAATGATATATTATATTATTTCAACTAGTATAACTTTAATATTAAAAATACGATTAAAAACATTTATTTATATTTATTATTTTAATTTGTTTGTGATATACCTGTTTAAAATTGTATATCTCTACATTTAATATATATTTAATAGGTTAATAATGTAATCCTTAACTTGATATAACTTATTATTAGATTTTATACAGTTTTTTAAAATTTAATAATATTCTTTCATTTTAGATAAGATATGCGACCAGATTAGTGACGCTGTACTTGATGCTCATCTAAAGCAGGATCCTGATGCCAAAGTTGCTTGCGAAACGGCTTCAAAGACCGGTATGGTAATGTTGCTTGGAGAGATCTCTTCGAAGGCAAATGTTGATTATCAGAAAGTAGTCCGCGATACCATTAAACAAATTGGATATGATGATTCCAAGAAAGGTTTATTTCATAATTTTATATATTAACCTATATTTATAATCTACTCTCGTTTCTTCTATTATTATTTTACAACAAATTCCTAGTATCATGTATGTACGATACGTAACATAAGAAATATAGTACAATTATTTCACTTCGAAACGTTGTTGAAACCGTAAACAAACACCCGGCCGACACGCGCAGGTTTCGACTACAAGACGTGCAACGTGTTGTCGGCGCTCGAGCAGCAATCGCCGGACATCGCAAACGGCGTGCACATCGGTCGCGAGGAGGACGAAATGGGCGCCGGCGACCAGGGAATCATGTTCGGCTACGCCACCGACGAAACCGACGAGTGTATGCCGTTGACGGTTGTTTTGGCGCACAAGTTGAACGCTCGTATCGCCGAACTGCGCAGATCCGGCGAACTCGACTGGGCCCGCCCGGACTCCAAGACGCAGGTCAGCGCGTATTCTTCGACGAGTGTCGATCGTCGGTTTGATCCCTTCGAATAATCTCATCCGATACCGATTTATAGATTCACCTATCGAATGTATTTGGTTACTAGGTTTATTAATGGTATTTATATAATATTCATGTAATAATTTAGGCTTTACATAGTTACTTTTTTCCTCGGTACTCCATGCCTAGCACTAATAACATCTCCTTACCTTGGTCCCAGGTGACCTGCGAGTACTGCATGAATCGCGGTGTGTGTATTCCTCAACGAGTGCACACCGTTGTTATTTCGATTCAGCACTCCGCCGAGGTGTCTTTGAAGGACCTGCGTAATGACCTCATGAAAAAGGTCGTGATGAAGGTTATCCCTAGCCGATACCTCGACGATGACACAGTTTTCCACATGCAGCCTTCTGGCCGATTCGTAATTGGTGGACCTCAGGTTTCGCGTCATTAACTAACTTTATCGACCACTAAACGATGTAGCTTTCTATTATATGTTAAATGTGAATTCAATTCATTTACATTCTAAATCTAGGTACGTTAAGTGAAATATTATTTTTTAATTCAGTTCTCGTATTAGTTTTCTATAGATAACGCCATAAACGTGTTTCATTTTTTAAATAAATGATCTCCTCGGGATCTAATATTAAACTTATGCTCCTTCTTTAGGGCGATGCTGGTTTGACTGGTCGCAAGATCATCGTCGACACCTACGGAGGTTGGGGTGCCCACGGAGGCGGGGCCTTCTCCGGTAAGGACTTCTCTAAAGTGGACCGAAGTGCAGCGTACGCGGCTCGCTGGGTCGCCAAATCGCTGGTGAAGGCGGGACTCTGTCGTCGTATCATCGTACAGGTTAGGAGCGCGCGCCTCCGACTGTTTAACGGCGTTGCCAAGCCGCCAACTTCCGATCCGCCCATTTAAGTATCGAATTGCCGTAACTACGATTTCCAACTCGAATTCAGTTGTCGTACGCGATCGGAGTCGCTAAACCGTTGTCCATTTTTGTGTCTTCCTACGGAACTGGAGTGAAGTCTGACCAAGATCTGCTGAAAATTGTGAATAGTAACTTTGACTTGAGACCTGGTGTCATCGTAAGGTTTATAAAATTTGTATTTCCCGCTTATTTCTAAATCAGTCGAACAGATTTGTAGATATTTGTATTCACTTCATTATATTAGAGCTTGTATAAGAATGACATAAAGTGGAAGTAGGGTGTGGCTTTAGCTAGTCATTTATTAGATAATAAGGATGCATAGGATATTTATAGGACCTTTATAAGATCTAAATGATAAGCATATTTTATATATTAAATTGTCTTTGAGTTGAGTGATTCGTGTCAGTGTGTACACATATTTGTAAAACTAGTAGACTATATGTAAAATATCTATATATCGTAATGATAAGACTTATATAATGAAATACTATAAATACTCATTGATTTAAACTTTAACCCTCAACTGCTCTGGCTAGGTCTAGAGTTCATTATTATCGCATGATACTTGATCTTTAATCACGTGTACCCTCTTCCTCTTCACTATGCTTTGCACTTAGAATAACTTTAGGACTGCAATTTAACTATATTATGCCACGATATGTTAATAAGTACTTAGCCTTGATCTATTTTTATTTACTTGACTTCATTTATTTTTATTTACTTGACTTCATTTATTTTTATCTATTTTTGTAAATTTAATATTTGAAAAAAACTTAATGTAAATATTATATTTTAATTTTTTCATTTTCACATAAATTAACTGAGATGTTTCCCGATTATAGAGACCTCGACTTGAAGAAACCAATCTATCAGAAAACTGCCTGCTACGGACATTTTGGCCGTTCCGAATTCACATGGGAACAAGCCAAACAACTGAAATTCTAAAACTACGAAGAGTATCACTCCTTTTTATTTTATGTATGTTATTTTATAAATCAAGAAGTTAAGAGACTAGCCTTTCCCGATCACCACATAACCATCACCACCTCGCCCACATCGCGTGGCCTCATCTGGACCATTATTGAGTGCAATATCTCTGTTTGCCACAGTGAACTACATTTGTTTCACTGCAAGTCTCATTTGTCGTCGTGAGCTTGTCTTGTGTTTATAGAGATTTACTCGGAAAAGACACTTTTTATAAACACTCGGGTCTTCTCGCTAGGTCTCACTAGTATTACACACCCTAGATATCCTAACCACACCCTTCACATGCCCTCACTCTTCCTTACACTTACCTGTTCATGTTTTCGCCTTTCTGTTAATGCTGGATATATAGATGTAAAATCGTATACCAATAATTCCATTTTATTTATGTTATATTTTATTAAAATATAGTAGTGATATGATCTGTATAGAAGTGAGTGTTTTATATAGTAGATACTATACTTTCAAAATAAATAATTTTCAATATCAAATATTTTCTTATTTATAATCAATTCATTTTCTATAGTATGCATTATATTGTTAGAATAAAAATACACATAAATACTTTAATTTCTAATATTAATTGTACGGAGTTTTATAAATGGTATAACTTAATTGTAGGATTATAATCTTTGTTACATTTGTTTATAATTCAGTTACATCAATTAGGATATGTTAGAAATAAACATTAGAAATATACTCATATCATATTTGCCATCTTAATCACAATTTGTAGAGTATTATTGTTAATGTTTTATTTCCAGAGCTAACAGTTCTACTAATCCTAGCAAGGACTTTACAAGGTTTAAATTATTAACTCTAATAATAACCGATGAGTGAAAATATTCTACTAGAAAATGGTCTTGTTCGTGAATTTATTATATGCTATTAATTATTGAATATTATATTGTATTCACATAGAGGACCTTTTGTTAACCCCCTTATTAATGGAATATTTATATTCATGTATGGAAAACCACTCAGGTAACTTTACTATGCAAGGTAATCTTTACTAGTATTGACTAGTAATTAATTTAGTAATTATAATACAATCAAGAACTAAACAATATCAATGTTATATTTAATAAATATATTGTAGATTCAAAAGATAAGGTATATTAAGTATTTTGTATCTACTCTAGTTAGATATATGTACTAGATTATAGGCTGTACTTTATACAAATAGTACATGAATTTTCTACTTAGTAGTTCCTACAACAAAATCCTAGATTACTTATATATTTGAGTAAAATTTACATTTAAAAGAATTCATTTTAATAACATTGTTAGTAATTTCAGCATATCTATATTATATGCTATACAATTATTGTTTATTATATAATATATAAAGTACTATAAATGTTGAGTTTAATACAAAATTACCAATTAATAATAAGTTTAATTGTATAATAATTACAATGGCATATGCCATTAGTTATATAAAATTATAAAACTTTGTCATATAATTAGTATAACAATAATGGAATTATTACATATAAATGTAATCAAAAGTCATTCTATATTATGATATACCTATAAACTACAAGTAAAATTACTATAAAATGTATCTATGAGCCTTTATTTCATATGGTAACAGCGAAAATATTTAATTTAGTATTAAATAAAGCTTATGTTATAGGTAAAGTAGCATACATTTCTAGCAGTGTATATAGTTTGAGGTGTATACACTTCTATATATCACATACACTGCTATATATCACATACACTGCTATATATCACATACCATTTAGAATGTATTATTTCCTTAGAATTCTATATTAAATGTCCATCGGAGGTGATATCGTGTTGCATTCCATTGCCTATTATAAAATAATGATGAAATAAGAGAAAAAAATTCATCACAATGCTTTAGAGCCTAGAATATATTATTGTGCGTATATTTAGTGAATTATCTAAATTTTAAAGAGTACACTCTATGAATACACTGTACGATGTAAAATGTATACATCGTATATTGTATAATGTAGAATGTACATTGTACATTGTACATTGTACAGTGTATATTCGTGCTATACAACGTACAATAATACATAATTAACATTATGTATTATTGTACGTTGTACAATGTACAATAATACATAATGTTAATTATACATTGTACAGTGTACTATGTATAATTAACATTATATAGTATTGTACAATGTACATTAGTGTACGGCGTACACTGTACGTCATACATTATTGAAGTGTGTAGCTTCCAAAATATCGATGGTGGCACATGGCGAATCACATTCTATCTGATGGATAGAGTCTATGCAAGGTATATAGTAGTTGATAATTATATAGTGTATATATATATATATATATATATATATATATATATATAAATATATATATATATATATATATATATATTAATATTTACATTATACCATAATAAAATATAATGTAAATCATTACAATGCATATAATAAATAGAAGTGGATTGGTAAATAATAAAGATTAATGTATTTAAGATACTTTACTTATTTATATAAATAATAATATACGACCAAACTAAAGTTTGATAATATTATTTCTAATATCATCTGATTTATTTTGTTATTTAATAATTCACCGTTATTTTTGTATGTAGCTAAACATAATCCAAACTCAACTATGCATCATATTAGTAATTAGTTGTATTTAAATGTAATCATCACTATATCTTATTAATTTGACAATACAGTATAATGTCTAGATAAAGTATTTGATACACCTACTTAATATGTAGTACCTTTTATATATTAGTATTTAAAATTAGGTGTCAGTTTAAAAGTAAGTGTCATATGTGTTTATAAATACTTAATTATTTATTATCATGTATTCTATTTTCTGGAGAGATCTTTGATTGATTTGTTCAATTCTTCAATTTAAATTTGAAATTCAGTTATTATTTACAGAATAATTACAGCACAACATAATTATATTTATATTCTAAGCAAATTATTATCATTCTCTCTAACTAGTATTAGAAATAAGATACCTATATAAATAATATACCTAGCTATAGAGATATATATTCATTGATGAAAGCATATAGTATATACTATAAGTTATATATATATATATATATATATATATATATATATATATATATATATACTGCAGTATTTATATTTGTTTTACTCTAGTACAATAGTATTAACTTAATGACATATGTTAAGGATGGCTCAATTTATATATTGTACATTGTACATTGTACAATATACATTATTCATATTTGTATGCATTATATACTCCTATATAATATATGATATATTATATATTATATTCACTATTATTAAAAAATATATGACCGTAGTAGTATTATAATTATTATTATTAAACTTTATTTAATATTATAATATATATTATGTCCTATAGAATACTGTAACTAATGTAGTAAGTATCTACTCCATTAGGGAATACTAATATATCAAGGATAATAATGATTGTAGTACTAACACAACCTATACGTAATTACTGCTAACTACATTATAAAATTACATTTAAAACGATATAAGTAAACATTTAGCCTGCGATTGAGTCGATTGTAAGTGAGTGTAGAAGATAATAAATAATTCCAATGGAAAAGTAGTTTCATTTATTAATACCAGCCAACTACAATTTTTGTATCTGAAAGAATTCCGCGGATTGGAAAGTAGCTAATGAGGGAAGTTTCATGGGAAGTTTGTGTAGTCTGTTTATAGTATCACTATGCAATGACTGCATGCAGTTATGTGGTCACTCGTAGGTTAGTAATTGTGTAAATACAATTTATATTATAGAATCTAACGTCTAACGATTGTATTGTACAGTTGTTAATAGATAATTTATAATTCACGAATAGTGGTGAATATAATAATAATGAATTACGATATAGTAACATAATATATATTACATATTAATCTAGTGTTATTATATCTATTATAAAGACGTAGCTGTTTTATAGTTGATTTAACATATAACATATATTTATCATTAATTTATTTCCAGTGTTGTTTACATTAGATAGTTTTATTTGCTTATTACACGACGTAAGTTCTAATTAAACTTTGTATCGTGCTTTGTTTGCTGATCCAGCAATATATCACGTGATTTACTCTTTCGAGTACATATGTAAGACATAATACAAAATATAGAAAATTGATTCAAAATAAACGTATAGTTTAACTATCCAGATTCATCAATACATACTACGCTTTACAAGATGAGTTGGATAAGTATGACTGTTACTAGCATTATAATTATACAAGTAATAGCTACATCTCACTAGGTATTGTCTTTGACATTATAAATAAAAATTAATGACAACTATCTACACATATTCATAACTATTTATAGATATTAATATCTATAAATAATAATAGTTATAGAACAAATTAGAAAGTTCACAAAATATGACTTTATCGCGATTATATTAAATAATCGCAACTTTCACTTTCTAATACTTTTAGAATATATAGTATACATTGTATACTCAATATTTAATGAGCGTTGTTGAACGTATAGGTAGGTACTCACACATTTACAATGTATATACTATATTGTACAATATAAGTATATAACAAATATAAAGCGAGTACAAAATAGAATAATGTTTCCATAATTAAAGTGAGTAACAGTTTATGTTTGTAGTTACATACCATATATATATATATAGGATTAGAGTATTAACCCTTTAGAGTAATTCGTAATATTATCATACAACATAAAAACACAAATGCTTAATACATATTATATATATATATATATATAAAAACACAAATGCAAATACATATTATTTATATATATATATATATACATATATATATATATATATATATATATATATATATATATATATATATATATGCGTAAATACTCGACTGCAATATTTATCAATTTATTTATTTTATAAAATAAAATTTGTCGGTGTTTATCAATATTAATCTATAGTGATTGCGGTTTATGGTATAATGTTTTATGTGTCCTAACAAATTATGTCAATGTACATTGGCGATGATCTATTGAATATGAATATCTAATCAATTACCTATTCATAAATATAACCGATTAACGATTTATCTCAAACATACCAGTACTAAATGATATAATTATATTATATATATATATATATATATATATATATATATATATATATATATATATATATATATATTATAGAGTAATTGATGCAATATTTCTATAAAATATTAACATTTGAAAATACACCTTGAAGTAATTAATATAAAATAGCATATTTTGTAATGAATGTATTGTATATATTATATAACTATGGGCATATATATTATTATTTACTTATAATTAAATTTATCATATAAATGTAATCATTTTCTTTAACATATATTTATATTTCAGATAACTGGAAATAAAACTACTATGATTATATAAATTATACATTGAATATTTATTATCCAGCATTTCTTTAGCTGATTAAGATCACCCTGTATATTTATTTTTACAAAATTATATATATATATATATATATATAAATCTATTGACTGACAGTAATTATAATTATATAATCACCATGAGAAATATCGCATGAGGGTAATTAAAAATAAATTGCGTAAAAAGTATTGTTGTTGAATTATAATAAATAAACGAAATGACACATAATAACATATATATTATATCGCTAATTATATATAGACTACATATAGTTTCTAGATATAATTTACAATAAATATGGATTCATACACGTAAAGTCTTATTTAAATTCCATAATAGTTTGCAGATACAATAGCAGTGACATAACCTACACTGTAGGTTTAGAACCTACACTACAAGACTTACAGTGTATGTCCTACACTGTAGGTCTTGTAGTGTAGGTGCTAAACTATATGCCCTACAGTGTTGGTCCTATATGACTTTTAAAATATCGTAGCTACATTAAGTAGCTACATAAGATGACCTATATGTGACTGGGACGTGTACATATAGTAAAATGTATATCATCGGAATGCTATACTCAGCATGGAATTGCACATCGTACAATGTACAGGTAAAATGTACAGGTAAAATGAAGCTTTCTTAGAAACACTTCAATGGATAGGCTAGTATATAAATAGTTATCCTGACATATATACCAGTTAAATGTAATTCCGAGTAATAGCGATATCGAAAACGTAGGGTAAATGATTACACGTCATCTATATATTTCAGTTGTAATATCGCAACTTTATATTTACCCCATACCGCTATTAGAATTCATATATGTAATCGGGCTAAATATATCCCCAATGGGGCATATATGGTTTAAAAGTACTGGTGAATTAAGGATTTTATATTTAGAGATGAGGTTCTTCTAAAAAATTCATACTTCTTAACTTATCAGTTCTAATAAGGACATCAACATCCCTACTACAAATTATTGAAACTATTATAAATCTAAAATTAATAAATATTATAAATAACTATTATAAATCTAAAATTATCAATCGAATGAGTAAAGCAATATACTATAAATGATATGCTAGAGTACATATAATGATTATTATATTATTTTTATCTACTTCAAATTTTTGTGAAAAATAATTTTTCATTTTCGTATATCGATTTTTAATAAATATTTAATTTATAATATTAAATATATTAAGTATTACAATATAGATTATCTCTACATATATATTACTAAAATGAACATATTAAAACTAAGAAATTATAACAACCGCATAGATTTTGAAACTAAAAAGATCACCCAGAAATTGCAGGTTTCAATTTCGAAAACTTTGATTTTCTGTTTAATTCGTTATGTTCTCATCTCGTTTAATATTTGCATCCTTTGTCTTTATCTTTGTAACTTTTTTGCAAATAAATATATTTTCATTCATTCATTAATTCATATGTAATGTA
>OZ038316.1:9642228-9703573 GCA_964035775.1 Osedax frankpressi
ATTATAAAGTAAATTCAATTGAACTATATATGGTATTTAGAAATAGATGTTTTGAACTATATAGCGTTAAAAGTAAACAAAATAAGTCAATTATAATATGTTATACTATACTCATTTGATGTGTTATTTGATCTCTTAACCCCAGTTACTAGTGTAAAATTGTTTACTGATTACAAAAACAATTCATATATTCTAATAGTAATATTACACGTACATATGTAAATATAATATGGTTAATGGATTATTCCATTATATATTGGTAAAGTAAATTCAATAAAAATAATCTTGCGAATTTATTGGGCTCAAGTTATGCATATTTCTTATCTAACAACCCCGATAACAGTTTCTATTTTGTAATAGAAATATAAATCGTTGGATCACGTGGTATTCATACATGTAGATTCTACATTGTAGAATAATAACAAATGTGAAGGTATTTTTCTACATAATATTTAATCATGTTTTTCAACTTATGCATATCTTAGCTACATAATTGATTTAGCATATATATTCGCATATCATGTATATATAATTTAAGTTAGTTTATATTTGATGTTAATATAATAATTTGCTTATATCAAAATTAATATTACTCGTATATATTAAAGAATAAACTTTTTACAAGTTTTAAAAGTTTGTAAAATTAGTATAATCGTAATTTTAGGAATATACTTAAATGAAATAATATACTTATTCATGCAATATAATATCATATTTTACTTGCATTAAGATATAAACTTATAGAAACAACTTAAACAAGCAATACACATTTTTAAGTCTAAAATAAAGGGGAGTGACAGTGTCAATCCCTTTAATTTCAGGATTAACCAATTTGTTAGTTAATTTATATTTTAAAGTTATATTTCTCAATATCAGTAAGATATAAATAAATAATTTACACTATTTACGAAATAACATGTAAAAGAATAGTATTTTAAAATATCCCTCCAACTAAAATCAATTTCATATAAACTAGATGATATTTTTTGATTGAAATATTAAATACAGCTTTTAGTTTAATAAAGATTTTTCACAATATTTGTGACAATAAATGTGTACAAATATTGTTGAATGTTTTAAATAAAAAAATATATTTAATAATTATCAACCATTCAAAATAGCAGAACTATTTATACATGAATGAATTACATTGCAATAATGAGATATTTTCATAAAGGGTAGATAGATGACCATATTTAAATATTTTACTGTAAAATTAAAGATTATTATAACAAACAATTTTCATAAAACTTATATTGAACATAATGCTATATATTATAATATTAATATAGGTGACTCCTGTAGAAATTGATTATGTCTGATATTCGATCTCCAAACAACTACACTGGAGGTATGCGGGAGTTTAACGCTCGTGGTAGGGAGCCCAATGTCGTACTTCGTGAAGCTGTTGACGCCGTAGTGTCAAGTTTCGCCAAACACACCAATGATAACTCTATCGGTCGAGGTTTGATATTCTTTGGCGGCGAAGTTTTCGATGACAAATATATGCTGATTAATCACTCCTTAAACTATTTTCCGTTTCAATAATAGAATGTTATCGTAATCCATACAGTTAATGTACACGAAGCGTTGGAGGATTTCTGGAGACTTAAACAGGGAAAAATGCATGCAGAATCTGATCGCAGGGTGAATAGGATTCTTTACCACAACTCCGACGTTTCCCCGTATATTTGTTACGTAACGCTGCCCGGCGGAAGTTGTTTTGGTAGTTTTCAGGTTGGTGGTATATGTTACAATAATAGTTTGTATGTATTATTGATTTTCATTCAATATTCGTTAAATATTAATAAATTAATGTGCCCACGAATCCTTCCTGATCATTTTTGTTTTTTTATATAATTTTAAAGTGAAAATGTATTTTAGATCAAATTAAATATTTAAATTCTATTTTATATCAAATTCACAAACTTATCCCACCTCCTTCTTCATCAAACCTATCTCACTTCAAATCTACAGGACTCCAGGTAATACCAGATAAGCTGCCGCTAAGATTGCTCTAATGCCATCTCCTCCTCCTCTACTTCCTCACTCCGACCTCTTTCTCTTCCTCACTCTGACCTCCTACTCACTCTGACCTACTCCTCCTCCTCATTCATCCTCCTCCTCACTCCGACCTACCCCCATTCCTCACTCCGACCTCTTCCTCACTCTGACCTCCTCCTCTTCCTCACTCTGACCTCCTCCTCCTCCTCTTCCTCATTCATCCTCCTCCTCACTCCGACCTACCCCCATTCCTCACTCCGACCTTCTTCTCTTCCTCACTCCGACCTCCTTCTCTTCCTCACTCTGACCTCCTCGTCACTCTGACCTCCTCCTCCTCCTCTTCCTCATTCATCCTCCTCCTCACTCCGACCTACCCCCATTCCTCACTCCGACCTCTTCCTCACTCTGACCTCCTCTTCCTCACTCCTCCTCTTCCTCACTCTGACCTCCTCCTCCTCCTCACTCCGACCTACCCCCATTCCTCACTCCGACCTTCTTCTCTTCCTCTTCCTCATTCATCCTCCTCCTCACTCCAACCTACCCCCATTCCTCACTCAGACCTCCTTCTCCTCCTCACTCTGACCTCCCCCTCACTCCGACCTCCTCCTCTTCCTCACTCTGACCTCCTCCTCCTCCTCACTCCGACCTACCCCCATTCCTCACTCTGACCTCTTCCTCACTCTGACCTCCTCCTCTTCCTCTTCCTCATTCATCCTCCTCCTCACTCCGACCTACCCCCATTCCTCATTCCGACCTCCTCCTCTTCCTCACTCCTAACTCCTTCTCTTCCAAACTCCGGCCTCCTCCTCTTCCTCATCTTCCTCACTCCGACCTCCTCTTCTTCCTCATCTTCCTCACTCCGACCTCCTTCTCTTCCTCACTCTGACCTCTTCCTTACTCCGACCTCCTCCCCTTCCTCACTCCGACCTCCTCCTCACCTACTTCCTCACTCCGACCTCCTCCTCCTCTACTTCCTCACTCCGACCTCCTCCTCTACTTACTCACTCCGACCTCTTTCTCTTCCTCACTTTGACCTCCTCCTCACTCCGGCCTCCTCCTCCTCTACTTCCTCACTCCGACCTCATCCTCTTCCTTCCATTCCTAGCTCCGGCCTCCTCCGACCTCCTCCCCTTCCTTATTCCGGCCTCCTCCTTCTCTACTTCCTCACTCCGACCTCCTCCTCTACTTCCTCGCTCCGACCTCCTCCTCTACTTCCTCACTCCGACCTCCTCCTCCTCTACTTCCTCACTCCGACCTCCTCTTCTACTTCCTCACTCCGACTTCCTTCTCTTCCTCACTCCGACCTCCTCCTCCTCTACTTCCTCACTCCGACCTCCTCTTCTACTTCCTCACTCCGACCTCCTCTTCTACTTCCTCACTCCGACTTCCTTCTCTTCCTCACTTTGACCTCCTCCTCACTCCGGCCTCCTCCTCCTCTACTTCCTCACTCCGACCTCCTCCTCTACTTCCTCACTCCGACCTCCTCCTCCTCTACTTTATCACTCCGACCTCCTCCTCTACTTCCTCACTCCGACCTCCTCCTCTACTTCCTCACTCCGGCCTTCTCCTCCTCTACTTCCTCACTCCGACCTCCTCTTCTACTTCCTCACTCCGACTTCCTTCTCTTCCTCACTTTGACCTCCTCCTCACTCCGGCCTCCTCCTCCTCTACTTCCTCACTCCGACCTCCTCCTCCTCTACTTTCTCACTCCGACCTCCTCCTCTACTTCCTCACTTCGACCTCCTCCTCCTCTACTTTCTCACTCCGACCTCCTCCTCTACTTCCTCGCTCCGACCTCCTCCTCTACTTCCTCACTCCGGCCTCCTACTCCTCTACTTCCTCACTCCGACCTCCTCCTCCTCCTCCTAACTCCTCCTCTTACTCACTCCTCCCTCCTCTTCCTCACTCCTCCTCACTCCGACCTCTTCCTCACTCCTCCCCTTCCTCACTCCTACCTCCTCCTCCTCCCCTTCCTCACTCCGACCTCCTCCTCTTCCTCACTCCTCCTCCTCCTCCCATTCCTCACTCCTCCCTCCCCTTCCTCACTCCTCCCTCCTCCTCCCCCTCCCCTTCCTCACTCCGACCTCCTCCTCTTCAGACTTGCACGACCCCTGCTGATGCCAGATCTGATGCCGCTAAGATTGCTCTAATGAATTCGGTGTTCAATGAACATCCGTCTCGGCGTATTACCGACGATTTCATCGCAAACGCCGTCGGTGAGGCTGCGGCTTCTTTCCGCATGGTTTGTGACGCTACGGGAGACTGGTGAGACATTGGGTAGCTAGGGTAGTTGAGTGTGTAGTCAATCAGAAGTCGAGTAAGTAGTCGAGTGAGTAGTCGAGTGAGTAGTTGTGCGAGTAGTTGTGCGCATAGCCAAGAGATTAGTCGAGTAGGTAGTTGAGTGAGTTGTCGAGTGAGTAATTAGGTATGTAGTTATTGAGTAGTTGTGAGAGTAGCCAAGAGATTAGTCGAGTAGGTAGTTGAGTGAGTAATTAGGTATATAGTTATTGAGTAGTCTAGTGAGTAGTTGTGAGAGTAGCCAAGAGATTAGTCGAGTAGGTAGTTGAGTGAGTAATTAGGTATGTAGTTATTGAGTAGTCTAGTGAGTAGTTGTGAGAGTAGCCAAGAGATTAGTCGAGTAGGTAGTTGAGTGAGTAATTAGGTATATAGTTATTGAGTAGTCTAGTGAGTAGTTGTGCGCGTAGCCAAGAGATTAGTCGAGTAGGTAGTTGAGTGAGTTGTCGAGTGAGTAATTAGGTATGTAGTTATTGAGTAGTCTAGTGTGTAGTTGTGCGAGTAGCCAAGAGATTAGTCGAGTAGGTAGTTGAGTGAGTAATTAGGTATGTAGTTATTGAGTAGTCTAGTGAGTAGTTGTGAGAGTAGCCAAGAGATTAGTCGAGTAGGTAGTTGAGTGAGTTGGCGAATGAGTAATTAGGTATGTAGTTATTGAGTAGTCTAGTGAGTAGTTGTGCGCATAGCCAAGAGATTAGTCGAGTAGGTAGTTGAGCGAGTTGTCGAGTGAGTAATTAGGTATGTAGTTATTGAGTAGTCTAGTGAGTAGTTGTGAGAGTAGCCAAGAGATTAGTCGAGTAGGTAGTTGAGTGAGTTGTCGAGTGAGTAATTAGGTATGTAGTTATTGAGTAGTCTAGTGAGTAGTTGTGAGAGTAGCCAAGAGATTAGTCGAGTAGGTAGTTGAGTGAGTAATTAGGTATGTAGTTATTGAGTAGTCTAGTGAGTAGTTGTGAGAGTAGCCAAGAGATTAGTCGAGTAGGTAGTTGAGTGAGTTGGCGAATGAGTAATTAGGTATGTAGTTATTGAGTAGTCTAGTGTGTAGTTGTGCGAGTAGCCAAGAGATTAGTCGAGTAGGTAGTTGAGTGAGTAATTAGGTATGTAGTTATTGAGTAGTCTAGTGAGTAGTTGTGAGAGTAGCCAAGAGATTAGTCGAGTAGGTAGTTGAGTGAGTTGGCGAATGAGTAATTAGGTATGTAGTTATTGAGTAGTCTAGTGAGTAGTTGTGCGAGTAGCCAAGAGATTAGTCGAGTAGGTAGTTGAGCGAGTTGTCGAGTGAGTAATTAGGTATGTAGTTATTTAGTAGTTGTGAGAGTAGCCAAGAGATTAGTCGAGTAGGTAGTTGAGTGAGTTGTCGAGTGAGTAATTAGGTATGTAGTTATTGAGTAGTCTAGTGAGTAGTTGTGAGAGTAGCCAAGAGATTAGTCGAGTAGGTAGTTGAGTGAGTAATTAGGTATGTAGTTATTGAGTAGTCTAGTGAGTAGTTGTGAGAGTAGCCAAGAGATTAGTCGAGTAGGTAGTTGAGTGAGTTGGCGAATGAGTAATTAGGTATGTAGTTATTGAGTAGTCTAGTGAGTAGTTGTGCGAGTAGCCAAGAGATTAGTCGAGTAGGTAGTTGAGTGAGTTGTCGAGTGAGTAATTAGGTATGTAGTTATTGAGTAGTCTAGTGAGTAGTTGTGCGAGTAGCCAAGAGATTAGTCGAGTAGGTAGTTGAGTGAGTTGTCGAGTGAGTAATTAGGTATGTAGTTATTGAGTAGTCTAGTGAGTAGTTGTGCGAGTAGCCAAGAGATTAGTTGAGTGAGTAATTAGCTATGTAGTTATTGAGTAGTTGAGTGTGTATTATAGTGAGTAGTCAAGTAGGTAGTTGAGTGAGTAGTCGAGTAGTAGGGCAAGTAGTTGAGTATAGTGGTGCTATAAAAGTTCATTATATATTTTCTATGCTATTGAAAATATTTTGCTTTTGTATTTCAATATTTGATATATAACAATTACATCAGTCCTTTTGCCGAGAGAATAGCGTGTAATCGTGGTCTCTATATAGTCGGTTCCAACGGGTCTTTCGGCATTATTATCTCATTCGTTCCGACCTTCGTTGACTCCCAAACCCGTTGCAGAACTCGCCGTCTTCCTTCGACTCGGACAGTAGCGGGATAGACGCGTTTCGCTACATGCTGAAGGCGAACGTCGGCCATACGATGCTCGAGTTTCAGGAGCTGATGACCTCTTTTCAACTGTTGCACTGGAACGGCAGTTTGGCAGCCATGCGACAGCGGCATTGTTCACGCCAAGAGGTCGGTGCGGTGGGGTCAACTCTCGAGCAAGTGTCACTTTTCTTATGATTGTGTGATTTTTCAGATCACTCTTTGAACTCACTATTCGTCGTGACTCCTCGTAACTTATCTTACCTCTATATATTATTTCCTCGTTTCAATTACATTCTTGACACGTACCACCTGTCTCTCGATGTAATTAACTATTTCTATCTTTTTTTTCGAATTTCAAATTCCTCTCGAAAGTTTAAAATAACATATGACTCACTGCCATATCATATTCTTATTAACTATGGAAAATGAGTCATCATTACATTACAGTAAGATGGTGATGTTTATATACTACTCTAAATATTAACGTGTTCATTTTTAGTATAAACATATTTATATCTACACTACATCACAAAATTATAGAAAATAATACAGAATGATATTGATCGATAGAATGAATAAACTAGTTTATAATATCGTATAGAACTTCCTATCTAAATATGTAAGGTATATTAATAACTAGTTAGAATAGTATGATTTATAATATATCAATATATTTATATTTATAAATGAATTGCTAAAAATAGAATTTAGACAAAAAACATGAATTAATTAAACACAGTTTTTGTGCCATATTTTTAATAACAATCATACTCTCAAAAAACCAGAGATCTTACTAAATATTAATTATTCGACAATATATTTACTTTTGTATATCAAAATATCAATAACTTTCGAATACAAAAACCACTTTCCAGGTGATTGCGTATTATTCAAATCGTTCTCTGGACGATGACATGCGCCAGCAAATGGCACTCGATTGGATCACCAGGGAACACGACGTACCCGGTCGATTGCGCCGCGAAATCGACGACGTCGACGCCGAATTAACGCGATCGCGACTAAATGGACGCGAACTACGTTTCTCGCGCGAAAAACGCGACATCTTGATGTTGGCCCGAAGTCAACTGCACAATTCCAGCTTGGCTTGAAGAGCCCAACCTCTATACGCCCAACTACGTCCCCGTAGTACCTTTGTATCCCCCTGTCCGACTGGGTAGCCAATACTACTGTATCTTGCCTTCTCCATTCCAACTCGCATTGTAGATTTAACGCATTGCCACGTCAACTCGAATGCTCCCCCCCGACAACATCACATTACCATTTCAGCTCACCCCTATAGTCCTTCCATTTGGAAATCTTTGCAAACTAAACTTCGACCTTCACTGTGGAGCATTCTTTGTTATCAACAGTTGTATTTATTGTCAATTATTAACATTCTAGACTTATATTTTCGCTTTCCATTCATGCATTACATTTGGTATTATCTCCCTATATATATTATTATCATTATCATTGTTAATTATCGTTGGATTATAAAGATCTTTGCAAGTTCAACGCTGTTCCACTCTACACTACACACTAGTTATATACCATCTTAGCTTACCACTTTTTCAATACTCATTGTTATAATAACGAAACCCAATGCTGTTTCTATTATCCACTGCAATTTATACGCATATACACATACACATTTATATATCTGAAGAAATAAAATATTTATATAACTATTATTTAATTTGTGGTCGAGAAATAACGGCGCTTCGATACGAAAACAAAACTGTACGACGAGGTTTGACAGGATGTTGTTCATTAATACTTGTTGTAGGTGATTTTGGTGGCAAGAATAATAAAGTTAATTAAATAAATAAATCCTAACGATAACTACTAAATATTACTAAATATGACAGAATTTCTATATGTGAACTGGTCGTTCACAGTCGCTCTGCACGCAATCCCCTACGTAGAAATGATTGACCTCTAACCTCCGAATTCCTAAATCAGTTCCCCGGTAACTCCTTAATCGCTCGTAAAGATCAAATTGAATTTCGGTACCAAACTATCAAATTAATTAATTAGTTTGCATTGTAGATCTCCGAATTCAGTTACCCATACATCAAACTCCCATGCCATTAAACTATATGTAAAGCTCCCACACTCTAATTTCTCATGTCCTTGACCTCTACATCGAACCACCCACTACTAACGCTCCCACGACACATAATTGAAGATTCGCTACCGTTTATCATTAGCATTAGCGTTTCCCGGCCTTCCCTGCCCTCAACTCCTACATGAAGCCCTGTAGTTCGATGGCGTGTTGAATCGCCCAAATCGCCAGGGGTCGCATGTAGCCGACCGAACGGAACTGGTGGTTCTTGAAGTAGGCTTCGGGTGTCTGAAACGCCAGTCCGTAGCGTTCGTACACCGTATGGTAGACCCCGTAGGCGGTACGCCACGCCCGCTCCGGGTGCCCCTGTTTGCGAACGGTGCTCGGGGTCACGTGGAGCGTGGAAGTGAGGTCACCTCGGTGGTAAAGGGGTAAGACGGGTAGATATGTCATGGGATTGGGATTCGCTAACTTAAAAATTCATCAGATCTAATCTACAAACTATCTCCATTGTTATGGAAACCATAAAAACAGTCGCCCAGTAACCAGTTGTCATAGTAACCAGTCGTCATAGTTACCTGGTGAATCATCACAGCAGCAACTGAATATGTGACTCCAGTCCAAAATTCTTCGGATTGAATGGAAGTGATATCGATGGACCCGTCGGGTCTGGCTCCATTTACGGCCCCCATAGTACCTGGGACACGTGGTAACAGCGGTAGTGTTTAGAGGTGGGGGTATTGCGAAGGGCGGCACCGGAGATGAGAAGAGAACGGCAGCGAAGAAAGGCGAGAGGTAAAGTCGGCGGAATACAATTTACTCACCAGGGGGATCGTGTTTCCCGTGGTGAGGCATTACGTTGAGACGGAAAATCGAATCGAGGGCGGAGTCTATACGGGGTCGTTTAAAGGGTGCGGTGTTATCGTCTTCGCGGTTGAGGGAACTGGCCGCTAGGAACCAATAGCCTGCCAGCTGGTCTGAGTGACAGCTGTCGTGGTGACGAGATACCGACGAATCAAAGTTGTAATACGAACCTAGAATTCGAATCGTGAACTTAATTTAATTTAAATCTAATGAACGCGTTTAGCCGGGCTACGGGAACAGATTATTACGTTAATTATACGTTTGCAAAGAAAGATATTTAATTATATATTGAAAACCATTATTCTTCATACGAATGGATTAAAATATTATTCTAAAATGCATGTCTAGAATGAATGTACTATTGCAAAATATAGTTTTCCCTCTTTTGAGATTATAATAAAATTATTAAATAAAATCGACTACTTAATGAATTAAATTGCTATTTATTTGCATTAAATGAACCAATGATTTATTAACCGTTCCATAGTTTTTTCTCGAACGATTCGCTGGCCAACTTCAAAAGTTTCTCGTACCTGCCAATCAAGACGTGAACGTCAGGGGGCGGGGCCTCGCCGTCCGCCATAATCCGACACATCTCGACAAACATTCTGACGGCCGCCAACCACATTCCTCCGCAGTACGCGCTGCAACGGAACGATTAGTACGTCGACAGGACATCGCCGGTAGGTGTCAGCACCGCTACTAGTATCGCTACGAAGTTGGCTGGCCGTAGCTTAAAGATGGTGTAAATGGTTGTCGACGTTTACCAATATAATCGCTTCAGTTTTATTCCTCCAGGTAAACAATCCCGCGGGGCATTTTAGTACGTATACGAATATGTCATACCAATATACATGCGATGTTATTTGCTAGACCAAACAAATAGTTTTAAATACAATTTTAGCCCGTCTGAGTATATCTTGGATAGAATACAATTAAATGATTACAAATTGCAAATCAATCATTAATTGAACTGGTATTATGTAATTAAAATAAATGATTAATAATGAAATTATTGATTTGATTTGAATTATATAATACCAGCGTTCGGTAATAAACTAAAAGTTAATACAATTACACTATTCCACTCCAGGTGTCGTATAATAAAACATAGCCAGAGATCACATGATTTTATAAATGCATATAACATATTAGATGCATATCATTATTATATGAGAATTTTTAAGTATAATATGAAATTATCGTAATTATAGTTATTTAAATTTTAATATTTTTAATGGAAAAATATAAATATTATTATTAATATTTTATTCCATCTATTTTTTAATTCTATGAACAATTAAATATACAATTTTCAAAAGTATTTTAAATAATTAGTTCATGCCGATGAATTATTGTAAGATATGAAAAGTTGTATATTTACTATACAAAATTACACTTTTTATCAACTAATCTTCTTAAATAGCAACTAGAATTTTTTATTTCAACTAAATATGTTTTACTGGAATTCTATAAAAATTAGAGTTCAAATTTGTGCATAGAATAAAAAATAGATAGAATAAAATTTTAAAAAAATATTTTTAATTTTCAATTTATAAATATTAAAATTGAAATTGAAAAAACCCAATAAATAATTATATTGCTTCAAATATTATATGTATGTCTAAAGTTACGTAATCTCTGGCAATGTTTTATTATATAATAACGATAAAAAAAGCGATGTAATAGTTTTATAAATACTTTCATTACAAAAATAATTGGTAACAAAAGAAATTATAAAATGCAAAAAAGAAATGAACTTGGATTATTTGACATCATATAATTAAATTGCAAAATGCTCAAATATAGTTTATAATATAGTATATAATATAGTTTATAATATAGTATATAATATAGTTTATAATATAGTTTATAATATAGTATATAATATAGTTTATAATATAGTATATAATATAGTTTATAATATAGTATATAATATAGTTTATAATATAGTATATAATATAGTTTATAATATAGTATATAATATAGTTTATAATATAGTTTATAATATAGTATATAATATAGTTTATAATATAGTATATAATATAGTTTATAATATAGTATATAATATAGTTTATAATATAGTTTATAATATAGTTTATAATATAGTTTATAATATAGTTTATAATATAGTTTATAATATAGTATATAATATAGTATATAATATAGTATATAATATAGTATATAATATAGTATATAATATAGTATATAATATAGTATATAATATAGTATATAATATAGTATATAATATAGTTTATAATATAGTATATAATATAGTATATAATATAGTATATAATATAGTTTATAATATAGTATATAATATAGTTTATAATATAGTTTATAATATAGTTTATAATATAGTTTATAATATAGTTTATAATATAGTATATAATATAGTATATAATATAGTATATAATATAGTATATAATATAGTATATAATATAGTATATAATATAGTATATAATATAGTTTATAATATAGTATATAATATAGTATATAATATAGTTTATAATATAGTATATAATATAGTATATAATATAGTATATAATATAGTATATAATATAGTTTATAATATAGTATATAATATAGTTTATAATATAGTATATAATATAGTATATAATATAGTATATAATATAGTATATACAATTATGACATACCTGGCTCCAGTCATCGTCCAGGCATCGTAAGTTTGATCGGCAAAGCCTGCATTGTCAATAATACCGTCATGGTCTGTGTCCCAGCGTTGACTCTGGTGCATGACCAGCTGTAGTAGAATTGTTGATACGCTTGTTAAATGTTACGACGCTTTTAAATAAGCATTATAGAGGCTATAAATGGTGACATTAACAACCAACTAAAGGTGGTAGTTTATTCGAGGTTAGATTATTAGTGCTTATTGATTAGGTAATATTAAAACTGAAATATTAAAAAATAGCGTTTATATTTTGTATTCGATATTCTTAAAATAATGATTTTATATTTGTTTGCTATTAATGATATTTTGTATATGATTTATAAAATGTATATGAACTGATCGATATGGTTTTATATAATTAAGTTAAATTGTGATTTTTTTAAACGATTTACATCAAAAAGAAAAATGATTTCAAAATTGTATAGAAAAAAGTGAAAATAAAAAACCAACAATTTGAGTAACACGTGAAAGGAATTTATAAAACTATTACATCACTTTGTTTGTCGGGGACATAAATAATGAATTGTGAATTTAAACATTATTATACAATTAATATTCTTTTAAGTTATTACAACGCTCTTACTCTAAAATTAATATGCATTACATAATCATTACACAGCAACCTTGACCCTGGGAAACATTTCTGAAAGGAAATCCATTGCATTCGTTCTACTATCTTTTCCAGACTGGTTAATAATGGAGGCCGAGATGGAATCCATCGAGGAGGTTGAAGGGGCTTCATCACTAGAGGTGACGCAGGGGGCGTGTTTGCTGGAGGGGGCGTGGCTTAGCAGGAACACGTAATCGCGGTAGACTTGGAGAACAAATTTCACATTCAAATCTTTCCATTCGACAGTTGGGTGAATCACGTACGCATTTAGCCTGATCCAGGGTTCCTCGTCTGAGAGAGTAGGGCGAGCGATTAAACAGCTTTACACAGGCATAAGTAAACCCCATAGTAAACCCCTACCTACATTGTATTAAAAAGACTAAAAATAAAAACTACCTATGCTACATATAATCTCTGTGTTCTCTATACTATCTATATTATCTATACTATCTATACTATCTATGTTATTTATAATATATATACAATTAAAATTATCTATAATACTTATACTATTTATGACACAAATACTACCTATGCTATATATAATCTCTGTGTTCTCTATACGAGCGATACAGGTAATTATGATCTAATTATATTATTAATAAATAAGACTGTACACGGTAAGGCTAAATCATCAATATAGAATAAAATGGATGCCGAATAGACAATAGAATTCTATTTAGAAGACACAGGTGATAGTTTGCACCGAAATGGTTCTTCAATAGATATTGCATAATATGGTAGACAGTGTTTACGATTGTCTATTTCTTACAATTTTCATAATAAATTCATCTTAAGCATTGCAAATAACATGCAAATAAGTTTACAAAACCCAAACCCTAATACAAATGTTAGTATTGTACATCTGCTTTATTCAATATTGAATATATATATATATATATATATATGTATATATATATATATATATATATATATATATATATATATATATATATAATAGATATTAATATATACCATGTATTATATTAACTTATTATGAAAGGCAATTAAAAACCTGGATCACCAATATCATGGGGTACACAATTTGCTGGTTTACGTAAACCCATGGCTCCAGTCATGCAGAACTTAACGACTTCTTTCTGTTGCAACTGGATGCAATTGGCTATTGTATGGGGAGGCGAGGGTGGTGATGTAATTTGGTAGGTAGTATTATCATCCTGGCTATATAATACCTTTGACCTTAAGTACAATTTACTATATCCTAACTATGTCATTCATTTGTCCCCGCCATATAATTTACATTTATCTAAATATACTTTTCTATCCCTAGACAGATCTGACGAGATCATACCTCTGTTTTTCACTCACTTCACCCATTGCATTAACCATGACCTCTTCATCTCATCCCTTATCATTCGCATGTAGAATTACCCATGTCCTCTCCATGTCCTCACGTTCCTTCACATGATGCATGTCCTCTCTAAGAACTTGCATCATCCTTCATGTCATACATTACCCATGTCCTCTCCATGTCCTCCCTTTCCTTCACATGTTGCATGTCCTCTTTATGAACTTACGTCATCCTTCATGTCATACATTACCCATGTCCTCTCCATGTCCTATCCATGTCCTCCCTTTCCTTCACATGATGCATGTCCTCTCTATGAACTTGCGACATCCTTCATGTCATACATTACCCATGTCCTCTTCATATCCTCCCTTTCCTTCACATGTTGCATGTCCTCTATGAACTTGCGACATCCTTCATGTCATATATTACCCATGTCCTCTCCATGTCCTCCCTTTCCTTCACATGATGCATGTCCTCTCTATGAACTTGCAACACCCTTCATGTCATACATTACCCATGTCCTCTCCATGTCCTCCCATTCCTTCACATGTTGCATGTCCTCTCTATGAACATGCGTCATCCTTCATGTCATACATTACCCATGTCCTCTCCATGTCCTCCCGTTCCTTCACATGATGCATGTCCTCTCTATGAACTTGCAATACCCTTCATGTCATACATTACCCATGTCCTCTCCATGTCCTCCCGTTCCTTCACATGATGAATGTCCTCTCTATGAACTTGCATCATCCTTCATATCATACATTACCCATGTCCTCCCTTTCCTTCACACGTTGCATGTCCTCTCTATGAACGTGCGACATCCTTCATGACATACATTACCCATGTTCTCTCCATGTCCTCCCTTTCCTTCACATATTGCATGTCCTCTCTATGACCTATATTCATCCTTCATATGATGAATTACACGTGTCCTCTCAAGTCCTTCCCTTGTCCCTAGGCACGTTACCAACCTATGTCTCGTTGCAGGGTTATCTGAAGACGAGGCCATAACATTATCAGAGCAAACGACGCGTAATGGTGAACGTCGTAAGTATTGAACATGCGATATTCGTGACCTGTCAATCAAAGTATTGAGGGGCGTTACTTCGATGAATCGTTTAAAATCTATATTTATTTTTAAATGACAAATCAAATTAATACAATTAAATCATATCCAAAATAAAATGTAGAATATTTATGATTTATGATCAATTTAACTCATATACACAATTTATAAATTGTATTCCAAAAAGTTACTAAATAATGAAATATATACGAAATGTTTAGTTAAATAGATAGAAGTTAAAAAAGTCAATGAAAGTGGAGATTGACAAGCGGAAGGTAGTGGTTCAAATCTCTGTTTTGACTAAAAATTAGCATTCAAATAATGTATAGAAATGGTGAATTAATTTACCGGCTCTTATTAAAACTAGAACATGTCAACAATTCACGGATCTCGCAGGTTTTGTTGCTAGCCACGAGTTTCGCTTCACCAAATTCATCCCGGTATGGGGTGAAAGGTCGCCGACAAATCTCGACGACACATCGCACTTGGGAAACAAGCTGAGAAAGTAACACGACCTACGCACCTTCGAGATAGGCAAACTTTCCCATGTCATCGGGGTTCCAGATATCTCGTCCGTCGGCGTCATCGGCGTCGTTGACCTCTCCTCGAACCCCCGGCTTCACCTCGTACAGCCAGACGGTTCCGCCGTCGGCCACGTAGTAGAGTTCGTTGAACAGCGCCGACTTGTACCAGCTCGGCAATTTCCTGTCGGGGTCAAAGGTTTACGTCGGCGAGCACTAAACCAACGTCTCACGTCGGATGTTATAGACGTCGTACGGATATTGGTATCGCTACGTTGCGAGTATATGAATTGAAATATTCGAGACATGGTCGAAATACTAGTTACGGAGTTGTTTAAAAGAGCATACTTGGATTGTAATATGGGTAGTTGCCATTCAGTGATTCGCTTCTCCCATTCGGCGTAATCGGTTAGACCTATTCGCAGTAATTCACTGACGGTGTCGCCTTCTTTCGAGAAAAACTTATTATATCGTCTACAAGATAAATATCGTTATTATAAAATGATATAATTTCGATAGTTAAATGTGTAATAATGTGTAAAAAACTATGTCAGTTGTAATTTAATTTTAATAAGTCATTTCTCCGTATTTACAAAGAATATCGAAGAGCTCAGGTCATAATGACAAAATCGCACATAATAATATACTATTCCTCGGTAAGTATGACATTAATCGTACATTGAAAACTATAAATTATCATTAAATCATTATCCTGATACGATTAAATATAAATAAATACTATGAAAATAATTGTTTTATTTATAGCATTAATTATTTTCTTGGTCATTGTTTTTTAATTGTTTATTAATGAAATAGCGCAAGCGTACATTTTTAATTATTATAATATATTGTTGGTAAAAACCTTTCGTAATTAATTTTTCGATCTCCAAAATGTACGACGGGCATATACCAGCAAAGGGCAAATGTTATGGCGTCAGCGAAGGTACTCTCACCGGGAAGCAGACCATAGTACACCGAGCGAATAGCTCCAGTGAGCAGGGAATTGCAAGTTATGAGCGAAACCTCGTCTGTTGTCAAGCGTGAGTTGTTGGAGTGTTTATTAGTGAACCGTTTAATTAGAAAATTGGCAAAGTTAAGTAGATATGGGAGAAATTAAAAAAAAATAAATAAAGAGTGACTCACATAAATTCTAGAAACAATTATAGCATCCTCATTTACTAATTGATAGCGGTTTCAAGAGAATGTGGGAGGGGGAGGGACAACAAGCCGACCTTCATCGAATTCTCCGTTGCTCTCCAACGTATTCCAGAAGGATGTACACGATTCATTTGAACTGGCATCAAATCCCGGAAATGTCGAAACCTTAGTTTTTTCCTAAATGTGAAAATGTAAAACAATAATAATAAGGTATTGTTATAAGTGCAGCAGTGTATAGATTTGGTGTATAGATTTGGTGTATAGAAGAGTGGAAATATAGGGTAAAGTGTTGGAGCAATGATTAAGACATGCATTAAGACAAGCATTAAGACATGCATTAAGTCTTGCATTAAGTCATGCATTAAGTCTTGCATCAAGACATGCATTAAGTCTTGCATTAAGTCTTGCATTAAGTCTTGCATTAAGACATGCATTAAGACATGCATTAAGTCTTGCATTAAGTCATGCATTAAGTCTTGCATTAAGTCTTACATTAAGACATGCATTAAGACAAGCATTAAGACAAGCATTAAGACATGCATTAAGTCATGCATTAAGACATGCATTAAGACTTGTATTAAGTCTTGCATTAAGACATGCATTAAGATATGCATTAAGTCATGCATTAAGTCATACATTAAGACATGCATTAAGACATGCATTAAGTCTTGCATTAAGACATGCATTAAGTCTTGCATTAAGACATGCATTAAGTCTTGCATTAAGACATACATTAAGTCTTGCATTAAGACATACATTAAGTCTTACATTAAGACATGCATTAAGTCTTGCATTAAGACATGCATTAAGACATGCATTAAGACTTGCATTAAGAAATGCATTAAGACTTGCATTAAGACTTGCATTAAGACTTGCATTAAGACATGCATTAATACATGCATTAAGTCTTGCATTAAGTCATGCATTAAGACATGCATTAAGACATGCATTAAGTCATGCATTAAATCTTGCATTAAGTCTTGCATTAAGTCATGCATTAAGACATGCATTAAGTCATGCATTAAGACATGCATTAAGACATGCATTAAGTCTTACATTAAGTCATGCATTAAGTCTTACATTAAGTCTTGCATTAAGTCTTGCATTAAGTCATGCATTAAGTCTTGCATTAATTCTTGCATTAAGACATACATTAAGACATGCATTAAGACATGCATTAAGACATGCATTAAGTCTTGCATTAAGTCTTGCATTAAGACATGCATTAAGTCTTACATTAAGACATGCATTAAGTCTTGCATTAAGTCTTGCATTAAGTCTTGCATTAAGTCTTGCATTAAGTCTTACATTAAGACATGCATTAAGACATGCATTAAGACATGCATTAAGACATGCATTAAGACAAGCATTAAGTCTTGCATTAAGTCTTGCATTAAGACATGCAATAAGTCTTACATTAAGTCTTGCATTAAGTCTTACATTAAGACATACATTAAGACATACATTAATACATGCATTAAGTCTTGCATTAAATCTTGCATTAAGTCTTGCATTAAGACATGCATTAAGTCTTACATTAAGTCTTGCATTAAGTCTTGCATTAAGTCTTGCATTAAGTCTTGCATTAAGACATGCATTAAGACATGCATTAAGACATGTATTAAGTCTTGCATTAAGACATACATTAAGACATGCATTAAGACATGCATTAAGACATACATTAAGACATGCATAAGTCTTGCATTAAGACATTCATTAAGTCTTGCATCAAGACATGTATTAAGTCTTACATTAAGACATGCATTAAGACATGCATTAAGTCATGCATTAAGTCTTGAACTACTTTTCATCTCACCGTTTGAATAGCAGATATGGCGGTGGTGATGGGCATATCTTGTAGTTTGTGATCCAAGAACACAGAAGATATTGCAGAGTTTTCTGTAACATTATTAAAGGTTAATGTTACTTAGTTAATTAAAGTGCCGGGTGTAAAACCATATTTACATAATAATAACGATTTAGAAGTATTATATATTTTAAATTAAAAGAAAATTTTCAAATTTCTTGATATCTCAATACCAAATAATAATATAAACCCCATTTAATTCATTTCTTTTATTAATTATTACTAGTTATTAATATTACTATAATATTAAATCAAAAGTGATAAACTATAAAACATAATTGTAATAATAACATTCAATAATTACACTAATGTGAACATAATCTTGATTTTATTTCTATATTTATCATTCTAATATAATTATGAATTATATCAAAGTGCCACACAAATTAAATATATCATATCATTATGAAAATGAAGCATACATATATTTATATACTTATCGTTAATTAATATTGATAATCAGTAGGTACATAGAGTATTTGGGAAATATTTCAAATAGAATGAATAACCTTGATCGGTGATCATACGACCTCTGCACCTAGGGGATGTAATGTCCTTATGGCAACCTTGACCCACAGAGAATGTAAAGGTCACAGATACATCGCATGCCTCATCTCCGTAGTTTGTGGCGTTCCAAGCGAAGATGGCAACGGGATAACTGGAAACCTGAGGCAAGCAAATCAAATGATTAAGAAAATAATTCTATAAATACACATATTTCTATAAATACACATACTTCTATAAATTGATGATAACTTTGACGAATAAATAGCTAATGAGTATCAATATACCTTCAAGTTCAACTTTAGTGAGGTTCTCTAATATTGTTATATGCCAAGAAACCAGATGATGTAATTATTATACAATCTTATATAATTAGTTAGTAAAATAAAATACAAACATAATATATTTTTAATGCAAATGAAATATATTCTCACATTTATTATATAACAAAAAAACAACTAAAATGACCTGGATGATTTCCTGGGATAATGTAACATTCTATAGAACCAATTAATATCTGCCTCTATTAGGTATCTTTTGAACCAATCAGATCTAAGTTGCAACATTTCCTACCAACTCTGCCTCACCTTATAGTCGTGTGGAATTATTGGCGAAATCTGCCTGCAGGTCAGAATCACCTTTTCGTCGACGATATCATACACTGTCCAGGCACGCGGGTAGAGCGCCTGGAGAAATGGGTCGTTGGCGCATTTAGGTTAGTGGGGGGGGGGGGGCCCACCGTACTTTATCTTAATATCGGATAGACCGCACTTTCAAGTAAAACGGTCCGACGACGAATGAAAGAGAAGTATAAGTATTATCGATCGAGGTCTCAATAAACAGATTATATTTCAAATGGAAGCGGACGTAGGAAGTAGGAACCAACGGTCGGCCTCGGGGAGCCACCCGAGCACCAAACCTACGAGACCTAAGGCAAACGCTGGGCTCGGACTCAAAAGGGTTTCAGTCGAAACATACGCCGTTCGCGCGAACCAATCAAAACACCTGATAGGTGGCGTCTTTAGCCGGAAAAGCCCACGTCCAGGCGCGGAGTGATTTCGACTTCGGACAGGCGCAGACAGACAACACCCTCTGGTAGGTTGTCCTTCCGTGCCGACGTATGGTCACTATGAACTGTAGGAGGTCATGGCTAGCGGGGAGGGGATAGGGCAGGGGATGAAGGAAATGAAGTGGGAGGGTATTTATATGATAAAACTGCGACGGAGATCGGGCGAGGGGCGATGGATAAATGAAAGGAAGTAGTACTGGTCAAAACAATAGGATAAGGGATATAAGGAAATAGGAACAAAGAATAATCAAGTGTTAGAACATATCTGGAAATGGAAATCATGTTTATTTGGTGTTTACAATTGTGAATAATTACACACATATTACATAACTATACCCACTACACCAACCACACCAACTACACCCGCTACACTACTATACCCACTACATTAGCACACCCACTACACTACTACACCCTCTACATTAACACATGCTACACTACTATACCCACTACACCAACTACACCAACTACACTCACTACACCCACTATACTACTATACCCACTACATTAGCACACCCACTACACTACTATACATACTACACCCACTACATTAGCACACCCACTACACTACTACATCCACTACATTAGCATACCCACTACACTATTACACCAACCACACCAACTACACCCGCTACACTACTATACCCACTACACCAACTACACTCACTACACCCACTACACCAACTATACACACTATACTAATATACACACTACACAACTACTCACACTACACTACTACATACACTACACTACTACACCTACATCATTACTACACCCACTACACTACTACACCAACTACACCCACTATACTAATATACACACTACATTACTACACCCACTATACTAATATACACACTACACCAACTACACTCACTACACTACTATACCCACTACACACACTGCACCAACTACACCCACTACACTAATATACACACTACACAACTACTCACACTACACTACTACATACACTACACTACTACACCTACATCATTACTACACCCACTACACTACTACACCAACTAAACCCACAACACTACACTAATATACACACTACACTAGAACACACACTACACTACTATACCCACTACACCCACTACACCAACTACACCCACTACACTAATACACACACTACACTACTACACCCACTACATTAGCACACACACTACACTACTACACCCACTACACCCACTACACTAGCACACCCACTACACCCACTACATTAGCACACCCACTACACTACTACACCCACTACACTACTACACTCACTACATTTACTACACCCACTACACTAATACACACACTACACTACTACACCCACTACATTAGCACACCCACTACACTACTACACCCACTACACTACTACACTCACTACATTTACTACACCCACTACACTAATACACACACTACACTACTACACCCACTACATTAGCACACCCACTACACTACTACACCCACTACACTACTACACTCACTACATTTACTACACCCACTACACTAATACACACACTACACTACTACACACACTACACTACTACACCCACTACATTAGCACACACACTACACTACTACACCCACTACACTACTACACTCACTACATTTACTACACCCACTACACTAATACACACACTACACTACTACACCCACTACATTAGCACACACACTACACTACTACACCCACTACACTCACTACATTAACACACACTACACTAATACACTTACTACATCCACTACACTAACACACTCACTATACTACTACACTCACTACACTCACTACACCCACTACACTACTACACCCACTACATTAGCACACCCACTACACTACTACACCCACTACACCCACTACACTAACACACTCATTACACTACTACACTCACTACACCCACTACACCCACTACATTAGCATACCCACTACACTACTACACCCTCTACATTAACACACACTACACTACTACACTCACTACACCCACTACACCCACTACATTAGCACACCCACTATACTACTACTATATCCAATATGCTACCATATGTAATATGGAGATCTGTTTATGCTATAAATAGATTGACCTCCATATATTTATCACTGTTTCACATATTGTGTAATTTAATGCATAAAGGGAAATTTATGTTAATAATAAATACATATAATGGTATAATTCATTTATTAGACACTATTTACATCATAATATTACATAATTATATTACTAAATTCTGTTAATACGAGGAGTTAATTATTCCGAAGTTATTTATAGATATATGACTCTTTATTAAAGCCATAACACAATAGTAATCTGGGTTAGCATATGAATACAGGTTTAGTGTATCTCTATAGGTATACCTCCTGTTGTGGGTATAAGGGTGATAATTATTATAATTTCCCAAACAACATAATGCCATGGATTTTAAAATCATGCGATACTTAAATCAAAGTTAAAAATAATATTAAAGAATTATAGATAAATTAAGATACCTGCATTATTAGATGAAATAGTAATGAATTGGGAGTATAAGGAAGAGAGTCTAACTATTGTTAGTATATAATAGATAAACTTGAGTTGCTATGGCAACTACTAACTTGAACTATTGTTAGTATTTTGTAGATAAACTTGAGTTGCTATGGCAACTGTTAACCTGAACTATTGTTAGTATTTTATAGATAAACTTGAGTTGCTATGGCAACTACTAACTTGAACTATTGTTAGTGTTTTGTAGATAAACTTGAGTTGCTATGGCAACTACTAACTTGAAATATTGTTAGTATTTTGTAGATAAACTTGAGTTGCTATGGCAACTACTAACTTGAACTATTGTTAGTATTTTGTAGATAAACTTGAGTTGCTATGGCAACTGTTAACCTGAACTACTGTTTGTATTTTATAGATAAACTCGAGTTGTTAATTGATAACAAGGTTAGTTGTTAATCGAGGCAATTGATAACCTGATTCGATTCGACAACCTCATATCTATACATGCCGGGAATCAGTTGAAATCGACAGAATTCACCTTTGTGACCTCTACCTATTGACCCGCAGCCAATGCCACCAATGGGAGCACCTGGGGGCAGTTAGGGATTCTATCAACATTGATAATATTTGTTATTAAAATTAGGTGAATAATTTCATGTAAAATAATCTAAATAAAGAAGCACTATATGCTAAATTATTCCTATTAATTGTCAAAAATGTAGATTTATAATAATTGAATGAAATTAGTAAACTTTAATATTCAAAAAGAAAATAATAATTTAATAATAAAATAATGTTTAATAATAGGACAATTTTAGATTAGAAGGTCAATGATATAAATATATCGGTTAAGTAATTAATATTGTACATACATACCCATATATATATGTATACAATGTTTTATACATGCAATGAAAATTTACCGTAAAATTATGTTTGAGAATAAATGGATAATAAAAACAAGAGTTAAAATCAACTGGTCACACATGGTCACACATGGTCACACATGTAAATAACATGGTCACACATGTAAATTGGTCACATTTAATTTAATTGGTCACACATGTAAATAACATGAAGCAGTAATCTATAAACTACATTAATTAGAAATATATAAATAATAACAATTAAAGTGATATGAAAAAACAGATTTAATCAAAGGTGAAGAAATCGAATGAATATTAGGTAATGATTCTATTGTTTACGTGTAACAAATACGTTTACAGTGGCTAACCATACATCGGTCTCCAAGGACAAAGGTTGAAATTGTCAATGAATAAGCGTTTACGTTGCTTGTACTTCTTAAGCCAAAGACGAAGATATCTACAATATTAGTCTTTTTATAGGGGGTGCGGTTACATCGACGGTAGCGTAGAGGGGGGACGGAGGGGGATGGGTATTGGCTAAACGGATGCGGAGTCGGTAGGCTGGAAGTTGAGATGGATGAATGGATAGGTGTAAGGTTGGATGGGATATTATAGTGGAAGGGAGAGAGACGGCGAAGGAAGTAGGAAAGGAAGAGGGTACCGAGTCGGTGAAGGAATAAAAGCTGGAAGAACGGATGAAGGAAAGAATGAAGATGGGATGGAGGAAGGGATGGAGGTAGGAATAGAAACGAGGATGTAGGTAGAGAAGGAGATGGGGATGAAGGTGGTGATAAGGGTAGAGATGGAGATGGGGATGAAGGTATGGAATGAGATATACTAGCCTATAAGCCATACCGACAAAGCCCACCATCTGACGGAGTCGCGGGCGAGAGAAAGGCCGACATGTCTCGTCAAAACTTTTAGCCATCGACAGTCGGTATCCGTAGTCGGGCAAACCGGCGATTGTCGGTAGAGGCGCTGTCGAGAGCCATGCGTCGTCTTCGGGATTGTCAGTTAGTGACATTCCGTCGAAGTACCAGAGGAGACAGTGGTCAGCAAAATGAGGCTGCATAAAACAATTGATCGGATGTCAAATTTTTTGTATAGTGAAATCTACGAGTTTAATGTGAGTTTCATCAGTTTGATAAATAACCCCTGTAAATAACCCCTGTAAATAATAATGTAAATAAACACCGTAAATAAACACTGTAAATAAGATATATTATAAATTAATATAATAACGGTAATCGATCAGTTATTATCAAGAATTTGTTTTTAGAGAAAGTGCAGACGATTGCAAATTTAATTGATGTATGACTTTTTACATGCATCACTAATGAAAATCACTATTCAATGCAGACAGACAATGTTTAAAAATATATTATAACTATATATTTGTATATATATCATAGTGAATGATAGACACATTGACACGTGCATGTGAATGTATTATAATTAATATTGCATAATCAGTAAAATGTACTTATTTGAGATCATCAAGTAAGGAAAAAGTAGATATCATATTTACTATATCATAATATATAAATTGTCAAAAGTATCGCGTTTATTTATATTAAAATAGTTATATATTTGTATGAATAGGCATAACATCTGAATTTAGGGTTATGTTGGTTCTTCACCAGGGGTTACTGATTAATAGGTAAAATAATGTCAAACTGATTGTCATATAAAATCTGCATTTGCGTAGGTATATTCTTTAGGTATTCATGCTTTGTAATATATTTTATTGGATTTAGGTACGAAGTTATATATCATTTTCAAACATAATAAACTCTCGCCGAGATTAACAAATCGATTACGCTAACTTACCAGGTAACAGTACTAACAAAAGTAGCTACATTAATCTTATGCATTTATATTTCATTATACATATTTAACTGTACATAAATATATTAATATATTTCGTATATAATTATCACATCAGCTTACAAATACATTTAATAAAGAACTGATTAATTAATATTTTAAAATGCTCTACAAATAATTGTAATATTATAATATAATTATTATTTTAATATTGAATCAATAGTAGTATCAATCTATGTAATGTATATAACAATATCATATTGTTATCTTTAAATTAATTTATATTATATATATCATTGTTTATTTATATGCCGATTAGTAACATTGTTACTATCTTAATAGCTTTTTACTTACTTATTTGATATTATATATTTTTGAGTTCTAATATTGTTATAATGTATCAATTTTAGAATTATTACATTATTAAAATATATAATACAATTTATTAATTGTAAAATAATTCATTTAAATAATTAGTATTATAATACATATTTAATATTTGTATTAGAAGAAATTACTAACGTAAAAAAAATTCTATATTTTATTAAATTATAGAGATAGTTGAAAAAACAACAAAATTTTGAATTAATAAAATTATTGTTTTACCTTTTAGCCTATGACATTCAACCTTTGATACAATTATTCAATTTATTGATAACCAATCAAATTGTTAGATCTGTACTTTACTTTAATAAAATATGGCCGAATCTTCACCAAATGATGACGTTAATGATAATGCAGATCATATATTATATGATTTAATTGTTACAAAAAGATGGTGCGGAGAAAAAGATGTTGTATGTATTTACATAAATATTATAATTTTATTTGAATAGAAAGTATTATTTAGATGCATCATAACTTAGAAAAATCATTACAAAAATATTATTTAAATTTTTATTTTGAAAATTACATTTTATAAAAATAATTATTTTCTTCATATTTATATCATATTTTCATTCTATTATTTTATTATCATCCATATTTATATTACAAAACTAACTAATATATATATATATATATATATATATATATATATTAGTTATCTTATATTACCGTTACTATTTAAAGGAATCTTTATTTTATGGTAAAGCCTAGGCATATAAAGTACATAATTTAAAATTATTTATATTTAATATATTAATTATTTAATAATTTATGAAATAGTAATTATAGCTACTTTGATCCATACAACTTTTTTTATTGAATATCTCTTTAGCTTGTAGCTATATCGCGTACTTCGTGTTGTATCATACAATGTGTTTCAGTATTTAGAGGAATGGCGTGGTGAAACGTGGTGAAATATATTTAAATAAAATATACTCATGAAATTGAACAATAGAATACTATATCAAATTTTAAAAATATAGAACACTAAAATAGATACACTTTAAATATAGAATAAATTCTTGCTATTAATATTTAAAATATTGAACTCTATGTATAATATTCTTAATAATGATATGATAATAATATATTCTATTAAGACTTATATAAGGAATATATTTTAATTCTATAGTGGTAATAAATGTTATGTAAGTCAATAAGATTACAATAGTCCTTTTGGCAGAATATTTTGTGTTTATATAGTAGACGGTAATAAGAGCGTAAAAACCTATCACATTGGAAGTACAGCATGTATTATTTACTTGATGCATCATTACTTCACAATGGCAATATTTATCTATATGCTAACTATAATATTGTACCGATTGTTATGCAATTACTGGAAGCTATATTTATAACTATAGTATAAATTCTATCATATCTTGATCTTAATTCTTATATAGTATTTTACTACTGAAAAAGTGCTATTTGAAGGAATCTGTATAAATTGTAATGAATTTCACCAGCATAACACTGTACGTAGTTAGACAAGATATTGATATTTTAAGGCATGTAAATTGCATGGTATAACCACTATTCCAATGTACTCTTCCTGTCATACAATGACTTATATGCGTCACGCTTCACCTTGATTTAGAAAGTAAATCGCCATTAATTTGATTAATAATCACCTATTTATGATCATTGTTATTTTTTGTGGAGAATGTGCGAATGTGTGCTGTATTTCGTTTAGATTAATATGATGTCAATCTTGACCATAATTAGAATAATTTGTATAAATCATAGATAAGAAATGTGATCATTTCTATATCTGAGATATCATCATTTGCTAATTAATAATTTAATTAATTATAACACATGTATATAACATAATAATTAATAAATTAATTATTATCTGAATATTATCTGTATATTTCCATACTATAATAACAATATAAACATATCAATTCTTTATATAATATATATTATATATAATTCTTTGATAGTGTAACTACAATATTGTGATATATGTATTGGTTAATATAAATGAAATATAAAATTATTCTATATTATTTTGATGTGTTATAAAAATATTTTTTTTACACGTAAGTTTTGCTAAAATTTTATAAACTTAACATCAATATATTAAGTTTTTTTATTATTTAAATTATTTATTACAATATTAATTTGCAGCTGAAACCTTTGTCTGAAGCATTTGATAACAACAAATTAGTCTCACTTGCTAAAAGTATGTACCCGACTTATCAAATGATTTAATAGCAATGTGAATTTTCAAAATTATATGTATTTTTAATTATCAATTTAATATTAACTATATTTTTCAAGAGTATATTCATAATTTGTTCTTATCTAATGTATTTTATAAACTTATTCTATTATTTATTTATATCAGCATATATTAATATATAAAATTAATACAATTTTATAAGTTAACATATTAATAAGAATTTTGAATAATTTTTGGACTAAAATATTTTTAGAATCAACAAAATTAGCTTTAGGAACAGTTGGGATACCAAATAAGTTAGTATTGAATTATATAAAAGAATAATATATTTTCTCTATATATTTGTATATTTGTATCGTTTGAATTTATCAAAGTTTTGTTGTAATATGGCGCAGAAATTGTAAAACTTAAAATAATATTTTATAATTTTAAAAGATGTTTTTTTAGTATCTAAAAATCTACGATTTAATCTCATTTAAGATTTGTAAATAGGATCTCCAGCTATGAATACCTACCAAAAGACATCAGCAAATCTGTTGAGAGTAACATTAATTGGAAATTCAAATTATCTCCGTTTGTATTTATATTATACAAATCGCGCAGAGATATAGAAATATAGAGTATTATAAAAATAACAATTAATAAATATTTTTAGTATATGTACTATATGTAATTTTATATATATTAATATATAAGGAAGATTGCCTAATCATTCTGCCAGGAATGGTCTCCACATCGCAATTCTGCAACTCGCCATACTTGAGATCCGCCAAGTGTCGACGTTCAGAACTGTCGGACGGTGTAAAGTGAAGCGCGATAAATCTCCGCAATGGCGTCAGATTGTTTGGAACAGATCGTCCAATCAAGTGGCTTTCTCCACTTCGATTGGACACGTCGAAGTTTTCGACATGCTCGCTCAGCCTGTTTTCACCATTACCAATGTTAGTGGGATGTACCGATGTTGGCAAGCTCTACCCGTGTTAGGAGACTTTATTCATTGTATGAATATGGTTTTTAATCGGATTCTACATGATGAAGTATACTTCATTGTAACGTCAGTTTTAATATATTTATTACTTCTGTACCGACTAAATTATATAGTTGATTATATATGTTGAAACTGATTGTTACTTATAAAAAAATATAAAATAAACATGAAATATTAACATATATTTAAGAAATTGGCATTTATATAGTTTTTCATCGGAAACATGTTTTCACTATTCAATAACTACATTTGGTTTTCACTATTCAATAACTACATTTGGTTTTCAACTTCAGAAAATCTTTGACGAAGATGAAAACAACAAATTGGGAAACTCAGTTTGCTCCTTGATCTATATCGAGGATTTACACCTCAAGGACGGGTTTGTATAACTGCTACACTGTAATAGTAGTCTAGCTACATAAAGAGTAGTCTAACTTGATCTATAGGAGTCTAACTAGATCTATAGGAGTCTAGCTACATAAAGAGTAGTCTTGCTAGATCTATAGGAGTCTAGTTAGATCTATAGTAGGCTAGTTAGATCTATAGGAGTCTTGTTAGATCTATAGGAGTCTAGTTAGATCTATAGGAGTCTAGTTAGATCTATAGGAGTCTTGCTACATAAAGAGTAGTCTAACTAGATCTATAGGAGTCTAGCTACATAAAGAGTAGTCTAACTAGATCTATAGGAGTCTAGCTACATAAAGAGTAGTCTTGCTAGATCTATAGGAGTCTAGTTTCATCTATAGGAGTCTAGTTTCATCTATAGGAGTCTAGTTTCATCTATAGGAGTCTAGTTTTATCTATAGGAGTCTAGTTTTATCTATAGGAGTCTAGTTTCATCTATAGGAGTCTAGTTAGATCTATAGGAGTCTAGTTAGATCTATAGGAGTCTAGTTTCATCTATAGGAGTCTAGTTTCATCTATGGGAGTCTAGTTTCATCTATAGGAGTCTAGTTTCATCTATAGGAGTCTAGTTTCATCTATAGGAGTCTAGTTTCATCTATAGGAGTCTAGTTTCATCTATAGGAGTCTAGTTTTATCTATAGGAGTCTAGTTTCATCTATAGGAGTCTAGTTAGATCTATAGGAGTCTAGTTAGATCTATAGGAGTCTAGTTTCATCTATAGGAGTCTAGTTTCATCTATAGGAGTCTAGTTTCATCTATAGGAGTCTAGTTTCATCTATAGGAGTCTAGTTTCATCTATAGGAGTCTAGTTTCATCTATAGGAGTCTAGTTTCATCTATGGGAGTCTAGTTAGATCTATAGGAGTCTAGTTAGATCTATAGGAGTCTAGTTAGATCTATAGGAGTCTAGTTAGATCTATAGGAGTCTAGTTTCATCTATAGGAGTCTAGTCATATCTATAGGAGTCTAGTTAGATCTATAGGAGTCTAGTTTCATCTATAGGAGTCTAGTTAGATCTATAGGAGTCTAGTTTCATCTATAGGAGTCTAGTTAGATCTATAGGAGTCTAGTTAGATCTATAGGAGTCTAGTTACATCTATAGGAGTCTAGTTTCATCTATAGGAGTCTAGTTTCATCTATAGGAGTCTAGTTAGATCTATAGGAGTCTAGTTAGATCTATAGGAGTCTAGTTAGATCTATAGGAGTCTAGTTTCATCTATAGGAGTCTAGTTTCATCTATAGGAGTCTAGTTTCATCTATAGGAGTCTAGTTTCATCTATAGGAGTCTAGTTTCATCTATAGGAGTCTAGTTAGATCTATAGGAGTCTAGTTAGATCTATAGGAGTCTAGTTTCATTAATAGGAGTCTAGTTTCATCTATAGGAGTCTAGTTTCATCTATAGGAGTCTAGTTTCATCTATAGGAGTCTAGTTTCATCTATAGGAGTCTAGTTTCATCTATAAGAGTCTAGTTTCATCTATAGGAGTCTAGTTAGATCTATAGGAGTCTAGTTAGATCTATAGGAGTCTAGTTAGATCTATAGGAGTCTAGTTTCATCTATAGGAGTCTAGTTTCATCTATAGGAGTCTAGTTTCATCTATAGGAGTCTAGTTTCATCTATAGGAGTCTAGTTTCATCTATAGGAGTCTAGTTTCATCTATGGGAGTCTAGTTAGATCTATAGGAGTCTAGTTAGATCTATAGGAGTCTAGTTAGATCTATAGGAGTCTAGTTAGATCTATAGGAGTCTAGTTTCATCTATAGGAGTCTAGTCATATCTATAGGAGTCTAGTTAGATCTATAGGAGTCTAGTTTCATCTATAGGAGTCTAGTTAGATCTATAGGAGTCTAGTTAGATCTATAGGAGTCTAGTTTCATCTATAGGAGTCTAGTTTCATCTATAGGAGTCTAGTTTCATCTATAGGAGTCTAGTTAGATCTATAGGAGTCTAGTTTCAACTATAGGAGTCTAGTTTCATCTATAGGAGTCTAGTTTCATCTATAGGAGTCTAGTTAGATCTATAGGAGTCTAGTTAGATCTATAGGAGTCTAGTTAGATCTATAGGAGTCTAGTTTCATCTATAGGAGTCTAGTTTCATCTATAGGAGTCTAGTTTCATCTATAGGAGTCTAGTTTCATCTATAGTAGTCTTGCTAGATCAATAGGAGTCTAGTTTCATCTATAGGAGTCTAGTTAGATCTATAGGAGTCTAGTTAGATCTATAGGAGTCTAGTTACATCTATAGGAGTCTAGTTTCATCTATAGGAGTCTAGTTTCATCTATAGGAGTCTAGTTTCATCTATAGGAGTCTAATTACATCTATAGGAGTCTAGTTTCATCTATAGGAGTCTAGTTTCATCTATAGAGACTCATATTGACTAGTTTCTCTTTTCTTTGTAGTCGGCAAAGGTTGTTGGTGTTTTCATACAGCGGATACCTGAAGAGCTACTATATCCAGTTAGTCGCTTCAGCTACTAGCACATCGCAAACTACCTGGATTCTCGCTTCTCACCTCCGACTCCCTACAGTAACTCCCTACACACACACACACACACACACACAGTAACAACGAGTTCATCCTGCAACATTGTTTCGAGTTCATTTCGGGTTCGCAGGTCAACTTGTCATTGATCACGTGCGTTGAATATCTGCCGAAATTCTCTCTTCTCTTAGTCGCCAGCCAATGCGATTCGTCAAAGAAACTTCTGGACCAAGGTACGCGAGCAGATAGTGGTTGATTTCAATTACATGTAATAGATGTATTCAGCTATGCCTGATTAACGCCCATATCAATAAATGTAAGATTTTCTACAGAATATGAATATATATAATAATTTCTGATATAGTAACTATATATAGATGATTTAAATGACTTTTATTACTTATATCGTTTTCCTCCGAAGGAAGATTACTTCAGATCAGGTTTCAGTATAACTGTAAACTGTAGCTGTACTCCCTACAGACAGGGAACACAAGTGTAATGGAATTACGGCATGGCGTATTCTGTCTGAATCTCCGCATTACTTGCTGACAAATCAAATTGATTCCGATATCGTTGGTTGCCGACTTTAACAATCTTTGATATGAAATATACATTTTTAATACTACACTTTTATTGTCAGAACTTCCTAGAATATCATTATTAAACATTTTCATGCCAATATAAATATCTGTTATCATTTTTTAAGTATCATTAGATTTTTCGTAAATTTCGTATTTACTTCGCTCCCTAAAATAGTTTATGACTTGAGAACTATAGATATTAATATCAAAGTATTTATAATATTAAACATAATATAAATATGTATACAGTATATTTTCTATTAAAAAATAATAAAGTATATAACAAACATTGGTAAATATTGAGTTTTTTTTACTAATGAAATTTGCACATTCTAATTGACTAAATTAAATATAAAATTAAAGAATATATAATCATAATAAAGTTTTAGATAACATCATCTTTACAATTGTTTTTAAATTATGTTAAAATCATTAATAGAGCAAAATATTATATTTACATTTTTATATGTCCATTTTAGATTTATTTTTTAGAGAGAATAATACTTATTTTTTATCATATTACTTATTATATTACTTATATCTCATTAACTATATATACGTTTTATAGTAATATTACACTTATACTAAAGACAACAAAATATTATTTATGAAATAAAAAAATAGAATATAACCATAAACTAACTATTTTTCTGGGTTTTTAAATTTGTAAATAAAATATATGTACTACTATTTATTAAGTTAAATAATTTATTTATAAATATATATATGCTAATAGATAGTTGTAGATATTATTATTTTATTAATCTAATATTTGGAATGTTTTTAAATCATTATTTTGTTGGTTGAAGTGATTATATTTTTAATTTTAAAATTGTACATATTTTAACTTTAAAAATCTTCTTGTTCATAACATTAGTTTTTATTTCATTATTGTGCATTAAATATTGACTTTGAAGCAAAAAGGATTACAAATTAATTATATTTTAATCGTCACTATCTTTGATAAAATGTAAATAATTATTTTTTAGATTGGGTATCAAATTTTTGTAAAAAATTAATATATTTTTGATAAAAATAAAAGTATGAATCTTAATTAATATTTATTAAAAAGATAAAATAATAATCAACTATAATAAAAGAGATACATTTTTGTTTTAATTTTTACTTTATTCAAATCAAAAAATTGAATTACTAATCGTAATGAATACAAAATATAGGAATCTTTTAAATAAATTTTTAAATAAATCTTATTTTCAAAATCTATCAATGACACGTTTAATTGATTGTGAATGACTTTCAGTATAATAAGAAATGGATAATGAAGAAATTCTCTGATATGAAAGCGATCACGAAGCAATGGAAGAGTCCTAGGGTTTGTAATTTTAATTGTTGCCGTAAGAGTTGAGGTATTTGTGAATCGTAGCAGTAACAAGGTGTTGGTAGGCTACAACGATGTATTTTACTGACTCAGGACAGCATATCTTTGCTTTGCAAATCTCCGTGTTCCAACTACGTTGTGGCAGTGCACTGCTCCAACCTGGTCAGTGTGTTCGCCTTACCCTCTCTGAGACACATTAAAGACCTGGCAATTGATGCACAGGTTAGGCTTATTCCGTTTCTCTATGCTCCGCTCCGTTCCACTTAAATACCCTCATCTCTCTTCTCATGTCCCAGCCTCATTTTCTGTTTCATCTAATCCTCCTGAATCTTATATGTTCTCATCTCTCCGCCTTCCATTTCTTTTCTCATCTGCCTTTTTTCATTTCCTTTTACTAACTACCTATGGTTCTTTCATTTTCAAAATAAATCTTTACCCCGTTCTTTTTACCTTCCTCTTCTATTAACATACAATCTGCTACTTCTACTTTTCCATCTTATCTTATGTAAATTTCAATTTTCTGTATCAATGATTTGTAATTCATTTTCTGATGTCAATATTGCTTTCATTCACAGCCTTTCAGTCGTATCTTTAATGAAGATCTTCTCAGGAATCCGAAAAAGAAAATTTTATATAAAGGTATGGATATTAGTATATTACGATTTCTTTATTCATTTGTATACATTCATATAAGTAAAGGGTAAGTTGATGAAATATCAATTTCCAATTCGTTAGAATTGAAATTATTTATAATTCTCTACGCTAAAATTTCTATATATGCTCAACTACTGCCAAATGTACTTAATTACAACCACGGTTCACCTCGTAGATTTCATTAGATCGAATGACATCCAGGGCGTGCAATGGTGGACTCCCAAGTGTCTGGTCATCTCTCGGGTCTCCGGTAATACCACGGTGCTAAACAACATACACTCAGAGTCAGTACAGCCTCGTTTTCAATGTTAATGCCGGCCAATCAAATGAAACCTTTAGATCTGTTTTCAATAAATATATATTAAGTAATTCAAGCATTTTACCTAGAGAAGACATTTATTCGCTTAATATGAACATTATTGTTATGAGCGTTTGCTGATTTCCTTCACTAACTACTAACCCTAAACCTACAAGACGCTGCTCTCTCTCCCTCATATATATTCGTAGGCTCCTAATCACCCCCACCGGACTACAGGGCCCCATCCCGACCATACGCTCCTCTCACCTCAATCCATCACTCATATACACCATCGCCTATCTGCGCAAAAAAAACCCCATTTCCACATAAACAGGGAAGATCCAATAAATATAACTGGAGACGAACCAAAGTTTTTCTATCCCGGAGTGTCGATTCAAAGTCGAGGTCTGGACGACTGCTACTATGCGCTTGAGGTTGGTCCCCCGTTGACCCCCGTTGACCCCGGGCATATCTGATGTATGTCGATGATACCCAAAACTTCTGAGATCCTCCCGCAATCCCTGATTACTCCCTATGATCCATAACCCCGATGAACTTTGATGAACCCCGATGAATCCTGATAATCCATCAAATTTGCTGATGTTCACTCAAAATTCTTGATAATTCCTATTAACTCTCATGACCTTCCATATTCCTTATATTGTGGGTTTACAGTTATAGCCACACTTAGATTGTGTTCCTGTTAGGTTTGCAATACTACCTTAATCAAATTCCCACTCCTTGCCCTATGTAACATAGACCCGTAGAGAATTCTTAGAACTCCCGTGCCTCCGCACCGTAACGGGGTAGGGTGACCAACTATGCCTCCACCTCAATAGAACCACGTCACGTATTGCAGCCACTAGTAATGCGGCCTACTATGTAATAACACCTATGACCACGCCTTCTACCTTAACGCACTTTAACCCTCGCAACCCTCTAACCCGACCTGCTCTACCCCTAGAGTCACATCCACGAGCAAGGAGAGAAAGTTCACGTAGCCGACGGCCATTCGTCGTTTCACAATCCGCCGAGCGAGTTCGTACTGCCGCCGAGCGATGACGAAGAGGACAGCGATGTCGATGTCGTAGACTACGACGACTTCGAGGAAAACGACGACGAGGAACGACCCGAGGTCGCGACGGAGCCTCGAGTCGCCGGTGGCGCCACCGGTGGCGCCGTCGTTAAACGCAACGCTATGAACGGGTCGACCCTGCGCTGGCTTCTGCGAACGCTTCTGTTCTATCTGACGGACAACCAATTCTTCCAACCCAAACCCCAGCATAAGAAGTATGTTCCCTCCGCTATTAGAATGTATCCATTTTCGACATTAGAGTATTGCGTGCCTGTGCTGGGATTAACAAATGTCCTGCCCATTTTAATCAAATAGACTACGTGAATTACTCTAACCAATTTATTTGTTCATTTTCAGGTATGTCAAGAAATGTTACCGCCTTATCAAATGTTATTCTACCTCCCCGATACAACTTTACATAAGAAAGGTGAATGTGTCATTAAAACTAGTGATTTTGGCTATTTTTAGTTGAGTTGTTTAAACGGTATATGATGATTTCAAATTGTTCCTGCTTTTCCTTTTCGATGCATAAATGAATTTTGTTGAATAATAATTATCTTATTAATTATTTGAAAGTGCCTGTATTTAATCTGCTAATTACAATATATTCCTATAACATCATTACAATGACGATAGTTATTTTATAAATAATAATGCAGTCTTAAAAATGATTATATTCAAACGTATTGATTGTCTTCGTAATTCTGCGATTGTTACCTACCCTTCCCCAGATCGAGGATGGTCAGTACGGAGAGGCTTTGAAGTTAGCCAAAAACTACGACCTCGACACTGATAAAGTCTACCAGAAGCAGTACCGATTAAATAATATCACCGAACACTCGATCAATGACTACTTGGTTTGCACCTCCACCTGGCGGTTTTATTACTAACTATCTCATCAACTTTTATTTTATGAACGATAATTTACTAGATTTACTTTCTTGAACGAAATTAATTCAAACCAGATTTATTTTAAGTCACTCATTTATTCACTACGCTTACACTCAGTGTTAAATGGTAAACCCCTTCAATTCATCCCACCCTCACACTTAAACCTAACTCCAGCTAGCCCTATTAACATATCATACCTTCTCAATTAAACCTAACTCCAGCTAGCCCTAATAACATATCCTACCCTCTCAATTAACCCTAACTCCAGCTAGCCCTATTAACATATCCTACCCTCTCAATTAACCCTAACTCCAGCTAACCCCATCAACATAGCCTACCCTCTCAATTAACCCTAACTCCAGCTAGCCTCATCAACATATCCTACCCTCTCAATTAACCCTAACTCCAGCTAGCCCTAATAACATATCCTACCCTCTCAATTAACCCTAACTCCAGCTAGCCCCATTAACATATCATACCCTCTCAATTAATCCCAACTCCAGTTAACCCCATTAACTCATCATATCTCCAGATAACCTGTTTCACTACATCCCTACCAGTCTAAGGTGAAGGACAGGAAGTGGGTAATTTCCGAATGCCTACAAGTTACTGCAGATACCACTGAGGCGATGAGGGCGCTACTGGAATTTGGACTCACTGGCACCGATATCGGGGCAGTACTGAACAGCGAAGGCAATGTGTTGGTATATAGATGTGAGGCAGTCTTTAGCTCGGAGACTGTCTTTAGCCCGGAGGGAGTCTTTAGCCCGGGGAGAGTCTTTAGCCCGGAGGGAGTCTTTAGCCCGGAGAGAGTCTTTAGCCCGGAGGGAGTCTTTAGCCCGGAGAGAGACTTTAGCCCGGAGGGAGTCTTTAGCCTGGAGGGAGTCTTTAACCCAGAAGTAGTCTTTAGCCCAGAGAGAGTCTTTAGCCCGGAGAGAGTCTTTAGCCCGGAGAGAGTCTTTAGCCCGGAAGGAGTCTTTAGCCCGGAGAGAGTCTTTAGCCCAGAGGGAGTCTTTAGCCCGGAGGGAGTCTTTAGCCCGGAGGGAGTCTTTAGCCCGGAGGGAGTCTTTAGCCCGGAGAGAGTCTTTAGCCCGGAGGGAGTCTTTAGCCCGGAGGTAGTCTTTAGCCCAGAGGGAGTCTTTAGCCCGGAGAGAGTCTTTAGCCCGGAGGGAGTCTTTAGCCCGGAGGGAGTCTTTAGCCCGGGGGGAGTCTTTAGCCCAGAGAGAGTCTTTAGCCCGGAGGGAGTCTTTAGCCCAGAGGGAGTCTTTAGCCCGGAGAGAGTCTTTAGCCCGGAGGGAGTCTTTAGCCCGGAGAGAGTCTTTAGCTCGGAGAGAGTCTTTAGCCCGTAGAGAGTCTTTAGCCCAGAGAGAGTCTTTAGCCCAGAGAGAGTCTTTAGCCCAGAGTGAGTCTTTAGCCCAGAGAGAGTCTTTAGCCCGGAGGGAGTCTTTAGCCCGGAGAGAGTCTTTAGCTCGGAGCGAGTCTTTAGCCCAGAGAGAGTCTTTAGCCCAGAGAGAGTCTTTAGCCCGGAGGGAGTCTTTAGCCCGGAGGGAGTCTTTAGCCCGGAGAGAGTCTTTAGCTCGGAGAGAGTCTTTAGCCCGTAGAGAGTCTTTAGCCCAGAGAGAGTCTTTAACCCGGAGAGAGTCTTTAGCCCAGAGAGAGTCTTTAGCCCAGAGAGAGTCTTTAGCCCAGAGGGAGTCTTTAGCCCGGAGAGAGTCTTTAGCTCGGAGCGAGTCTTTAGCCCAGAGAGAGTCTTTAGCCCAGAGAGAGTCTTTAGCCCGGAGTGAGTCTTTAGCCCGGAAGGAGTCTTTAGCCCAGAGAGAGTCTTTAGCCCGGAGGGAGTCTTTAGCCCGGAGAGAGTCTTTAGCCGGGAGGGAGTCTTTAGCCCGGAGGGAGTCTTTAGCCCGGAGGTAGTCTTTAGCCCGAAGAGAGTCTTTAGCCCGGAGGCATTTTTCACCTAAACTATTTTCAAGTAGAATTGTATTCTATAATTAATAACTTTTAATAAGACTATAAATGCTAATTGTTATGACATAAATGCTAGTTGTTATATAAATGAAATTAATACATTGTTTCATTAATCAGGTTCACTACGGACAAAGGTTACTCATCCGACAGCGATGAATCAGACTACGATGACCAAACCTATCATATAACGAAACCACTGCCGAAAATTAGCAAAAACTACCTCAATAAAATTAATTCCATCGATTTCACAAGGTCAGAGATTATCTCATTTTCTCATTTTCAGCCGTAATGCACATCTATCCAACCACAAAACCCTACACCACCCACCCTATACCACCCACCCTACACCACCCACCCTACACCACCCACCCTACACCCCCAACCCTACACCATCCACCCTACACCACCCACCCTACACCACCCACCCTACACCACCCACCCTACACCACCCACCCTACACCACTCACCCTACACCACCCACCCTACACCCCCAACCCTACACCATCCACCCTACACCACCCACCCTACACCCCCAACCCTACACCACTCACCCTACACCACTCACCCTACACCACCAACCCTACACCACCAACCCTACACCACTCACCCTACACCACCAACCCTATACCACCCACCCTACACCCCCAACCCTACACCACCAACCCTACACCCCCCAACCCTATACCCCCCAACCCTACACCACTAACCCTACACCACCAACCCTACAACCACATAACCCTACACCACCAACCCTATGCCACCCACCCTACACCACCCAACCTATACCACCAACTCTACACCACCCACTCTACACCACTCACCCTACACCACCAACCCTACACCACCAACCCTACACCACCAACCCTATACCACCCACCCTACACCACCAACCCTACAACCACATAACCCTACACCATCAACCCTATGCCACCAACCCTACACCCCCACCCTACACCACCCACTCTACACCCCCAACCCTACACCCCCCAACCCTACACCACCAACCCTACCACTATAATTATCTCACCCCACTACCCACCCTACACTACCCACCTTACAACCACAAAACCCTACGACTACATAACCCTACAACCACATAACCCTACAACCACACACTACTCAACTGCCTACCATCTCCTACATAAACACCACTCCAATTATCTCACCCCACCACCCACCCTTCATCACCCACCCTACAACCACACACTACTCAAATGCCTACCATCCCCTACATCAACACCACTCCAATTATCTCACCCCACCACCCACCCTACACCACCCATCCTACAACCACACACTACTCAACTGCCTACCATCTCCTACATAAACACCACTCCAATTATCTCACCCCACCACCCACCCTTCATCACCCACCCTACAACCACACACTACTCAAATGCCTACCATCCCCTACATCAACACCACTCCAATTATCTCACCCCACCACCCACCCTACACCACCCATCCTACAACCACACACTACTCAACTGCCTCCCATCCCCTACATCAACACCACTCCAATTATCTCACTCCACCACCCACCCTACACCACCCACCCTACACCACCAACCCTACACCCCCAAACCCTATACCCCCCAACCCTACACCACCAACCCTACACCACCAACCCTATACCACCAACCCTACATCCCCACCCTAAACCCCCCACCCTACACCACCCACCCTACACCCCCCAACCCTACACCACCAACCCTATACCACTCACCCTACACCACCAACCCTATACCACCCACCCTACACCACCCATCCTATACCACTCACCCTACACCACCAACCCTATACCACCAACCCTACACCACTCACCCTACACCACCAACCCTACACCACCAACCCTACACCACTCACCCTACACCACCAACCCTATACCACCCACCCTACACCCCCAACCCTACACCACCAACCCTACACCCCCCAACCCTACACCACTAACCCTATACCCCCCAACCCTACACCACTAACCCTATACCCCCCAACCCTATACCCCCAAACCCTACACCACTAACCCCTTCCCGCCAGATTATCCGTTAACCAGAAGCTCTTGATTCGCTCTCGCCTCCGCTTCTTTGAAATCCTTGACCGTCTGTCGAGTTTCGAAATGATTTACGAAGACGTCTACACGTCTACTGCCTTCCACAACTTCAGACGAGGGAGTGTTCTACGATTGAGCATCAACTACGCTCAGGTCTATTATATGCCCGGTTACCATGGTTACCAACATGATTACCGAATACCACATCTCCCCAAATTACGTCCAGGTCGAGTTGCCTGGTCACCATGGTTACCAACATGATTACCGAATACCACATCTCCCCAAATTACGTCCAGGTCGAGTTGCCTGGTCACCATGGTTACCAACATGATTACCGAATACCACATCTCCCCAAATTACGTCCAGGTCGAGTTACCTGGTCACCATGGTTACCAACATGATTACCGAATACCACATCTCCCCAAATTACGTCCAGATCGAGTTGCCTGGTCACCATGGTTACCAACATGATTACCGAATACCACATCTCCCCAAAGTACGTCCAGGTCTAGTTGCCTGGTCACCATGGTTACCAACATGATTACCGAATACCACATCTCCCCAAATTACGTCCAGGTCTAGTTGCCTGGTCGCCATGGTTACCAACATGATTACCGAATACCACATCTCCCCAAAGTACGTCCAGGTCTATTTGCCTGGTCGCCATGGTTACCAACATGATTACCGAATACCACATCTCCCCAAATCATCTTTCTGTCGCTAATGTCGACGTATATCGGTGAAATTCGATTCCAGAGTTCACGAAAAGTGACCCAAACGTTTAATTGCATTGCTTTGATATGTATAATACGTAATTCATCATTTATACAGAAGGGGGATATTGAAGTAGTAGAGAATCTGATGAACTATAATATGGCGACTCTCGATAAATACAGGTTTTAATAATGTCCCTAGTTGTACGGATTACTTGTATAGTTATTATAATATAAAATCTAATAACATATTTAGTAATAAAATATATTTTTTTTTCTAAAAATAATATTATTAAATTATTAATTTTGACATAACCACATCATTATTTTTCAGACTTATTATTTTATCAAATATTCCTGAATCTGTACACCCTAATGAATATAAAAAGCTGTTACCCGAATGGAGGTTTGTTCTAAAACTAATTCATCTTGTAGCCATAAATTTATAAAATTAATAATTTCTATATTCAAATTTTTGTTTATCAGTAGGAAGGATAATCGCTGTGTTCCCATGGAAACCAAATTACATCGGCCGCGAGATTGGTCGGAAGTCAACGAAGACAAAGTTTTCCCAAAGACAGATGACACCAATGAACTGCAATCACTCTTTGATGGTGAACTCGATATCAAACGATTTTAGTTAGACTTCTAGTTAGCTTTAGTTATTGTAGTTTTTATTTATTATTAAAGTTTAGCTATTGTAGTTATTAACATATAGTTTTAATTATTAGATATTAAAGTATAGATTAAGTTATTACAGTTATTATAGTATTATCTATTATTAAAGTATAGCTTTAGTCATTGAAATTATTATGTATTATAGCATATCTATTGTAGTTATTAGAATATAGTTTTAGTTATTGAAGTTATTACATATCATTAAAGTAAAGTTATCGTAGCTATTTGAGTATAGTTTTAGCTATTGTAGTTATTAAAGTATTGTTTATTTATTGTAGTTATATTATATTATTAAAGTCTGGCTATTGAAGTTATTAGATATTACTAAAATATAGCTTTTCTAGTTATTGGTTATTATTAATATAGATATTTGCAATCATGCTTTCTCTGTATCTTTATGAATCTCTCTTCACTTCGCAGTCTCTCGTCGGATGAAATGAGTCGACAAGATATCTCTGATTGGTATTTGTGGCGTGCCTTAAACATTGAACAAAGTAGCGGTTTCATCTCAGAAGCGATTGCCATTCTCAACATTGGTATAGATTATGGAGTTCAGGTTTTAGTTTATTTAAGTGAATCTATATGTGTGTGTGTGTGTGTGTATGTATGTGTGTGTGTGTGTGTGTGTGTGTGTGTGTTTGTACGTATGTGTGTTTATTTACATGTGTGTGTGTATATATGTTAGTAAGTGAGTGAGTTTTTCTTGCTACTAGAGTACATCATCTCGTTTTCCTAAAGGACCTCGTGAAGATTCGCGATGAACTCCTGAACTACGAACTCTTGATTTACGAATGCAAGATTCCCGACCAAGGTTTCGAATTCGACGACCTCCGCGATATGCCGACACTAGCTCGTGTCCGACTCATCATGTCGACGGTCAGATAATTGTATGTTACGCAATATGTAGGCGCCGACTACTACCTACTACCTTCGCGCACGTGCACTCACCCTAGCGCCTACCTTCGCGCCTACCTTCGCGCCTACCTTCGCGCCTACCTTCGCGCCTACCTTCGCGCCTACCTTCGCGCCTACCTTCGCGCCTACCTTCGCGCCTACCTTCGCGCCTACTCACGCAACTAGGTATACCGTCTCTCCCGCGTACGCTCGCGTTGAGGTATCGGCTATTTGCAGGCTCGCAAGGACGCATTCGTGGACAGTATTCGTTCGCGCCTTCTGCCGTTTCTGGATCGTTGCACGGACGACGACACCCGTCGGCAACGCTACGTCGCCGACTACCTCATCGGCATGGCTCGCGACGACCTTTCACCCTGTCTTCTAGTGTTTACGGCCTCGACTCCCGAGGTTCGCCGTTCGTTGACTTACGATTTCACGATCTAGGCTTTCCGGTCTAATTTACGTCAATACGTTTCACTGTATTCCCCTATAACGTAATGTAGCTAAGTTTTATACTATCCTAAATGTGTCCCGCGATATTTTGCAGTGTTTATCCAGAATATTTACGGATGACGCATTCACAATTGAAATTGCTCTGAAGTGTATATATGAAAATAAAAGGTTCCGTGATTACTTTAAGCGCTAATTATATTACTAGCTAAATAATTAGTTATATTGCTAGTTATATAATTAATTTAATAATTAGTTATATAATTAGTTATATTAATAGTTATATTAATAGTTATATTACTAGTTATATAATTAGTTATAATTACTAATTATATAATTAATTTAATAATTAGTTATATAATTAGTTAAATAATTAGTTATATTAATAGTTATGTAATTATTGAGATTAATATAATTATATTACTAATATATCTTAATTACTTATCTTAAAAAATAATGATTTTTGGGTTTATTAAACTAAATATGACCTAAATTAAATCATAAATTATTTCATTTCATTTATGATATTTAAATGAAGTATTTTAAATATTTGTATTGGAATAAAAATATATCAATTTAATTTAATTTTTGTAGCTGTGAAGATATTTCCATAGCTGTTGAAATTTTTAATGTTTTAAAGACATTTGATGTAGAGTTAGTTTGTTTTTTATTCGTGTATAATTATATATATATTCAAATTAATTTTATTATTAACTATTAGCCTATGATAAAATTCCTCGAGTTGCGGTTGCTTATTAAATTTTGTTGAATTCTTCCTCTGTAAGTCGCCCTTCTCATTCACGCACAGCATTTTGGCCGAGAAAAGATCCATGTTGGCTAAACACTTACAAGTTGTTCAGATTTTGATTCGACATTGCAGTTTTGTCTCACTTTACGAACTCTCTCAAATCCAGGTCGGAGATTACGTAACGCTACTTTATCAAATTACGTAACGCTTAGCGATTTGTATAAATTGTTTTGGCATTTTTTTCATTGATTTTTATAGGAAAATAAAGACGAAATCTGCCAAGTACTATCTACCATCACTTTTAATGCGAGGTTTAGTGACAGTGTTTATTTAATTTATTAATAAATATTTACGTGATTTATATTAATTATCTAATTAGTTATATTAAATATTTCTAATATGTATTAATGCTTAGTATAATTAATATTGCGTAACTACATACAATCTGTATATTAATTTTAATATCTTACTACATTCTATAAAATTAAGTAATTTTATTTCCACTAATTGATTAGGAAGGTTCCTTATAAACAACACGAATGGGAGGATATGAGAAATGATTTCCTTTGCATGAGTGATGTTTTATTTACTTGCATTTCTAACTTAGACTGCAATAAGGTTCAGAAAATCAACATCGATTTATATATATATATATATATATATTTATATATATATATATATATATATATATATATATATATATATATATATATATATATATATATATATATATATATATATATATTATATATATATATATATATATATATATATATATATATATATATATAATATATGTATATTATATATATTTATATATATATATATATATATATATATATTATATATATATATATATATATATATTATATATAGATTTCTTTAGTTAAAATAGGTATTTATTTGAGAAGATAAATTTTATTTTATATAGTGTAAATTAAATTATGTCTAAAATGTAGATTATTCTTTTTGTTAATTATTCATTATTGATCATTAATTATTGATTATTTATTATTAATTATTGATCATTAATTTTTAATTAGGAATTATTTATGATTATTTTGTAATCATTAATTACTATGTCATTTATTAGATCCTTTCTTAAATTTAATTAACATTTTGTTACAAGATTTACTACCATAATTAATATCATCAAACAATTGATAGTTTAGATAAGTGAGTTAAGTAATAGACGATGAATTAAAATGAAATTAAAAGCAGATGATATCAGTAAATATTAATCAACTAGAGTGTACATGAGATCAAGTGAATACATCTGATAATAGTTAATGTTATAAATTTCATACAATAAATTACTCGGATTGTTAATTGATGTTTTTCTCTAAAGAAATGCTCTTCGCTTTATCCGCTGATTTTATCATTCCATGTCTACTTTATCTTTTATTCTACATTATATTCTACATTATATTCTACATTATATTCTACATTATATTCTACATTATATTCTACATTATATTCTACATTATATTCTACATTATATTCTACATTATATTCTACATTATATTCTACATTATATTCTACATTATATTCTACATTATATTCTACATTATATTCCACATTATATTCCACATTATATTCCACATTATATTCTACTTTATATTCTACATTATATTCTACATTATATTCTACATTATATTCTACATTATATTCCACATTATATTCCACATTATATTCTACATTATATTCTACATTATATTCTACATTATATTCTACATTATATTCTACATTATATTCTACATTATATTCTACATTATGTTCTACATTATATTCTACATTATATTCTACATTATATTCTACATTATATTCCACATTATATTCTCTACACCAATGTTTATCTATCTTGACAACAGATGATACACATGTTCCGTTTGAGGTTTGTAAGCACATTATCGTGAAAGCCGCTGTCGACTACTTCAATGTGTCGGTGAATTCGCATTGCACGTCCATGGACCTCTCTAGGTACGGACGATTATAATTGCAAATAGTTTTCATTAAATGTGTAATTAAAACCCATCGCGGGTTGCTTTTAATGAACACAAAATAATGAGTATTTGCAAATTCATTGTTTACCTTGATTATTATCTAGTTGCTCTTCAGGTTTTGTTTGTCGTTGTTAAAGAAATCGCCGCTGGCTATTCGAGACGAAATCGATTTGATTGAAGCCTTGCGGATTCTCGAGGAATTTCACGTTGATTTATTGCCTGTCCGAGGTTCGTCATATTTGGTCGGATTGTATTCTCTTGCCATTTTTTAGTTGTTATTTCTAACTTTACTTTACGCAGTAAGGAAAACAAAAGATCGCGTAAATTTGATCAAATTAGTATTGGAAAGCAAGCATAATGCATACAAAAATACATCCAAGGTATATTCTATTATTAATTGTAGCACAATACTCTTCAAATTTCATATCAAATATCTTATAATACGCATTAATTATATTTTTCGCAATAAAAGTTTTTATCGATAACATTTTAAAATGATATTTCAAGTTGATTTGGTTGTCTAACCTACTGCGAGTATCTGATGATGATGAAAAGCAACAAGCCGGATTAATAATGAATCTTGCCACAAAAATGGCAATTGAGGTTCACCTTTATCTATTCACTCAATAAATGTCCATTTTATGTCTTCGACAAATTTTACTCACATATAATATCCAACTTAATTACGCTTAATTACATTTGAATTTGCATCTATATCATTCTGCTTAACTTGATTTGTAGAAAGATGATATAAAAATGGCTTTAGTCTACATAAAGAAAATGATGCAATCCACGTATTCCCCCATATGGTGAGCTTGCATATAGAATATCATTAGATGGTATTTATATTCTATATATAACAATAATCTATGTTACATTATTTTTACATTATTACATTATGATTAATTATTTAAAAAAAAATAGTTCATTTATAATTTGATACTGTATTTACTAAACAGTAGTATTGTTAGTTATACCCTCCTACTCATATTCTAGGCAAATTTCTGCTTCATTAGATTATAGTTCTGTAAATATTCAATTTGTAATCGCTCATGCGTGACGCCTAGATAATCGACTATTTCTAGTGTTCTCCGTACACTATCTCGGTGTTACCGTTTGCTAGGAAGACGTGTTACGACGTAGCGCTGAACAAGCATTACGACGTGTCAGCTGACGTGCGTTTGCAATTCCTCGACTTTGCGCTGACGTTCGGAGACGACTACTTCAAACCCGAGATCCTCGATTACCGTTTGCATCTGGAGTTTCAGGTAAATTATTATTTTGGCACATTATTTTCTAAGGCAAATAGTTTGTGAACCTGGATAGAAGATTAATTTAATTTATTCTTAAAAAGTATCGCGAATATCATATCTAAACTTTCAACGATGTATTAATAATACTAATTTACTAGTACTACTAATTTAATTCTACTAATTTGACTTACCTATACTTTACCTTGTAAATTTAGCCGTTAAAGGCAAAATTGAATATCGAACCCGTACACTCTTGAGCTTTTAGTGAGTGAACCACGCTTTATGACTTAATGACCGCTTCGGTTCGACTTCAGATGCTGAGAAGACGTTGTACTGCGTCTTCGCCTGAAACCACGCACGGTGATCAGCCACCTCTCGTCTCCGGCGTAGAACCTGCAAAGTCTGAAGTCGTCCTGCATCCGTTGGCGAAGATTGCGGAACCCGCCGGCGGAGCAATGGAACACACGAGGAAGATACTTTCGTCGACGAATCGCGCGACGCGAAAGGCATTGACGACGATGACCAGCTCCTCCTGGTGAGTGATTTTGTAATTAAAATATGAGTGAGTGAGAGTGAGTTTGTAATTAAAGTATTAGTGAGTGAGTGATTTTGTGATTAAAATATGAGTGAGTGAGAGTGAGTTTTTTAATTAAAGTATTAGTGAGTGAGTGATTTTGTAATTAAAATATGAGTGAGTGAGAATGAGTTTGTAATTAAAGTATTAGTGAGTGAGTGAGTTAGTAATTAAAGTATTAGTGAGTGAGTGAGTGAGTGATTTTGTAATTAAAATATGAGTGAGTGAGAGTGAGTTTGTAATTAAAGTATTAGTGAGTGAGTGATTTTGTAATTAAAATATGAGTGAGTGAGAGTGAGTTTGTAATTAAAGTATTAGTGAGTGAGTGAGTTAGTAATTAAAGTATTAGTGAGTGAGTGAGTGAGTGATTTTGTAATTAAAATATGAGTGAGTGAGAGTGAGTTTGTAATTAAAGTATTAGTGAGTGAGTGATTTTGTAATTAAAATATGAGTGAGTGAGAGTGAGTTTATAATTAAAGTATTAGTGAGTGAGTGATTTTGTAATTAAAATATGAGTGAGTGAGAGTGAGTTTATAATTAAAGTATTAGTGAGTGAGTGATTTTGTAATTAAAATATGAGTGAGTGAGAGTGAGTTTGTAATTAAAGTATTAGTGAGTGAGTGATTTTGTGATTAAAATATGAGTGAGTGAGAGTGAGTTTTTTAATTAAAGTATTAGTGAGTGAGTGATTTTGTAATTAAAATATGAGTGAGTGAGAGTGAGTTTATAATTAAAGTATTAGTGAGTGAGTGATTTTGTAATTAAAATATGAGTGAGTGTGAGTGAGTTTGTAATTAAAGTATTAGTGAGTGAGTGAGTGAGTGAGTGAGTGAGTGAGTGAGTTAGTGATTTTGTAATTAAAATATGAGTGAGTGCATTAGAATTAATAAGTAGAATAGTGAGTCATTGAGGGTCAAATGTCATGAACACTATTCTCTCGTTCGCCACTAGGTGGCAAGAAAACCTCATTGATCCGAGCTCATCAATATTATCCGAAATTCAAACCAATCTGTTGGAGATTGGAGAAGCCGATGACTCCGAAAATGCCGAAAATTATGTCAATGATTGTAACAAAGACTTTGAGATTATGGGAAAAAATGAATTCTATGTTACAAAAGACAATCTAAATTCTAAGGAATTTTATTATAAAATGGTTAATATAAATAGTATTTTATGTTAATCATATATTAATATTAATATCCAATTAAAATATATATTTCACTTTAATTCCACTTTCATAGCTTTGTTCAATGATATGATTTTTGTAAATAAACCATCATTATTCCTGTTATTTTCACTTTGATTTATTCTCCTGTCTCTCCTTCAAACTCTCGATATATACTCTCAGAGAGATAGGATCTCTTCACCGGACTCAGAAAGTCAAAAGTCTGCAGTGAACTCTCGCCTCATCTCGTTATCTATGACCCTTGACTTCAAGTCCACATTTGAAACTCTGCCTCAACGTTGGTCTTGAACTCTTTTCAAATAATCGAAACTTTTTTCCAATAATCCTCTGTAATAATATTAATATGTTAGTTAAATTAAACATATATGATGAATTAAACATATACAATGTTTATTTTAAAGTATTTATAAAAGATTGTATAACAGTTATATCATCTGGTTTCTTGGGATATTGTGGATTACTTTAACTAGTAAGGCGTCGTTTGATATAAACTATAATAATATTTGTTTTCTATATAGAACTTCTTGAAGAAGTTGACAAGAATATACAAATTGATACCTCGCTGGGTCTGTCTTATCTGATAAGTTTACCAAATGTTAGCGGGACAAATTACTTAGTAAAATTAATAATTCGTGTGCAAATTTGCGAAATTAATTTTGTTATGCAATCTACGATTTATTCTTTGAGCGATTTGTTCTAATGAATATGATAATGACGTACTTGTCTCCTTTAGCCCGATACGGCCATCCGCTACTTGGACGGTCTGCCGTTGACCCAAATCTCGCTCGAGTTGAAAACTATTTATCTGTCGTTAAAGCTTATCGAAGTCACAGCAGCTATACCCGCGGAAGCCTCGCAGACTGAAATTAAACCCTTCGAGGCCTCACCCTCTGATAACTATAGAACTGAGGTGACCACTATCTTTTCCAAAGCATGCGCCATAGCAAATCAAATTAAAGGTTTAATTCTCGGCTTTAATTATAAATTCTAGTTTCATAATTATCTCTGATCGTTGCTACACGTTTTCATTTTCACGTCAACATTTGAATAGAATGTACACATATTTACAATATAATAATAGAGCCTGAGACAATCGTCCACGCATTGTTCACGTGTACATTGTACTGTCCATTCGTAGAGTAATTAACGAATACAACTTAGAAATCATTGCGTTCACAAATATCACAGTATTTCCCTACACTAAATTACATTCGGAACTCTCTCTCTCGGTAATATTCAATCGAATCTATTTCTTTTCAAATCAAAATATTTCCTATCCTAAGAAATTATATCAATTTCTATAAAAAATCGCAATCCTTTCAGCGAATTCGAATAATCAACCCGACGACCCGTACTCGCTACTCGCTGATAAACTGTTGGACAGTCGACGCAGACTCGAGGACGGCGTTGAAGCTCGACGTCTGTGCGAACTCGACGTCGGCGTCGACACTGCGAGGTTCTGCGCTGATGCGGGATACCGAAGCGAAACCATCCTCGGCCTCGCTATGTACGTATGCCTCGGCCTCGCTATGTACGTATGCCTCGGCCTCGCTATGTACGTATGCCTCGGCCTCGCTATGTACGTATGCCTCGGCCTCGATATGTACGTATGCCTCGGCCTCGCTATGTACGTATGCCTCGGCCTCGCTATGTACGTATGCCTCGGCCTCGCTATGTACGTATGCCTCGGCCTCGCTATGTACGTATGCCTCGGGGTAGCTTACGTATGCCTCGGCCTCGCTATGTACGTATGCCTCGGGGTAGCTTACGTATGCCTCGGCCTCGCTATGTACGTATGCCTCGGGGTAGCTTACGTATGCCTCGGCCTCGCTATGTACGTATGCCTCGGGGTAGCTTACGTATGCCTCGGCCTCGCTATGTACGTATGCCTCGGGGTAGCTTACGTATGCCTCGGCCTCGCTATGTACGTATGCCTCGGGGTAGCTTACGTATGCCTCGGCCTCGCTATGTACGTATGCCTCGGGGTAGCTTACGTATGCCTCGGCCTCGCTATGTACGTATGCCTCGGGGTAGCTTACGTATGCCTCGGCCTCGCTATGTACGTATGCCTCGGGGTAGCTTACGTATGCCTCGGCCTCGCTATGTACGTATGCCTCGGGGTAGCTTACGTATGCCTCGGCCTCGCTATGTACGTATGCCTCGGCCTCGCTATGTACGTATGCCTCGGGGTAGCTTACGTATGCCTCGGCCTCGCTATGTACGTATGCCTCGGGGTAGCTTACGTATGCCTCGGCCTCGCTATGTACGTATGCCTCGCTATGTACGTATGCCTCGGCCTCGCTATGTACGTATGCCTCGGGGTAGCTTACGTATGCCTCGGCCTCGCTATGTACGTATGCCTCGGGGTAGCTTACGTATGCCTCGGCCTCGCTATGTACGTATGCCTCGGGGTAGCTTACGTATGCCTCGGCCTCGCTATGTACGTATGCCTCGGCCTCGCTATGTACGTATGCCTCGCTATGTACGTATGCCTCGGCCTCGCTATGTACGTATGCCTCGGCCTCGCTATGTACGTATGCCTCGGGGTAGCTTACGTATGCCTCGGAGTTGCTTACATCCGCGCCCCGTTAATGTGTTGATCGAATAGCGTCAGATTCGTGATGAATTACTTTACGAATGATCGTTTTATGCACAAAAACTATTATTTTATATCGATAATATTTTAATTTGCTGGCAATAATAATTGGTTTAGGATTAATCATTTTATCTATGATTTATGAATCATCTAGGACTTGACCGATTCTATTCTTGCTCCACATTACTTCCGCCGTCCGCCCTCCGCAATAACGCCAACTGTCCACTTTGACCCCCCCTCTGCGACCTATACGACCCGACCTCTACCTCTAGGACCTGCGATCGACGGACATTCGCTTTGAGCGTTCGCCTCGCCCGACGCTACGACGTCTGCCTGTGGGAGGTGCACATGACTCACGTCGAAAGCGTTTTCGACGGTTGCTCCGTCGACGTCGACACCTACCTGTCGGCCGACGACTCGTCGGGGTCGATTCGTCACCTTTCGACGCGACCCGAAGACTTCGCGAAACGCTTGCGACTTCATGTTTTGCCGAAAATCGGTGAGTTTCGAAACGCAGATCTGCGAAAACTTGTTTCTCGATTGATCCAAGAAACATGTTTTCGGGAGTTTGTTTCAACATTTTCTAGAGGGGAACGACGAACGCCTTAGATACTAATGAAAAGTACTATTCTCGCCTCTCAACCGAGTTATCTACGCCGCCTACACGTAACACGCATAACGTGGCATTAACACTTTTAACCTGTAATATTATGCTCGTGAACTTTTACCGTCGGATCAAAACCACTTCGATTCTCTTCTCTCAACTCCGTCCGCGAATCCGATTAAAAACTCGAAATCGAATTGATTCTGCTGAGTAGTGAACAACATCATTCGTGTAATAAGACGTATCCAAACCGGAACTGCCCTCCTTTACTAAATGCGTGTAATGTAGTTTTTTATTCTCTACAAATTCACCGACCGACCACCAGATGGAAAAGACTACAAGCTATTGGTGCATTACTATTCGTTGCTGCCGACTTCCTGCCTCGAATGCGAAACCGATTTGCTTCCGAGCCAACATCTGAAACTGCTGAATAAACTCAAGTCTATAACTCCGGGTACGTTACGTCCACTCCACACAAACCCGACTCTATATCATTGTTTCCGCGAATTAATTCAAAAACACTCATATAATTAGTCTAGGAATCGTTTTTACTCCCCGTTGTTTTTCGAATAGTTATCGATTACAAGATGCTGATGGATGGAAAGCACGAACCCCTCGCCGTGATTTGTAAAGCGATGACTACAAACAATTTCGCGAATCTCGCGAAAATCTCGCAACTCGTTCCAAAAAAGGTGAGAAATTAATGAGACGAAGAATATTTAAATTTTTTTAAAATAAAATAAAATTTTTTTCGTTTCTCTGAAATTATTATAAACAATTTCTACGATGCTTTAAAAAACGTACTGGAACTTTTTAAATGTCTCTACGATTCCTGTACTTCGTCTGCCTGTTTTTCGTTATATACGGCGCCAGCGTGGTGGTATTCACCTGCATCGGCAGCGCCATCTACCACTCGTTGATCGCGTACCACCCGTTGCCGGCTCGGTTCACCTTCAATCGCTCGTTGTCTCACACGTTTAGGACTCGACGGGTTTTCTTGACTCGAGACTAGTCTACTACGCGTATGCGGTTGAGTTGTTCTGGGGCCGCGTCGACCAATCGGGAGCCTGCGTCGCGATTTCCCAGGTTTAGTGTTCTTTCGACTGCGGCGGACGTCACCCCCGCGCGCTATCGTCGGCTAAATGCTGACGCCCACCAGGTGGAGCACTCTTCTCGTTATTCGTTAGTGGAACCGATTTTGGCGAAATTCTCACCCGAACAAATCGTCGATTTCATGGAAAATATCATTTTCTCCGGAGAGGCATTCGAAAAGGTATTATAATGATCTTAGTATTGATAATTACAGTATTTCATCCAAGTTTATTGGACAATTAATGATCATATTCACGTTTTTAGATTGACGCAAAATCTAGAATTTCCCTCCTCTCCGAAATTCTGAGTTTTGCGAAATCTCGAATATCGAATAAAAGGAACAATTCTAATAATGGGTGACTTTGTAACTCTATTATATTTACTGTTCATTAGCGTAATATATCATTAATTCATCAAGTTCTTTGATCTAAATAACGAGATTTATTTGTTATCTAGAACTAACTATTTATGTTAGTCTGTGATCTATTTATCCCTAACTTAGTTATCCCATTTTCAGCTCATTGACTTGGTCCGAAGTCGTCGACAGACTCTCCGAGTCGCGAAAGCATTTGAAATCAGAAAATCTCGAAGCCCTCGTAGATTTGAGAAGGTCGCGAGATCCCGAAATCAAGAAAATGGCCGAACGTTACTGCAGGATACGAAATCAACCTGAACAGGTTTTCAAATGTCGAGTCATCATTCTTTAATTGTCGCTTCGATTAATTCGTTTTTAAGTTAATTAAGTTTTTTTATTGGTTTATCAATCGGTAGTCGTCGTTTCTTTAGTTATTAATTAATTAATTTAATTATAAAATATAATAGTTGATGATGAATCAATTTTTGTATTCGAAATCATTAGATCAAACATTCCTCACACTACGTTTGACTTCTACGCAATATCCACACATTCTCCTACTCCTCTCCTGTAAAAACCCAAACCTCAACAACAGATCCGCGAAATGCTGTACTCGGCTACAGTAAGAGGAGTAGATTTTGACACCTGCAAACAACTATTGGAAGATAGTGGTTTAATTCAGGATATGCCTTTGGAGAAATTAGTGAAAGATACAATTTTAGCAATTGTCTGTATTATTTGGTAAGTGAAATATTTATCAATTACATGTTCGAAAAATAAATTAAACAATTACATTTACGTAAATATATGAAACTTTACATTCTTTGAGTAAAATAATAATAATTGAGTTAATTCCAATATATCAAATGTAATAGCGAAATTGATAATGAACATGGTGCTATTTTCTCTCAAATAATCGCTAGTTTGAATTCTATTGAATGTTTAAAAGTATGCTTAACAAATTATCATACTCATAAAAATTTCAAGTTGGTATTTATTATATTTAATAATTTCATAATTAGTTTTTTTAAAAATAATTTGTTATATTTCTCCATGGTTATAATATCTACCAATATTTAATTTCCGTAAACTTATCTCTAGTATAAATCTTTAAATGAATTTAAGAATATTATTATTAATAATATGAAATCTTTGTTAAGGGATAAATCAAAAAATATGATGCAAGACATTTCAAAGATATACAGAAGTGATATGGATACATGTCCCGATCTCAAAATATTGATGTTATTTATGTTGGATGAACATTTCAATATTCCTGAAGTAGATCAATCTTTGCTCTACTATTACCAGTGCAAACCCGTAGTCAATGAAAACTGGCCTAATTTTAAGGTTGTCAAATTTGTATAATTAATTATTTGTTGAATCTGATTTTTATATTATATATCTAATAAATACATTTATATAGGGAATATATAATTTATAAATTATATTAATATATAAATTCTTTTGAATTCCCATATATGTAAATTGAAATCATATTCTATTATTTTGTATGTGTATTATATAATGTTAGAAATGAATTTCTAATGATATTTTGTGAAATGACATGATCAATTTATATGATGATTTACCAAACAAATGAAATTATAATTATTTGTTAATTTAATATACATTTATTGTTTACAAAGTAATATACTATATTAGTGACTATAGATTATCATACCATGAATGTGAAAACCTCATTCTTTGGCTCGCGGCTTTATATTGATGTCAGGCTCTCCTGCCTGTTTCGCATTCTTAATTTGACCTCTGAATCGCCTTCCATCTCACATCCGACTCGATTCGCGCAGTTCGACTACGAATCTCTGGTATCCGGTCGCCTCGTCGAACGTTTGTACGATATCGCCGACTGTCGGCTTCAGTTCGTCGCGATAATCGATTTGGCCGCGTCCGTACGCCGCCACCTACGGGACGCGGAGGAAGAGGAAGTAGCGAACGTCGCGCTCCAGCGACTTCGCCGCATTTGCCGACAAGCGATCGCAGACGACTGCTGCGATATCCTCGAAAACGAGTTTGCGGAGCACTGGCGATTGTGGTCCGACGAGGTTTGAATTTCTATTGTTTCTTATGCTGCCTTAGCGAATATTTAATTGTCTTTTATCACTCGAAACTTTGGAGAATTTTATAATAATCGATATCTTACGAATTGTTCGGTTACTTTTATTCTATTTTTAAAAAAAGACTGCAGATTAATCCACAATTCTTTATATTACTTAAAGATTACTTTTTTAGTGGCACCTAACAATTGAGCTCAATGTTTTGCACTTTACTAGTTCAGTTTACGCATTACTTTACTAGTTCAGTTTCTATATATGAATTGTATGAACGTTATTAATTAGTTTAATTCTAATAATGAAATTATATGTGTCATAAGTGACGTTGTTATTGACTAATATATTAATTGATACTATTTAAAATGACCTTTTATAATGCCACCTGGTGTCATTTATTAAAACAGTACATTGACCTATTTAGGATATGAAAACTAAAATAATATAAAGATATTTAAATACCCAATAACAAAGTTCTAATTTAGATAACCTATTTAGTTTGTACATTATACAATGTACAATTATTGTACAATATATAATAATTGCACAGTGTACAATGTACATTGTACACTATATTGCCATGCTCAACATTGCGAAATTGAATTTTATTAATTATAATCACAATCATATTTACATTTTAAAATGTATTAACATTCATTATATGCTATATGCTATATTAACATTCATTATATGCTATATTAAGGCTGAAGATTAGTTTCTAAATATAATTCATTAACATATAATTTATATATTAATCTGAAACAATATAAATAATGGTTTCCATTTTTAAAAAGGCGCTTTTTCTCAAATTACATTTAAAAATTACTGAATTTTAACTAATCAGTATTCAAATTCAATTTATTTATATTCAGTATTATTGTATTCGTTTATTCAAAACAATTTCATATTTATTAACCCCACCATAGTTAACTAATTAAATAACTGACATAATTAACATAAAGTGAATAATGAATAACTGACATTTATTATGCTAACGCGAATTTTAATATTCACGTTTTATGAGTAGTGGAAAAAATAAGCATAATGATACAAATATGAGATAGAACAAAATGTGGGTTCAAATATACATAATGAGTATAATTAAAATTAAAATATGTAAATAAACTAAAGCATTCACGATTAAATTATCAAATTAATACTTTAAATGTGTTGAATATATTTCAGTCAAGATATTATTATAAAATAATATCGAGAATTTGAAAAGTAATTTTAGAAATTCTACCTTTTTAAAAATATATATTTATATACCATCAGCTTAATTATATGTTAATTAATTATATTTAATTTATATTTTTCATATATTATTATAAAATTTATACCATATAAATGTTAATAAATATTTAAAAGTATATCATTCTTGAGATTAAATTGTTCTCGATATTTTCATGATGTTGGATTTAGATGAATATAGTTGGTATAGATGTATATAGTTGGATTTAGATGAATATAGTTGGATTTAGATGAATATAGTTGGTATAGATGTATATAGTTGGTATAGATGTATATAATTGGATTTAGATGAATATAGTTGGTATAGATGTATATAGTTGGATTTAGATGAATATAGTTGGATTTAGATGTATTTAATTGGATTTAGATGAATATAGTTGGTATAGATGTCAAAAGTTAAACAGGTTCTCAAAGATTTGAACTTTTTTATTGAGTATTACGAATTGTACGAAATTTTGTTGTCGCGATATCCGTGAAAAAGTCCCGAGTCCCAGTTTTAATATGTAACGACCTCGACTAGGATATCGAATCTCTGCTGGATTTGCTCTTGAGCTCCGTTGTTGTCGGGCCCACGCTGAGTCGACGAGGGCGTTGTTACGTGGTTTGTGCCTTCACCTCCAACCTCCGAGGCGGCTCTCTCAACGAAGCCGTCGAAGTACTCGCCGCCGTTGTGCAATTTGTTAGTTTGAACTTTGAACTTTGATCCCGTGGCTCTCCGTCATCGCTATTTACTGAGATCAAGTTTACCATTTATTATTCCGTTATGCGACCCTATAAAATTTAATTTCTATTTCAGTTCTTGCATTAATATCTAATTGACCTTCAGTTGACTAATTACGCCATACATCAATTACATTCTTCGATATGCGATCAATTAATGAGGAAATAGTTTAAGACGAGTGCAATGAGATCGTACAAATTTATATTATGGGAACTTGAATCTTCACCGATATGGAATTCTTTCGACAGGACGAAGACGCGGAGTTGTTTCGCGTGATTCTGGACAGCGGCGCCATCTACAGGTGCATCGATTCGCCGGTCTACCCGCACCTGGCGGACGCGTTGTTGACGGGCGACGACGACTCTCGCCTGACTTCCAGCGTCGAGACGTTGCGACTGAACTCGAGATATCCGGCAGCCGCTTTTCTGAAACTTTGCTCTCGCTCCTCCTCCTCCTCCGACGACATGCTGAACTCTTTTACTCGCGGCATGTTCGCGTTCAGGCCCGTCGTCGCCGCCGGCGGCTCGGACTTCGCCAAGGGCAGCCCGAAGGTCGCGACGTCCGTAACGCCGACGCGAATCCCGCGATCCAGATCCAAAAACGCGTAGTTTACAACAATGCATTGCTGCGTCTTATTTCGACGCCGTATTCCGTGTATTTCGACGCCGTATTCCGTGTATTTCGACGCCGTATTCCGTGTATTTCGATTATCTATTCTCGCCGTCATCGAATCGGATTGTCACCAACTTCTTTATTCTTCTTAATTAATGTAAAAATAGCGGAGATGGTGAAATCGTAATTTGTCATCATCTACTGCATTCCTTTGTGATAAAAATACTATATTAAGATTTATAAAGTCGATATATACATTTAATTTATTATATAAACTTGCTCTATTGGCATTATATTATATTATATTACGTATTATAACAATTACATAAGATATAATAATAAATATTTGCTTTATTATATCCCAATATGTTTTAAACTTTGAAAATCAATTAAAGTGAATATACATTTATTAAAATTATAAGTTGTTCAATAATGCTTTATAATTTGTTTAACAATGATTTAATATGATTTATAATCTTATAAATATAATAAGTTAAAATCATATTGAGTATAAATTTGATATTTGATAATTAAATATAAAATATGTAAATCAAATTTTTCTATATATAAAAAATTACTGTTGATAATTAAATTTGTTTATCTGCTGAATCATGTCATTATTTAAGTCATTATTTACCTAATAATGACCTAATATCAGCATGTATATATATATTAGGTGTAAACACTAATAAAAGGTAAAATTAAGTTTTAATAAGAAATTGTATCTTTATTTACTTATGAAGAAGTTATACTCTGCATTGAAGATAATAATAAATAATATAATTGTCTAGTGCTCAAATTATAGGTATTGGAAACTTTGTCAAGTTTCAAAAAATTCTTTTCTATATTTAGAATTTCAGAGATAAATTACCAAAGCATATTAATTAAAGTAAATGAAAATGTGAATCATAACCTAACATTTTGACCTTACTAATAGCTAGGTACAAAGTACCTGGTATATCGTATTTTATAATTTATGGTTTATAATAAAATATCAATATTTATATTAATGATTTGATGCATAAACCATTTAAAATGTTCAATTTCTGACATCGAATGCTAGAGTTTGGGAACCCATAGGTCTAGTAAAAAAATTGCAAAATTAAAATGAATGTTATCTCTGCTTATATTCTAATAATATATTATAACATGGTGTCAGTTTTTACAAGAATATATCTTCTCACGATGGCCAGACCACTACGAACTGACTACACAAAGTAACAAACTTCAAACAGTTACAATTAACAACATTTCTATGTGAAACTAGACGTTGTTCTCTATTGGGGTATATGATTTATTGGAGTGTATATTAATAGTGTGCACAGAATATCAATCGTATAACACTGTCACTTCTACAACACATTACGATTATTTTCACTACTACTAATTATTGTGATTACATTGTCACGGTTTCATTATCAAGCGACGTATTCGTGCGTCGCTAACGTGTTCATGATACGCAAAATATTGGAGACCTAAGATTAAACATATTTTAAATATGATACCTGCTAGGTTTACAAACAATTATATTTATAGAAATAACTGTCTATTAAAACATTAAAATAACTACTTACTAGTTATCTATTCAAAATGTCCATTAATATAATATAATACTAACATTCTATTGCTCATCATAATATTGGATCACATAAATAGAATTTTACAAAAACAATGATATTATATTTATTTATATCTTCAACTCTCTCATTACTTTCCTCGGCATTTGACATCGCAATATAGGCCATAGTGCGATTCGTAGAATGTGTAGTGATTTGAGTCGTAAAAAATTAAATATATATGTACAATATAGATGCGTAATATATTGTTTCGGAGGGCTTGTATGCAGTGAATCTCGTAATGTAATTGCACTGCCCAACAAACCAGTGATGTAATAGTTTTGTAAATTACCTTTGATGTGGTAACACAAATAAAAAAAAAGTTCAAACAACATTATTATCAACGATAAATTAAAATATCTAAATATTTTTTGTTTCTATTAAGAGTTCAGAAATAATCCGTATAATATCATAGACCTACGTATATCTATATATATATATATCTATATTTATAAGCTAGTATAATTTGTTAATATATATATATATATATCATATAGATAAGAAATGAATCCATTTATATTTATTATTTAAATAATATATAATTTTGATTACCGTTATGATTATGCAATTTCGATATACATGATTGTAGTATAAGCTGTAAGTATTACTTAATGTAAGATTTAAGGTGATGCAAAATATTATAATTTAGTAAATGATACATATATATCGTATTATCATATATGATAATACGATAATTAATGTTATGGTTCAAACCCCAGTATATTTGATTATCTATAGACAAATATTATCGATAGGAATGTCCATACTTAACAAAGAAACTCCATTTCCATTAGATGTACACACTTTTTCAACTGTTAAGTGATGTATTTATCGCCGAGATATATGTAGAATCTGCATTGAATTGCTGGCCGACGTATGCGATGAAGGGCGACACCTGTAGGGTCGAAGCCGGAAGTACGAGGCGTGTCTAGACGATAAGAAGATATTCAGAAAGTTATGATACCCCAAATAGATAACTAAATAGATAGAGCGAGGGATATAGGCGGATAGAGAGAGAGAGATAGATAAATAGAACAATGGATAATAGGTCAAGTCGTCATTGCCACCTCTTCCACGTAAATCAAAGTCATTGGTTCGTCTATCGCTCACTCGTGCACGCTATAAATCACATAGAACCGGTCGAGCCAATCGAATCCTCTACATTTGGCTGCGGTCGACACTTATTCTGGTTTTAACCACAATCAATGAATAGAGAAACCGGCTGCGGAGATCTGTCTGTCTCTCTCTCTCTCTCTCTCGCTCTCTCTCTCTCTCTCTCTCTCTCTCTCTCTCTCTCTCTCT
>OZ038316.1:9708773-9723938 GCA_964035775.1 Osedax frankpressi
CTGTATCAAAAAGCTAACAACTGACCTTGAAACCTACTATAGCTACAATTCTTTAAAATTCAATTGTTCTAAAATGAAAGCATAATATTAAACAATCAGATTTCGAATATTGTTCACATAAAAATAGAAATAGACGTACCACTATAGATGAATGTTAACGAGCTCGCTGATAAATTTAACTCAGAACTATTGTTCAAAATATTTTCTGTTATCAAAAAATGTAACTTAAACTTATAAATATTAAATAAATACCGAAACTACTAAACGAACACTCACTAAAAATACTTATTACATCAACTGTTCTAACTTACTTAGATTCCTTTAACAATACATTACAACAACTATAACGCAAACAATGCAAAAGACAACACAATATTATATAGAATATTACGATCAGCCAACAAATTCAATCTAAAATACTTGATTTTTCAAAAACAGGGTTGCTTATTTATTTTTAAAATCTTGTAAGTACATATCGTATACAAAGATAATAGTTAATTTAAACTCTAATTAAAGTATTAAGAGAGTATACATTATAACAAACTAATAAAAGATAATAGACATAGTTATTCAACCGTTATTGAAATGCATTATGTGTTTTAATAGTTATTTCAGTAATCTATTACTTCATAATTATAACCTATATACATGCCTGATTCAGATATCATTAATCTATTATATAAACTCTAAATAATTTGTCGTACATTTGTAGCAAGGTTCTTTACATTATTACACACAAATACAATACGCGCACTACGCCTTATTTCCAATAAATAGATGACTACAAACAAATTATTAAAAGGTTTAGCAAATCTACGGTGCGTAGTTAACGGTGTATACTGTCGTCAGATTGAATAGTAATTACTGTTGATTATATTGATCCTAATATAGAGCGTCTGGGTGTTCGCTTTAATACCGTAATCATAATGTAAATGATCACGTACTTAAATGACCAATGTACTTAAGCTTAGTTACATTTTGCATATTACCAATGAGAAGTCGACAACTTGGTAAACAGTGCCGCGAATTTAGTTTTACATTTAACTTTAAAAATAAAAAATGTCATAGCCAAATAATTGGTTGAAACGAACATTGTAAATATAATCAACAACACGTTGTAACTACGTGTTGCCTGTGCAAGTATGATATCGTCAGTATGATATCGTCAGTAAATTACTAATGCTATATATTGAAATTGCTATATTTCCTATATCTAACCATTAAAAGTAATAGATAATTCCTTTAAAAATATATTAAATAAGAGAGGCGAAAATAAACTACTCTTTTTTTACATTATTAATTACTTGGAATATATTTGTAGTATATTTATATTTGTAGTATATTTATATTTGTAGTATATTTATATATATATATATATATATATATATATATATATATTTATATTCCATCAAATATTAGCATATTATGTATTAATAATGATTTCAATCAGGTAATTGGTATTTTGAGTCCTATGAACGTTTGAAATAGTTATTTTTGTTGTCTACACAGTCAAAATATTTTAATGATCTAGAAAATATACGTAAACTGGAATATGCCTAGTTTTTTCCCATTTTTTTCTTTTTTTAATAAACGCCAAATTAGTTGTTAGATAGTTTAATTTTCTGATTTTAGAATATTTTCAGCAGAATTGATCATACTATTATTGCAGGAATGTATGCTTAAATATTAGTTAATGTAATATAATTTGTTTATGGATACATTCAACTTGAGTAAGTTTGTGAATTCAATTTTTATTACTTAGAAATCTGAGTTAATCATATTCATTAATATTGATAAAGATATCTACGGATCTTTTAATACCTGAAAGAACCACAATAATTGCAAGAACTGCTAGTGCCACAATTACTTTAAGAACTGTAAACTATTCAAAACAATGTTAGAAAAATTAGTGAGTCATAATTTTTTTCTGGAATAATACTGTACGTATTATATATTTATTAGATTAAATAATCATGTTTGTGTTTTCCCGGTTTAATTTATATCTTAATTTATAAACCACAGAACCGAGGATATTTTGTATCATATGTGTTATTAATTAATAACATTATTTAATAATACCATACATAATTACAAAACTTCAGGTTCAGATAAATAAAGAATTATTATTTTGCTCCCTATAGGGAGATTCCTAATAATGATTTGTTGATATTTACATGTGCTATTATTTTATATAAGCCTAACATTGTTTTGAATAGTTTACAGTTCTTAAAGTAATTGTGGCACTAGCAGTTCTTGCAATTATTGTGGTTCTTTCAGGTATTAAAAGATCCGTAGATATCTTTATCAATACTAATGAATATGATTAACTCAGATTTCTAAGTAATAAAAATTGAATTCACAAACTTACTCAAGTTGAATGTATCCATAAACAAAATAATACCATAAGTGATATTCAAATATGATATAATAAATAAGATTTTATAATAATTTCTAATATATATATTATATATATATATATATATATATATATTTATATATAGTTATATATATATATATATATATATAGTTATATATATATCCAAATAATTATCATACATAATTTAATTCTTTTATTATATTGTTTATTTGTAAAACGACAATTTCAGCTATGTTCTGCTGCCTTCATAGGCTGTCGGTTTATGTTTACAAAGTGTTATCTAACACTTTTTAGGTTTAGCCTTCAGTGTCCTTTTAGTTACCTTTGGTTTGCGACAAACTGCCGACCTGGATCGAACATTGAGTTTTCCGAACACCCTTGACTTCGATCGGCTCTTGGGTTTTTTGCAAACTCTTGACTTTGATTGACCTTTACGTTTTCGGGACATGCTCGACTTTGATCGGGTCTTGGATTTATGGTTGGATGCAGACCTGGACCGACTTTTAGGTTTTTTGCAAACTCTTGACTTTGATTGACCTTTGCGTTTTCGGGACATGCTCGACTTTGACCGGGTCTTTGATTTATGGTTGGATACAGACCTGGACCGACTTTTAGGTTTTTTGCAAACTCTTGACTTTGATTGACCTTTGCGTTTTCGGGACATGCTCGACTTTGATCGGGTCTTTGATTTATGGTTGGATGCAGACCTGGAGCGACTTTTAGGTTTTTTGCAAACTCTTGACTTTGATTGTTTTTTGAGTTTTCGGGACGCACTTAATCTGGACCTGCTCTTGGGTTTACGGTTGGATGCAGACCTTGAATTGTTTTTGGGTTTTTTGCAAACTCGTGACTTTAATTGACTCTTGGATTTACGATACACTTTAGACTTAGCTCGCTTTGTTATCTTTTGAGCATTGCCAGATTTCGCCTTTGATACACTCCGTCTTGCGACTTTCGACTTCTGCTTTCGGCATATGCTTTTCATCTTTATGACTCAGGAAATTAGGTTTAAAAATAAGTTGAAATAAAACGTCTGAATAGTTTGGTTAAATATTTAAATGATTTATAAAATTACTTTTGTTATCGAAGTCAATTTAATTGTTTATAATTATTATAAACAATTAAATTATTTCGAATTTAATTTTTATTAATGGGCAAATATTTAATTAGCTGATTCTTTAAATGTACAAATATTAAACTAATGAATATGCTTCATTAAAAGTAAAACATATTAAACTAATGAATATGCCACTTATAAGTAAAACATATGTAATTAAAAAATTAATTGGAAACATCTCTTGACCAAGATCCACATTCTGCTAAATCATAAAAAATATCATGAAGAATAATTCCATTGAGAACATTAACATGACCTAGAGTTATACTTATCTCGTACTAGTAAACCATCTACTCATATAAATATTACTTATATAAATAGTTTTACATTGAGTTTACCGTAGACGTCTTTAGCAAAACTAAGAGTATTGTTGTAATGGCTTTTGCGATATGTTATATAATGAATATTAACAAACTTTCTCGAGTTGATAGTATCCATACAAACAATAATAAGTAACCCGAAACTCTTTATATATATATATATATATATATATATATATATATATATTACTATTTTACGTGTATTATTAACTAGTTATATTTAAATTATGGCAAATAAGCTTTTAAGCGATATATATATATATATATACATTTTCATATAACTTATATACATAAACTATAGTATAATAATTAGTATATAAATTATGGCAAATAAGCTTTTAAGCGATATATATATATATATATACATTTTCATATAACTTATATACATAAACTATAGTATAATAATTAGTATATAATATTATATATATATATTTATATATATATAATTATACTCACCATTTTGTTTTTAATGTTGTACACAAACATATTTATTGTGATATTCCAACATATTTTGTTTATATATATGCTATCAATAATAATCTCAGAGATTTACGCGATTGTCATCTTATTTAATTTACATTCCCGATTATATTGACATTTACAATCTCGGAAATTAGCATATGGAATGAATTAACCAAATTGTCATTCATTCAGTAATTACAAATTATACCTACAATTAGATGTTTTATTATAATTATGTAATATCTTATACTATATCATATTTATTAATAATTTTATAATTCCGATAAGCAATGCATAGTTTTTAATAAACTATGATATATATTTAATAATAAATATTAATACCAAAATTGACAAAATGTGGCATATTTCATGTAGATTTGAATTATTTTTTCTTATTCAATTTCATGTTACTAAATTATTAATAATTATGGTTTATTGGTGTACTGCGAACAGTGTACACTGTTTTTTGCAGGTATTTCATTTTTTTTTAGTTCTTTTAGTTCTTGTCGTTCTTAAATTTCTTACAGTTCTTGAAATTCTTGCTATTTTACAGATTGCGAGGTTCGTGTAGTTCTTGCATTAAATGCAGTTCTTGAAATTATTTAAGTTCTTGTAGTTCTTGTAGTATTTACTACTTATTTGTTCGTAGTTCTAAGTCTAGAAATTATATCTTTATCTAAATAAAAACATGCTGGAATTTGCTTTCAAGTTAAACATATTCTAAAATCGGTGTAGGTCGTACAACATTTTTAACAATTTATCGCCAAGCATTCTCACCCGTGCCGGAAAATTAGGATATCGTACTGAACCTATTATAGTACTGGAAGTATATGTGGTTATTTGTATATGATTATTTGTATATGATTATTCGTATATGATTATTTGTATATGATTATTTGTATATGGTTATTTGTATATGATTATTTTTATATGTTACCATAGAATTATATAATCATCCAAATTAATTCCATAATAAAATAATGCATACGTAAATCTATAAGAATAATAAAACGATGAATATATTATAACTTTAGTATCCCTTTACCTCCCAACGGTCGATGTCGGTCGAGGTTGAAATACTCATTTTAAAATGCTTATAACTCAATAAATACTTATCCGAATATTAAATTATAAACACATATTAACAGATAATTTATTTATCTATTATAATCTATAAAAACACAAATAGCTTTATATTTTATTTATTTAGCTATTACAAAAAAACACAGGTATCAGTAAAAATATTTATTTGGATTTCGAAAATGCTCATAATGCTTATTATAATTAAATATTGTAATTAAAATGTTTAATTTTAAAATATCTAAAAATATGCATTGTATTTTAAATTTGTTTATTTACAATTTCAATAAGAAAACATAAGGAATTAAATAGTCAATAATCATTAATTATTAAAAATAAACCTTAAATTTAAAAAAAAATTACATATTATAAGTATGATTTTTAATATATAATATTATGATTTTACATTGAATTTATATTATTTTTTAATAAATATAAAGAAATATTATTTATGAATATAAATATTCAATAATATGAATTCCGATTTTAATAGTATTAATTATTCTAATAATTTAAAAATAATTTGGATAATTTCCAAAATATAAATTATCATAACTTTTTTAATAACAATTAACTTTTTCAAATACAATCTATATATATAAGTTAGGCTATTATATTACCTATATAATGGTATTAAAAAAGTATAATTAGTTAATGTATTAATATTATATACATTAGTTATGTTATTCAGTATAAAATATATATATTATTTTGTAAATAATTTTATTTAATCAATAATAATTAATTAATAATTAACTATACATCATTAATATGAATTTCATTAAAAAGATAATTAAATTCTCTTTAAATTATAGTAAAGGGTTATGTGAGTAATAGTATAAATTTAAAATAAATACAAAAATCCGCGGGAAGTAAAGGGGTATACAGTTTATGTATAGTTTATAAATATGTAGTACGATAATAATATTATTTATATAAGTAATATAATGGTTTATTATTTTAAAATAAATATGTTAATAATTGTGTAAAATTATAACGGAACATTTATACCTGTGAATATTTATGAATAACATTATAAATTATCGCGTTTTTGATTAATAATACTTATAAATAGCAAAATAATATTATTAATATTTCATTCTATCTATTTTTAATTCTATATAGAATCAATAGTGAACTCTAATTTTAAAATAAAAATCATGATTTTATTAAATGTAAACATTTACGAAATTATTTGAACTAATTTCAATAATATTTCATTGCCATGCACCAATGAACCCATGGGACTACATGCCCCCATATTTGAACCGTTACAGCCTTAGATTGTAAAAAAATAGTTATTTAATCTTGAAAGTTAACCATTTAATATTATACATTTAGTATATATTGTAATTATCTTATACTATTTTATATTGGAAATGTGCATTACGGAAATATAGTTATTACTATGTGAATAGTAACTTTAATTATACCTAAATATAATATATCCAGATATAATCAATAATTCATCATAATAATATCTTAACAACAAAATAGATAAATGTACATTATATTGGGTGAAATAGTTTTGAAATAATCTTTCCTTATACAACTTATTATTAAAAATTTAATTATTTACGTTTTAAGTACGAAGTTATCAAAGTTGTGTGGAGGAGTTGCATTTAATATAATTAATAAAATTTGGTGAAAATAAAAGTTTCGAGCTTGTTCTTAAATGTGTCTAAACTATTTATTGCTTGATGATCTAACGTGAGATGGTTCCGGAATTGTAGTTAATGGTAAGAGAAGAAGCCTGAATATGTAGTTCGTTAGTTAAAGGAATGTCAATAAGTGGTATGTTTATATCAGAGGCTACATTAATATCTAGTGATCTTAATGATATCACATATATATGATTGTATATTATAATAAAAGGCAGATTATATTATGATGCAATGCTTATGATTTATACTATCGTTAATTGAGTGTTAGTGCAGCTATTGCATAAGACCTGTTATGATAGCACCATTATTTTCACGTCGATGAAGATTATTGTTAAAACCTGACTGCGACACGTTGAAGTGATTCAATTTACTAAAAGCTAGTTATATAATAGAATAACCAGTAGTCTAAAGTTGAAAGAACTAGACTACTGACCGAAGACATAGGAATACGAAGATTTTCTAATTTATTATAATTGATAATTTCCACTATGAATTTTATTAGTGATATAGTTAAAATTACTGTTTATGCTACTAGTGATATATGATAATGATCATTTCATGAAAGCACTACTGAAACCGCAAGACGATAATCATTTATTAATGAATTATAATCTATAATATTGAGGAATGTCAATAATATCTCTGAAATATAGCGCGATGATATTAATTCTATATAGTAGCTCTATATAGTAGCTCTATATAGTAGTTATATATTGTAGTTCTATATAGTAGCTCTATATAGTAGTTCTATATAGTAGTTCTATATAGTAGCTCTATATAGTAGCTCTATATAGTAGCTCTATATAGTAGCTCTATATAGTAGCTCTATATAGTAGCTCTATATAGTAGCTCTATATAGTAGTTCTATATAGTAGCTCTATATAGTAGATCTATATAGTAGCTCTATATAGTAGCTCTATATAGTAGCTCTATATAGTAGCTCTATATAGTAGCTCTATATAGTAGCTCTATATAGTAGCTCTATATAGTAGCTCTATATAGTAGCTCTATATAGTAGCTCTATATAGTAGCTCTATATAGTAGCTCTATATAGTAGCTCTATATAGTAGCTCTATATAGTAGCTCTATATAGTAGCTATATATAGTAGCTCTATATAGTAGCTCTATATAGTAGCTCTATATAGTAGCTCTATATAGTAGCTCTATATAGTAGCTCTATATAGTAGCTCTATATAGTAGCTCTATATAGTAGCTCTATATAGTAGCTCTATATAGTAGCTCTATATAGTAGCTCTATATAGTAGCTCTATATAGTAGCTCTATATAGTAGATCTATATAGTAGCTCTATGATAAATGCGTATAGATAACGTATAGATAACTTCACTTTCTATTAATTTTAATAATTTTAATAACTATGCTATACACTAAATAGAAGTGTTTTCAAGTTAATTGAATAATTGCATACGATTGTTTAGAGACAATTGCATTGTATCGCAGATAGGTTTTAAAATTTAAAAGTGTCAGTTTTCCTATCTTCCTAGAATATTATTAACATTCCGTATATGTAGTTGTTATGCTTTTTGCCAGAATTCTGTATATTAGTAATATTGTACAGAAATCACTCATATACAAATATTCCAGATATTTCCCAATGATGAATTAAGAGTAGATATTATGTAATCTTTTAAAATGTCTTGGTAATTAAAAGTAATAAATCCAAAGATAACAATAATGCTGTTGTAATTGTCAGTGATTTGTTAGTTATGCTAATAAATATAATGTTACACAGTCGATACGAAAGTCATTGGAATCCGTACATTTCGGAAGTGGTTTATAATGTTATGCATTGTTATTCATATGCACCTAGAGGTTATATATTCGTGACTGACGATATCCAGATATCGTGTGATTATGAAAAAGTATAGTAAATCAAAACATCGGCTATTAATTAAGATTTTCAGCTATTCTTTAAGAATAATGATAACTTACCATAAGTTGCAATGTTGGTGTGTTGTGGATATATAAGTTAAATCGATTGTAGAGCATTTATGTAAAGCATAAATATGTCATATCTATCTATCTATGCACGATGATATCGTTTTAAAATATAGTATGTAAGTAAAGTATTTCAAAACGTGAGTGTTGAATTATTAATGTATGAATTATTAATGTATGATGTGAAACGCTATCAAAAGTTTTAGTCACATCGATAAAACCAACATATGAAGTTTATTTGATATTTTATCAGCTACAATGTTATCTAATATTATCTAATAGTATCTAATATAATATAATGTATCTAATATTATCTAATATAAAATATTATCTAATATCAAATATTATATAATATCAAATATTATATAATATCAAATATTATCTAATATCAAATATTATCTAACATAATATAATTTATCTAATAGTATCTAACATAATATAATTTATCTAATTTATCTAATATGATCTCATTTGATCTAATATTAGATAATATTATAGTTACTACGATGCTATTATATGCATCTCCGTGAAAAAAACACCAAATTGGTAATATTCTATTTATTTATTTTATCTCAGAAAATATGATATATAGAATATTTTCAAATACCTGGAACCTGGCAAATAGTAAACCTGGCAATATTTTAAGGCGTCTAACATTTTCGGGTTACTTAAAACAATATTTTTTATAAATTTGAATGATATTATACTTTTTCTAAATTAATGACAATTCTCTCTAGTATTAATAGTAAATATTGAATATTAGATAATATATTTTCAAGGATCTTATATTTTGATATATCGATATGAAATATGATGATACATTTAGTTTTAAAGATGAAACGAAACATTGGGAAACATCTATTTTGTTTGAAATCAAATTTGGGAGAGTAATTTTGTATCTAAAAGAAAACGAATTTCATTTGACTTATTAGAATACCGTTAGCATTATTCTGATATATTATAAGACACATATCGACATCAGCAGAAATGATTGATTGTGATCTTAAATTTCTATAATATAAAGCTAAATCTTATATCTTATAAAATTATTAAATATTATTTAAATATTATGAGTAGATATACTGAATACATTATTACCTAAGAGCACATTGAAATATTTAGATTTATTATTATATAACCAGTGGATATGTAAACATATAAGCAAATATATAAATATATATTGAATATATATATATATATATATATATATATATATATATAACATAAAAGTGAAACGAAAAGAAAAATATAACATAATAAGAATGTTTATCTTTACATCTGATACATTAACCACTAATATTACCTTTAACTGCTACTTCTTTAACAATTACAACCTTTAACTAGTACTTCTTTAACAATTACAACCTTAATCTGTACTGTAATTAATAGTTCATTAACCTCACTACCATAGATACTACTACAGTAATCACTAATACTTAAATCACTATTATCTTAATCACTACATCTTAATGACTAATATTTCCTTAACTACAACTACCTTAACTACTACTGCCTTGATATAATACTAATACTTAACTAATACTTAACTAAAACATTATTTCGTTAAATACTATTACCTCTATTATGAGAAGCTATATATTAGCTCAACAAATCAAATAATTCGTTTAAGAGCTATTCTCATAAGGAATTTACCATTACAAATAACATATGATCGGCATTCAATATATACCTGTAGTTAGCCAAAGATACGGTGATGCAAATATATAGCACTAGATTTAATTAGATTATACTTATAAAGGCCGTACAGATAAGTATGGTGGAGTACATACATACATAGATAGAGGGTTGATATTGTACGCCATACAACGTACGTCTTACTTTTGTAAGGGGTTAGCGCCATTTAATGCGGCTAATCCTCAATAGAAAACTTATTTAAAATCTAATTTCCTATCCATAATATAAATATATTATACGTATTATAAACAATTGTTTTTAATATATACATTATACACCACTGTCAATATTAATATATTTGTTAACAAACGGTTTAAAAATTAACTATATATTTATCATATTAGTTACATTTATAGAATTAATTTTATACTTATAATAATTAATTTAAAGAATTTTATAATTTCTTTATTCATTTTAGAAATTATTAATAACGTCACGTTTATTGGTAATCAAATTATCAAGATAAAGACTTACTCTCAACAAACTGTAGCACAAAAGTGAATAACTTAGTGTATATACTATATTTAAATGGAGTAAATCATTTATATTATGAACATGTCTCCTTACAAGAATCTCCGTATAAGAATATATTTATAATTGAACAAATAGATAATTATTGAATTAATTAAAGGTTCAAAGTTATAAATATTAATTTAAAATACTAAATGTATACATATTTAAATTATATATAAATATATATATATATATTTATATATTGGTAACGAGATCTTTCTGTGGGTCGAGGTAAAATGAGTCATCGCTGGTGTGAATGTGTTCAGCGGAGCGTTACGATCGTTTTAGGGACAACGACAGTCTGTGAACCAGAAATATCGAGACGGCGAGAAAGCGCGAGAAATCTCGGTGAGAAACTCTGAGAAACGTCGAGACGGGGCGAGATCGAGACCGACCCCAAATAATTAAACACGGCGATATTGAACCCGAGCGCACACACCGCGGAGTAGTGGCGTTCGTACGGTGAACTCTTTGAACTCGCCGTTACTGGGTCTCCCTCCCCGTACGCTACACTCGAGTACTGCGACCCCCGAGGTACTGCGTTCTCGGGCGCCGGGACCCACTGCGAAACCCGTAGGTCTAGTCCACTCGTTAGTGGTTCCCAGCCGGGCCACTCGTGGCCGATTTCCGTGCGAATGTTCCGATATATAGTTGAAGTAATCTATTGATATGCGGTGGCAGCATAATAATGCGTACTATACAATTATCTGTGTAAGTACGCATTATTATAGTCTGGCAATTTTAGAAATCAAATTCGATTCTATCGTTTGTAAAATCTTAATATTTCGTATTGCGGATCGTGGAGATACAAAAACAACTCTTGTATCAATTTAGACAAATTAAAATAAAGCATTGCTCTAATATCTCAAATGTTTCTTTTTACTTTATACACATACCATAGAATTATTAGTAATAATATTTAAATTTGATTTCACAAATTCTTCTAGTACCATATGGACTATAATTGCATTCGCTAAATAGTCTAGAAATGTAATCAGACTTGGACAATGGTAAGCATTCCTGTTATTCACTGGCTAAATATTTCAGATTGTTATCTGCTATAGCAGATATACGAACATGATTCTAGCCTATGTGTATCTATAGGAACTAGTAAATTACAATCAATCAATAGAATATTCAACTTACTTGGGGGTTATTAAACGTCAGGTTGTAACATAAATATTTGAACATTTACGGGTACGACTTATTTATTCAATACATGTTATCTAATCATCTAAACCCAAAGATAAAATTAGAACATATCGGCAAATCAGTTACTTAACTATAGTTATTTTAGTTTATTATAATATCGAAATACACTTGAGAAAAAACCTGAAAAAATTAAATTGAATAATTGGCACCTAGATTAATATATTAAACATAATGTATATATATATATATATATATATATATATATATATATATATATACATATATATATATATTTATATATATATATACATATATATATATATATATATATACATATATATATATATATTTATATATATATATACATATATATATATATATATATATATTTATATATATATATTTATATATATATATATACCTGTACACACTAAAATAACAGAGATTTATTGATACGCATATGTTTAAATACAATATATTATATTATAATAATATATATATATATATATATATATATATATATATATATATATATGTATAGCATATATAATTAAGTTGATTCATTTGTATTGTATTCTATAACGTTTTGTCCATCACGAATTTCTATAAAAACACACCATACGTATCATGTAATAATATTAAAGAATTAAATCTCTAATAGAATCAAATCCATCGTAATATATACATATATATATATATATATATATATATATATATATATATATATATTTAAATATATACTATATATACAGTTATATATCTAACTATTTATATGTAATCTGATCTAATTTGCAGGTCGCATTTCAGGTTAATGAGCTTAAAGGCTTTACCGTCCGTGAATGTTGTATTTAACGGAACACGCAATTCTAGACATATACGTATATATACGTATATATACGTATATATACTTATATATACGTATATATATGTATATATACGTATATATACGTATATTGTGTCACGGGGTAGCGGTAGCGCGGAGAGACATAGGAAGGTTGGGATATATGAGGGTATGGGATATAGGAGGGTATGGGATATAGGAGGGTTTGGATATAAGAGAGTTGGGACAAAGAAGTGTTGGGATATAGCTTCAACGAGTAATAGAGTTGACAGGTCGTAGAGTTGTTGGCAAGAAAGAGAAGGTGGATTACGTAAGAAATTAATTGCTGTCCTCAGAGCCGCAAAGGATTTGAAGTCAGCCAATTATGCACTCCGTTCAGTGTACTTTATACAGTGTACAATGTACAGTGTACAATGTACAGTGTACACTGTACAGTGTACACTGTACAGTGTACATTGTACATTGTACTGTGCACTTACTGTCTTCAACGTAGGTATTATTACTTGTACCGTAATGAACGAAATCACTCTATACACACAAGGTGTAAAGGGGTTCACAAGTTTCACAATATTATATATTATGTAGATTAAAACGATGATGGATATTTATATTGATTTTGCATACATAATGTGTAAGCGGAAATGGAACTGCATATCATGACTTGAGATCGATATAATAAAAATATAATAGGCAGTATTTATGGTAGGATATATTATATATAGTATCTAAATCATATATATATATATATATATATATATATATATATATATATATATAGAATAATTAAAAGGGAAATTATAAGTGGTAAAATATTGAATGAGAGAGTTTTATGTGAGGTTAGTCTATTATTAATTTTCACTTTCTCCTGACAATGCGTTGTTGGGGTCGGCGTAAATGGGCGTGGCCGACGCCGAAGGGACCGCGATGTCTCGTAATGGTGGGCGTGTCTCGGGCGTTCACCGGACCGTGACGAAATGGGTCCGAAACGTCTCCGGCCTTCTAGCCGGTAGAGCCTCATACCGCTATCATCATCAATAGTCGCAGGTATATATTCGCCTTCCAGATAGTAAAACAGTAGGTTAGTAGTTCTGTACGCAATGTTGTGCCTTTGAATGATTATATAGTTTGCACAATGTGCATTGTACACTGTACAACCAATGGATTATATGAATTAATATAATATAGGATATGATATAAGAGAGTTATGTTTTCGTAATTTTTTCGTGACTAAATGATTATATATATAAATTAGAATTCATTAATAATTAATAATCATTAGAATGTATTATAAATAGCATATGAATTTATTGGAAAACTGCATGTAAAACATACTTTATAATGTCAAATCAATTTTAAATATTCCGATTGAATAAAGAGTTATAATTATTTTAGGCAATTTAATTTAAATATAATAAATTGTTATAATGAATATATTATTAAATAGGTGACATGTAATACGATAATTGTCTATATACATATATATATATATATATATATATATATATATATATATGTGTGTGTGTGTGTGTGTGTGTGTGTGCGCGCATGCGCGTGAGTGTGAATGTGTGCATGTGTGTATATTCCTATTAAAATGCCTATATAATAACATAGTTATAATATTACAAAAGTATATTTATAAGTACATTTGTAATACATATATTTTCAAATCATATAGATCACTAAATATAGATATATTACTGGTAACAATTTCACAGATTTAACGTTTTTAACATATAAGTGTGCACAATACTTATATCGCTGTAAATCTACAACATACGATGTACGATGTACAATTAACATTGTACATTGAACATGCCGGATTAGCAATTCTTTAGTTGAAATCGCATAGATAAAAAGGCTTACCGCGTTATTGATTATGATGATTGATAACAGAATGATCTCATCACGTAATATATGTCTAACACATACTGTAGATGGATTATATGCACAGATAATTACCTATATAATATATATATATAAACATTTT
>OZ038316.1:9724138-9746638 GCA_964035775.1 Osedax frankpressi
AAATGTATTATCAAAAAAAGTAGAATTATTATATTATTATAAAATTCTAATTTTATTTGCCGACGATATTTGGATTTAAATATTCGTTAAAAACATAAAAAATAACTAAATATAATTTTGTATTATATTACATATACATATTTTGCATTATAATATAACCTAAGCTGTATATGCAATATATCATATGCACTTCCTGTATACAGATTGATTGTGTAGATAATGATAATCCATTCAGCATATTCTTAGCTGGTAATTATAAATATCAAATACGTGTATAAGTATTAAACAAACAATGTATTTAGTATATTATATAAATGCCATTTATAAGAAATTCATAAGTATTCATTAACCACGAATGCAGTTAAACAGTTATATCTATATCAATATGATCTATTTGTACATACGATTACAATTAATATGTGTACAAATAATATATCATAAACTATTAAATAATGATTTATTTCAATTTAAAAAACTATATATAGAAATTATATCTATAGTAGAGGTATACTGAAATTAGAATAATGAGTGGATATGTAAAGATATATAATATGTGATACTATAAAATATATACTATTACATTATACGATATACCGCCCAATATATAGATTTTACCTTAACGTTCATACGGAAAGAAACTCTCAATTTATTTGGGAATTCTTTTAGTTGGCTATTATGTTTTATAAATAAAATATATACGTTGAACATTACGTTATAATATAATTATATATTTAACAAAGCAATGAAGGCTAAACGACCGTTAAAATACATAATAAGTAACATAGATAAAAAATAGTAATTTTCATTCAAAGAATGATGAATTCAGTACTTGTGCATTACTTGTGCATTACTTGTTCAGTACTTATGTAGTACGTGTGCAGTACATATGTACTTATTCGTAATTTCACAACCGTATATGATGCAAGTATTACAATAATTAGAATAGAATACGTATTAGTATATATATTGATATTGATATTGATATTGATATTATCGTAGAGAAAAAGTGTGGCCCGCCCACGAAATCAAGTGAAATAACTCCAACCAATCTAATGTATAATTAGTAGAACTTTGGGTCTAAATTCAATTCTAATGAAAATTTTTTAATCGATCTACATTTTTATTAGTAACCATTATCAATCAAATCGCTCTCTAATGTGTGTTAAATATTCCGAAATACATTTCTCACTCTCTCTCTCTCTCTCTCTCTCTCTCTCTCTCTCTCTCTCTCTCTCTCTCTCTCTCTCTCTCTCTCTCTCTCTCTCTCTCTCTCTCTCTCTCTCTCTCTCTCTCTCTCTCTCTCTCTCTCTCTCTCTCTCTCTCTCTCTCTCTCTCTCTCTCTCTCTCTCTCTCTCTCTCTCTCTCTCTCTCTCTCTCTCTCTCTCTCTCTCTCTCTCTCTCTCTCTCTCTCTCTCTCTCTCTCTCTCTCTCTCTCTCTCTCTCTCTCTCTCTCTCTCTCTCTCTCTCTCTCTCTCTCTCTCTCTCTCTCTCTCTCTCTCTCTCTCTCTCTCTCTCCTCTCTCTCTCTCTCTCTCTCTCTCTCTCTCTCTCTCTCTCACTCTCTCTCTCTCTCTCTCTCTCTCTCTCTCTCTCTCTCTCTCTCTCTCTCTCTCTCTCTCTCTCTCTCTTTCTCTTTCTCTTTCACCCTCTCGCAACCATTACAATATTATGTCGGCTTCATTTCATTATTATATTCATTATATACAAATATAATTAAATTTCAATTCGAATCTGTAATTGAAATATCTACAAATTGAAATGTCATGAATGTGTTATTGGTTCAATTTATATTCTCTTAATAACTTACATAACGCATCGACCGAAGTGGTAACATTGTACTATTCTAGCTAAGGCCACTTGTACATGTCCTTGTGTATTTACACGTACGCGTATACGTGATAACGGTTGGGTTGCATGACGCAGGCCAGACGTCGACGCAATCGGGTTGACAGTCGTCTTTCATTGGGACGGCGCTTGCGTTGAAACCTGCTCTATGAGTTATTACGCGATGACTCAGACTACTGAGACCACCTCGTCCCCCGCCATAACAACAACATGCTACCGCCCTGCCGTCTCCGACGGTCGAGATGTAGGCCGAATTTCTATCTCCGCGTGACCAACGCGATGATTATTAATTTATATTGCGGTGGTCAGTTCGGACATTCGCAGACAATAGCGGTTGGGTATTCGTAACGGCACCTCTCGATTATCTATAGCTATCTCTTTAAAGTAGACCCGTCGCTAAGCGATTGATAGTTATATGTTATATATTACATGGTGCGAATTGAAGTCCTATGCTTTGAGAATTTGCATTAAATTGGTCGTTGGTCACAATGCTACCCGCATAAATCCATTGAAATCGTCCGTAAATTTAAATTTCGCAATCTCAAAACTGCGCTTGTTGTGGTTGGTAATTACTGCCAAACACAAATAATCAACGCTCCTCGCCGTGACCTCAATGGTACGAGTTTCTACCGCCCAACATCCACCGCAAAACCCAACGAGAGATTAGCCGATGCGCTCAAATATATCAACCAAGACGTGGGTCCCAAGTTCCGTTATGTAAATGGCGACTAGACGACGTGAGAACGCGGTTCGCAGACTCAAAGAGCTATCTCTTGTATCGTGTATCGAATCATCGGTGATTCATCGATAATGATATATTAGAAGATATTTCCTATTGAACTCCGACGCGCTTTTAGTTGAATGTCCTATCTGACGAACCGTTACAGAGCTGCTGATTTGCATTCCTTGGCGATTTATTAGCCAGAATGAGTTATGAATCGTTTCACATACCACGTATTCAGTTTTCCGATACCTACGGATATCTCAACGTTAAGGATATTATTTATAATCTATTTGTTTATATGCGCATTGTCTGTTTTTCGTGACTGGATAATAGAATGAGAATTCCGTTGACTTACCGTATACGATTAACAATGAAGTCGATGTATTTGAAGTTTTGTGTTAACCATAACGGTGTAAACGAAAGAATGTGTTTACTCGTCCATTGTATGCAAATCGTGTTGTATAAATACGAACTAATATTTCATGGAATTTTCAATTTTATAATAATCCTAAAATAGAAACTTCAACTCATTTAACCTTTAACCTATTTGACTTCTCACTTCCTTTAAGGATGACGAGATTTCGTCTTTCGACACTGGTTCTAACGGCAGCCTTCCTTTTGAATGGAGAAGCCTTTAATTTCGCTGACGTTGCCGCTTCATGCACACCCGGTTAGTCTTCTTGTTTCCCTTACGACTAATAACAACTATCTCATCTTGTAATGACAATATGAACATGAATGTTTAATAATCCGAAATATTAGTTTATTAATCTGACAATTTGATTAGAATCGCAGCGAATTACTAATACTCAGTAGATATTCTCTATATAGTGGACATTTGTGGTTTAGTGAATATATCTATTATGCCTCACACTTTGAGTAGCATAAACTAGAGTTTCATGAAATGCATGCAATGACCAACGATGTATTTTGATGTTTATGTTTGCTATTTAGTGAATGAATTTAGTTTATAATTCTATTTCTAATATCATTATGAAATGTAATATAAATGCTCTTATAAAAATATTATAATACGTGAACATCGAATTCAAATGTGTTAGAATATCTATTATAATTATATAATATTACTAATATAATTATATAATATTACTAATATAATTATATAATATTACTAGTCGAATATTATTAATCTATATTTACCAATATGACGATATGGCAATTTTGATATCATTCACTGAATATGTATTATAAATTAAAATGACTATTTCTTATTTATTATCATATACGTGTAAAGTTATTAAATATGTAATGTATTATTACAATATTAAATGTCCGTATATTTGATTTAGTATGTAAAATATATATATATTTATATTCCTTGTCCAAATAAGTAATTAAATTATTTTGAATACGTGTCTTATATTGTGCTCGTAAACAATTCACCCAACATCAAACTATTACTATGACAATTAGGTGTAATTATTAAAACTTATAATCTTTTATAATATACGCAATCATTTATAATAATGCGAAAATACGCCCATTAACGGTGTCATTCATATAACAATAGATCGGTGCTTCCTGTGCACCCACTCCCATTGTCTAGGCATTGTTAATATCATCAACTTTATTATATCGATATATTAAGGTGAATATCGACTTAGACAAATAAACCAATAAAAGTAAGTTTCGATCAGCAATTGGTTCTTAGAATCAGCATATTTAAGCAAGCATTTCTCTACTGTCAAATACCTGTTATAAAAGACGTACACTTCCTTATTAACCTTCAATATCATACATTTAATATTCTTAATAATAATGATTGTAATCATAATATATGTTGTATATTTTATGCACTTATTAGTTAAAAAAATATGCCTATATAACATAAATTGCACCTGTACACTAGAGATATTGCGTACAATACTTGTGGAATATATACACCAATTCTAAATCTACATGTACATTACAATTAGTATAAATAACACGAAGATATGGCCATAGATACAATATAAAGTCGTTCTACATATACATAAAGCGAACGGTTTTCCGCCTTAACGACTACGTCCGCAATCACCGTACAACTCCGTTAAGCTGACGCGAAAACGCTCGCCGCCTTTCGCAGATTGCAGGCACCGACCCATGGACTTGACGTTCATCCTCGACTCGTCGGGCAGTATCCAGGACAAGGGCACCAACTTCTCTTCGGTGCTGAAGGTTGTCAAGAACATCGTAAACGGTCTGATCATCGGTCCACAAAACACTCACGTCGCCATCGTCTCGTATAGTAATCAGGTTGCTACATTTCTTTGCGGCGATTTCATTCTAGGCTATCCTGCAGGGTAGCCGAGATAGCATGCAGGATACATGTATGAGTATACACGAGATACGGAGCTTGAGATACGATATCACGTGATTTCATTCTTGGCTATCCTGTTTGGGTATACACGAGATACGGAGCTTGAGATACGATAGCACGTGCGAACGTATGTCATTTCATATCGAATGCTTTGTCGATTTACAGTTGCACTCGTTCACACGAAAACACACACAATAGACACAATACTGCAGCTATTACATACATCGACACAACGGATACGTAAGACAATGCAGCTGATGTACACGATAAACGGGAACTATGCTTGATGACACGGCCGATTATGCATTCGATAATACAAATGCTACATAACATAACGCAACTGATGGTATATAATATACGCGTTATAGTTTCGGGATGCGCGCGTCTCACATTTACCGTTATACCGTTACACCAATAATAATGAACGTTTCGATTAAATTCGTTGCAGATCGAAGTGAACGTCCACATGCAAGACTACAATTCGAGGAACGAACTCCTCAATAAGATCAACTCCATCCATTATATGGGCGGAGTCAGCAATATCGAGGTCAGAGTTCATGCGCATGTGGCATATGGAAGGCGGTGATTTAAACAAATGAATCTTAGATCTGGAGATCACATTCTTTGCAGTGAATGAGCACCGATACTCGTATTAATTGTTTTATACGAAAAATGTACTAAATTTATATTAAAACTCATATCGTGTTCCACCGTAGTTGCAAAATCGTTTTTATATCCGCACGATAATAATAATAATACAGACATTGTCGTGTATATATTATATAATAAAGAATGTTCAGATTCTAGTCTAGAATACGACTAATGGTCGTCACTCCACCACGCCCATATGGGGTCAGGGCTGTGACATATAGATCCGCAACCTAAAAACATTCAAAAATACAACAACTATGCCATGACAATTAATAATACCAAGGCCTGGTAATACCGATGACCTAGTTAAAACTATGAACCTAATTACGCCTATAACCACAACCATCGTACAGAAAAGTATGGAAATAGTTAGAACCGTGGTATTGAAGAGCTCCAACGAACGAGCCGACATTCCGAATTATATAATCATGATCACAGACGGGGAGACTAATGACGAGGACAGATTCTTAGAACAGGTTACGTAATAACATTACATACACATTTACTGATAGTGAATATAAACTAACAATTCCTCTAGAATAAACTGTTATGCAAGAATTTTACTATTTGTCATGGTTTTTATAAGAAAAATTCTACTAATTGGCATGATAGTTTCTTAAATATGTATCATATATTATGTCATATAATATTATGTCATGTAATATTATGTCATGTAATATTATGTCATGTAATATTATGTCATATAATATCATGTCATATAATATCATTATGCAAATGATGTATACTTTATATTAAATAATATATTTATAATCTAAATTAATAACAATTTCCTTTTTTAAAAAATCTATTTTCTCTCTATTCCCTATCTATCCATATATTGATCTAGAATATATTGATATAACTCCCTCTTCGTCGTTATTATCTTCTACATCTGCCCAATAAATCTTATTTTACCTTGCACTATACCCCTCTAATATCTCGATCTCGATATTCCATTCCGTTTCTTTCTCCGTATATTGACCTCTATCTCCTCATACATTTAAACTACCCTCTAACATTATGTTTCCCTCTATCATCCGACACATTCCGCTGATATTTCAAATAATCCTTACTATCCTTTATATTTAACTAACTGCCGATCTAGCTGCTTTCATTTCTCTCTAACTTCCGGTGTGCTCTTTTACCGTACAACGACGTACGGTGTGTGGCGTGTGTATCGGTGTATGGCATATCCCTAACGGCATATCCCGCAGGCGAGTAAGTTGAAGAGGGAAACGCACGCAATCATCATGGTGATAGCGGTTTCCCACTATAAACCGATCTTGGAGTTGATCGCTTCTCCCGGGCACAAGTTGATTCCGGCCCAATGGTATAACGGAGCATCCCAAGAGTCAGAATTAGCGCTCAAGGTCGGTGCTTAGGCGGTCGAATGGAATAGGAATAGTTTATCAATACTGGCAAATCCAGAGGGCTGCTTATAAACCATATTTATATGCATTCCAAATAATATTTTTTTTGTAATACATATAAATATTTTCCATTATAATTCTGATCCTAAACCCACTATTTATACCACTCTAATCCCCATTCTTAATTCAACCAAGCTACCACTCCAACCCTCGTAAAACCTCTCTACCATACTGCCTAACACTCCTCTCTACCCACGACCCGCTAACACCTAACCCAAGTACAACTCTACATCAATGCAACCTTACCCATTCAGCAAATGTGCTGTGAGACGAAGTACTATAACGAAGGTAAGGTAACCGGAGTTCTGGGTTGCGATGCTCTTGACTTGGTGTTGGTTGTGGATAGCAGCGGAAGCGTTCGGGACACCAACTCCCAAGATCCCGGAGCCAAGGATAACTGGATCCTGCAACTTCAATTCATTCGCGAGGTATGCATGTAATCAGAAAGGGTGACGATATAGAGCAATGGCAATACTCTGACCATTCAATTATTTCCAAGAGAAAATGCCACTACAAATATTATTTATAAGATGGCATAGAATTATAAATACGTATAATAAAAAGTCGAATATTGGTCATTTTTTTGATAATTTTAAGATGGCAAAATAACAGCCATACATATCGTACATTTATTCTGAAATTTACGAATACAATAACTATTGAACTATATTTTCAATGATTATACGATGTGTCCACTTCCGCAGTTGGTCATCCGACTGAATCCATTCCCGAACAAGACCCGAATCGGTTTGATCCGTTTTAGCAGCAGTGCCCAGAATATTTTCTACATGAACGACTACTCCACCAACTTTAACCTGTTGAGAGCAATCGACGAATTGGAATACAAGCCTGGTACGTAGCTAACTTTTTTTACAGGATATTTTGCATGGCATAGTGTAAACGCTTAAGTTTTCATTGCTCTACGATATATGAAATATAGTGAACTATGGTATAATAAACAATACTCGATACAATATATTATCAGATTTAGTATTTATATAATGTATTATAATAATATAAATCGTTATAAATCGTTAAAGCAGTATAATTGAAAAAATAGCAATACTATTTATAATACTCGATATTAGATAATAATTATATAATTATATTATACTAATTTATTTATATAATATACTAATTTATAAAAATCTTTTTAAAATCTATTATCTATTAATCAAGATTCATTCGATATTTATACCGTTATCGGATTATATATATATATGTTAATCGTCTATCCAACATAAACAATTAAACCACGCTCCCATCGCGAAGGTTCCACGAACACCGTACAAGCATTGGATATGGTCATCGACGACCAGTTCCGGTTGCATCGAGGAGCGAGAAAAGGGGTCGTTAATGCCGCTCTAGTAATCACCGACGGAGATCCGTCGACCAACAAGGATGCCCTAGAGGCAGCAGGACTTAAAGTAAGTGTGTCCGTTATCCTGTAAGTTAATGGCAAGACCACCGAGTTTGGAACTAGCGAACCCTCTACTCGGTAATCGTATTCATTCAGTGATGTAGACTGCATCGTATCTATATATATATATATATATATATATATATATATATATAAATACATATAATATTCTGATTATCATATGTACCTGATATACTGATAAATAAAATATAAATAATATTCAATAAAATGTACATAAGATTCTGATTAACAAATTTATTTAATATTCTGATCAACAAATTATATATAAGAAATATAAGTATTCCCCATAGAGCTTATATATATACTATTTTGTAATTGTATTTAAATGAGTATATATTGAAATGTACCCAAGTAACTTCCAATCACAAATTCTTTAAATACATCGTATGTGTTGCGGGTAGTTTACTTAATCCGGAGTAATGTTACGCAGTTGAAACTAAACGACATCGTGACGTTGGCTGTCGGAATCTCACATCGCATTTCGTTGAGTACTCTGGAGAAGATTACTGCCGGTACGAGTACCAGTCGCTTCTGGAGGACCGATAACTTCAACACGCTGTCTACCATGTTGGGAGTCATCGCGGGTAGCGGTTGCGACGTAGAGACCACCGGAGGTTGGGGGCGTGGTTTGGGCGTGGCTTGGGCGTGGTTTGGGCGTGGTTTGGGCGTGGTTTGGGCGTGGTTCGGGCGTGGTTTATTTTAAAAGCTATGTTTTCTAGAATATTAGAGATGTAGAGGCGCAGCCAAGCTGGATGTTATTTAAATCTGAAGCTCTCCATTATAAGAGCATAATATATGTTAAAGGAGTATATCCATAGATAGGTATATATAAATATAGGCCTATCTAAAGGGTATATCTAAAAATGCGCATATCTAATAAAGAAATTATCTATAAATGAGTGTATCTATATATGGACTTAGTCTAATATACACTTTACATAGAGAATACTCGTGTTGTTATTGGCTTTATCCTTAAAGGATGTAAGTATATTGTAAGTTATGCATGGTCTAATGCTAAGCATGCATCCGTGTATATAAGTGGCGCGGTTGACAGTAGAGATGGGCGTGTCATAGTTCAGATCGAGAATCGGACACGCCCCTCCCCCTCCCCCCCCCCCCGATATTCATTGACACTCGTACTCGAACTCGTAGGCAACGGTGCGACAGGAGGCACCGGAAGAACCGGCTCCACCGGCTCCACGGGGCCCAGAGGAGACAAAGGTAGCAAAGGAGATATTGGAAGTACAGGAGCTTCCGGCAAAGATGGACGAAATGGAGACAAGGGTGTGTATACCTATATACCCGCATTCATACATCGCGTACACAAGAAACTATGTAAAGTTTTAATTTAAACATCGTTTATAACCAATATATACGAATATGGTTAAGTTGAAATTATTCTGAAAAATAATCCTCATACATTCCATGTACATTTATTTACATTTATTTGATAAAACAAATAGCTTCACTTATGAAACCTAAAACTAAAAAGCAACTTCTGATGCAACGTCTCTGCGTACGTATGCGATGGTTGGATGTCATATACCGACCTCATTCGACTTTCTCTACTCCCAGGAGATCGAGGTGACAGGGGAAATGGCGGATTCAAGGGAGATAAGGGCGATGGCGGCGATGGTAAACATGGATCCACCGGTCCCACCGGAATGACCGGATCTACTGGTTAGTCGGAGTTCTCCGTGATATGACGAGTAGATCAGACTATGACGCAATGACGTACCTAAAATAGATATAAACATAATATAAGATGATCTCATACATTTGAGCTGTATTCTTATAGACGAATTGTAGTTTACAAATGTGTCATTAGACTCATTAAACCATTAAACTTATAACACCATTACACTTATTACATCATTAAACTTATTACGTCATTATACGATAACCCCGCCATAAAATAAACTATAATTCTCATTGCATGTCACTCCAAAAATTCGTAACCCTAAGATTATTAGCTTACGACCACTTCACTGCGTAGCTCTATGCACAACTCATTAATCACATCACCAAATACCCTTACACCCTATAACCCACACCACTATGATCGTATTCACACTGTCCCCATATGGCCACGTTATATAACCTCCTAATCCAATTACATCAATACCCCATAACTACACTACAAAAGGAAGGAACGGTCGTGATGGAAACAAAGGAGAACGAGGGTCCACGGGCGGCCGTGGAAACACAGGTTTCAAAGGTGACAAAGGAAACACCGGAAACGACGGAAAAGGTAGTTATATAATATCCTGATTGTATGCGGTACGAGCGTGTGTATGCGTGTGAGTGAATGTGCGAATGTATTTAAACGTGTTTTAGTATGCGTGTGTTCGTGTTTACGCGTGTACATACCTGTGTACGTTTGTATCTGTTTTGTATATGCCATACTCGTATATGATATACTCGTATATGATATACACACCTATATGTATGTATGAAGTGATATATACACACATATAGTGTGTACTATATACACACATATAATGTGTACTATATACACACATATAGTGTGTACTATATACACATATAGTGTGTACTATATACACACATATAGTGTGTACTATATACACATATAGTGTGTACTATATACACATATAGTGTGTACTATATACATACATATAGTGTGTACTATATACACACATATAGTGTGTACTATATACACATATAGTGTTTACTATATACACACATATAGTGTGTACTATATACACACATATAGTGTGTACTATATACACATATAGTGTGTACTATATACACACATATAGTGTGTACTATATACACATATAGTATGTACTATATACACATATAGTGTGTACTATATACACACATATAGTGTGTACTAATGCTGACGTAAAGCATCTTGTTATAAAGCAAATCACGGCGTTGTCCTCACTACGACACCCGCGAATTCATTTCACGTTTACTTTTGAATGACAGGTGGTTCCAACGGTAGGGATGGTTCCAAGGGAAGCAGGGGCGACGCCGGCGACAAGGGTGGCAAGGGAAATTCGGGAAAGGACGGCAACTCGGGAAATGATGGATCCAAAGGTTAATTTAAGCTCGCAGCATCATCCTCGCATGCTAGGCACATCTTTACCGAAGTTCCATTAGAAATCGAACGTTGTCCGGTGAGAATGTAAATACAATTATATATTATGGCAAGATGCAATAAACCCTCGTTTAAAGGAAATACCTATACATTTATTTCTAATATCGTAAAATCACGCCATTTCGAATCGAATCCCCAGGTCGTAATGGAGATAGGGGTAACAGGGGTAACGATGGAAATAAAGGATCGAAGGGATCTTCCGGAAACAATGGAAATAATGGAAGGGATGGAAACGACGGTCGAAAAGGAGAACGAGGTATGAAATTCTACATTTCCGTATTTTCTCTTTTTCGTTATAAACCGTAATTGCCAACCTTTAGTGAATTGTGTGATTATCTTGTATTGACCTATAGTTATATTATATAAATTATATGAAATTATATATATTGTATAATACATTTCATTATAAAATAATAACATATATTATTATCATATATGTATATATACATATAAATATAGATAGATAAATAGATATATTATATTAATCATATATTTTATATAATCATATACAACATATATTTTAGAACGTATTATTATACGTTATTATATCTAACAAAAAAATAAACAGTAAATTTAATAAGTAAATTCGACAACATTTGATAATTATTTCTTAGAATTCATCTTTGGAAGTTTATTCCGATATGCAAACGTTTTTAGTTGCAGTAAGGAATTCGGTGTAGTTATTTCTTATAGTGTGTAATGTATGGTGTTTTTTTCAGTATACGTAGGTGTTTTAAGTGTAATGGTTATTAGTTATTAAAAATCAGTGTGTAATATCAAGTAATCTATTATTGTTTCTGTTTTTATTGGTTCTATTGAAAGTTATAGATTAGATATTGATGTTCAGTTATATTTTCTATTGTATATTAGTTCTATTATTGATTTATTAAGTCTGTTAAGTGGTTACGGATTGTTTATGTTTACTCTGTTAACTGTACTCTGTACATTGTACACTGTACATTGTACACTGTACATTGTACACTGTACATTGTACACTGTACATTGTACACTGTACATTGTACGCCGTACACTGTACTATGTACATTGTACACTGTACATTGTACACTGTACATTGTACACTGTACATTGTACACTGTACATTGTACGCCGTACACTGTACTATGTACATTGTACACTGTACATTGTACGCTGTACACTGTACTATGTACATTGTACACCGTACATTGTACACTGTACATTGTACACTGTATATTGTACGCTGTACACTGTACTATGTACATTGTACACCGTACATTGTACACTGTACATTGTACACTGTACATTGTACACTGTACATTGTACGCTGTACACTGTACTATGTACATTGTACACCGTACAACGTACCCTTAGTAAGTAAGTGTGAATCAGGCGTTTAATTCAGAATTTTGTGAATTCTGCATGCGATTATTTTTGTCTAGTGATCTGTGTGTGTTGCTATTAATAGATCGTCAGTTAATGACATATGTTTAATAATATATATTTAATGACATATGTTTAATGATATTTGTTTAATGACATATGTTTATTGACATATGTTTAATGACATATGTTTAATGACATATGTTTAATGACATATGTTTAATAATATATATTTAATGACATATATTTAATGATATTTGTTTAATGACATATGTTTATTGACATATGTTTAATGACATATGTTTAATGACATATATTTAATAATATATATTTAATGACATATGTTTAATGATATTTGTTTAATGACATATGTTTATTGACATATGTTTAATGACATATATTTATTGACATATATTTAATGATATATATTTAATGACATATGTTTAATAATATTTGTTTAATGACATATATTTATTGACATATGTTTAATGACATATATTTATTGACATATGTTTAATGATATATATTTAATGACATATGTTTAATAATATTTGTTTAATGACATATGTTTATTGACATATATTTAATGACATATGTTTAATGACATATGTTTAATAATATGTATTTAATGACATATGTTTAATAATATATATTTAATGACATATGTTTAATGATATTTGTTTAATGACATATGTTTATTGACATATATTTAATGACATATGTTTAATGATATATGTTTAATTACATATGTTTAATGACATATGTTTAATGACATATGTTTAATGATATATGTTTAATGACATAAGTTTAATGATATATGTTTAATGATATATGTTTAATGACAATTGTTTAATGACATATGTTTAATGATATATGTTTAATGACATATGTTTATTAACATATATTTAATGACATATGTTTAATGACATATGTTTAATAACATATGTTTAATTACATATGTTTAATGACATATGTTTAATGACATATATTTAATGACATATGTTTAATGATATATGTTTCATGACATATGTTTAATGATATATGTTTAATGACATATGTTTAATGACATATGTTTAATGACATATGTTTAATGACATATTTTTAATGACATATGTTTAATGACATATGTTTAATGATATATGTTTAATGACATATGTTTAATGACATATGTTTAATGACATATGTTTAATGACATATGTTTAATGACATATGTTTAATGACATATGTAAGTATTTAGAAAGGACATTTTCTAGAGACTAATAAAATGTAATTAATAAATCATAAAACTATTATATAATAATAAGCATTATAGTAAAAGTATTATATTAAAATTTATATATTAAAAGTTTGATTGTAAAATTGTGGTAAAAGTATTATAGTAAAAGTATTGTAGTAAAAATATTATAGTAAAAGTATTATAGTTATAATAGTATATTAATTGTATTATAATAAAATTAGGGTAGTAAAAGTATTATAGTAAAAGTAGTGTAGCAAGAGTAGTGTAGTAAAAGTAGTGTAGTAAAAGTAATGTAGTAAAAGTGTAGTAAAAGTAATGTAATAAAAGTAATGTAGTAAAAGTAATGTAGTAAAAGTAATGTAGTAAAAGTAATGTAGTAAAAGTAGTGTAGTAAAAGTAATATAGTAAAAGTGTAGTAAAAGTGTAGTAAAAGTAGTATAGTAAAAGTGTAGTAAAAGTAGTATAGTAAAAGTAACGTAGTAAAAGTGTAGTAAAAGTAATGTAATAAAAGTAGTGTAGTAAAAGTAATGTAATAAAAGTAATGTAGTAAAAGTAATGTAGTAAAAGTAATGTAATAAAAGTAATGTAGTAAAAGTAATGTAGTAAAAGTAATGTAGTAAAAGTGTAGTAAAAGTAATGTAATAAAAGTCATGTAGTAAAAGTAATGTAATAAAAGTCATGTAGTAAAAGTAGTGTAGTAAAAGTGTAGTAAAAGTAATGTAATAAAAGTAATGTAGTAAAAGTAGTGTAGTAAAAGTAATGTAGTAAAAGTCTAGTAAAAGTAATGTAATAAAGTAATGTAATAAAAGTAATGTAGTAAAAGTAATGTAATAAAAGTAATGTAGTAAAAGTGTAGTAAAAGCAATGTAGTAAAAGTATAGTAAAACTAGTACAGTAAAAGTAATGTAGTAAAAGTAGTATAGTAAAAGTAATGTAGTAAAAGTGTAGTAAAAGTAATGTAATAAAAGTAATGTAGTGTAGTAAAAGTAATGTAATAAAAGTGTAGTAAAAGTAGTGTAATAAAAGTAATGTAGTAAAAAGTAGTGTAGAAAAGTAATGTAGTAAAAGTGTAGTAAAAGTAATGTAGTAAAAGTAGTGTAGTAAAAGTAATGTAGTAAAAGTCTAGTAAAAGTAATGTAATAAAGTAATGTAATAAAAGTAATGTAGTAAAAGTAATGTAATAAAAGTAATGTAGTTAAAGTGTAGTAAAAGCAATGTAGTAAAAGTATAGTAAAAGTAGTACAGTAAAAGTAATGTAGTAAAAGTAGTATAGTAAAAGTAATGTAGTAAAAGTGTAGTAAAAGTAATGTAATAAAAGTAATGTAGTGTAGTAAAAGTGTAGTAAAAGTAGTGTAATAAAAGTAATGTAGTATAGGTAGTGTAATAAAAGTAATGTAGTAAAAGTAATGTAGTAAAAGTAATGTAGTAAAAGTGTAGTAAAAGTAGTGTAATAAAAGTAATGTAGTATATTATTCAAGATTCCATGATAACTTATTTATTTAGTATTCATATGATTACTATTATATCTCAATATAATATATTGTATTAAATGGCATACTACTTAATAACATAATCTTGAATTAAATACGAAAGTATAGCATTAAATCTAGTACTTAAAGCAATGTTAGATAACAGTACATATATAGAATATACAAATACATTATGATCTAAGTTAGTTATATAATTGGGCATTACTGATGCTGTCTTATTTCTAATAGGTAAAGATGGAACCAATTCTAACGGAGGTAATGGAGCCACTGGAGCTACGGGGGTAGAGGGTCGCGATGGACGAAAAGGAAATAATGGTGCTACAGGAAATAACGGACGAGACGGTATGGCTTCGATTCACCTGTACTTTAACCTACATTATAAGTATAAATAGCATTATTTAATATACCATTGATAATATACTATGACGACGCCTAATTCACATTTTCTGCGGCATATATCTATTCGGTGATCTCTGAACCTCGATCTATTACATTCGCCTCTCTCCCGTTCACAGGTAGTCGTGGAGATATCGGCCGCACTGGTGGTACGGGAATGACCGGAATTAGTGGAAGGACAGGGGCGACCGGGCGTACAGGACCCATGGGTCCAACTGGTTCTACTGGTCAGTTTCGCATGCGAGTTGTATATCTATTGATCACCGTTATTGCGGCCTGGAATATATAGTTTTATGTCTTCTATATGTGTCCATAGATTATTTTAATTTTTAATAATATATAGATGTATTAAAATAGAAGTTTTACCTCTACCTCTACCTCTACCTCTAACTCTACCTCTACCTCTACCTCTAACTCTACCTCTACCTCTACCTCTAACTCTACCTCTACCTCTACCTCTACCTCTACTTCTTCCTCTACCTCTACATCTAACTCTAATTCTACCTCTACCTCTACCTCTAACTCTACATCTACCTATACCTCTACCTCTACCTATACCTCTACCTCTACTTCTTCCTCTACCTATACCTATACCTCTACCTCTACCTCTACCTCTACCTCTACTTCTACCTCTACCTCTACATCTACCTCTACCTCTAACTCTACCTCTACATCTACCTCTAACTCTACCTCTACATCTACCTCTACCTCTACCTCTACCTATACCTCTACCTCTACCTCTACCTCTACTTCTTCCTCTACCTCTACCTCTACCTTTACCTCTAACTCTACCTCTACCTCTACCTCTAACTCTACATCTACCTATACCTCTACCTCTACCTATACCTCTACCTCTACTTCTTCCTCTACCTATACCTATACCTCTACATCTAGCTCTACCTATATCTCTACCTCTACCACTCTCTACTTCTCTCTACCTTAAACTCTACCTCTACCTCTATTTCTACCTCCACATCTACCTCTACTTCTACCTCTACCTCTACTTCTACATATACCCCTATATCTACCGCTACTCCTAGATATATCTTTATGTCAACCTTAACCTCTACTCGTATCTCCGCATATACTATTCTTCTCAACTCAATATCTTTAACCCCAGGATCGGTGGGTAATGATGGAAAAAAAGGAGCCATTGGGAATAGCGGTCGTGACGGAAGAGCTGGGTCCACTGGGTCATCAGGTAGTGATGGGCGTGACGGTAGAAAAGGTCAAAGTGGACGCGACGGCACCAAAGGTGTAAACGGAAATGACGGTAGGTGGCGATAACTAAAACGAAGCTGTATTTGTAACCTACATTTATTGCGCAAGTTGTATGTAATGTATACAGTATAATATATACTGTATACTGTATACTATGTACACTGTACATATAAAGTGAATTAAAAAGTAAAATACATATATAGTAAAAGAACGTTAGTTTACAGGATAGAGGGTTTGGTCACATACTAAGAATTTAAATAAACGCTTCAAAATAAATAAAGTGCAATAAAGTTATGTAACATAATTTCGTACAAATTTTTATTAAATTTAAATTAAATATATATTATATTATAATCTTCGTATATTTTTTAACATATCATGAATGCTAATACAATCATAAATAAGTGATTTTGAATTTAGTTTTGAATTTATGTATAATAAAATATAATTTAAATCTCCTGTACAGATCCTGTAAGTATAGTTATACAATATTATAACATCATATATAGTACAGCATTGAAAACACAATATCTATCCCAAATAAATATAGTGCACCATAAGATTACTTCTTGAATATGTAATAATTATTAAATAATCATTAATAAATTACGAGAAAAAAGATAAATGACGATATTATTTTAATACATAATTAACTGTTTATTATATAGATTGGTATTAGTTTAGTGATAGTTAACTAATCCACAATTTTAAAGTATTTATATTTAAACTACTAGTTAAAATATCGGTAAACTACCAACTAGAATTCTCTACTCACTACATTACTTCCACCAAATCCTTTCATCTCAATTTCTCCTATAAGGTTTACCCTCTATTCATCTCATGACCTACTCTTATCTTCCTTTATTCTTATCTTCCTCTGCTCACCTCCTTGCCACTCCTGGATCATATCAATCTACTGTCATTAATCCTCAGACCATACTACCACAGCTATTCCCAAAAACTCTAACAAACCTACCCATATATTATTATCTATTAGGTCGTGACGGCAGGGAAGGTCAGACCGGAGCTACTGGTGTACGTGGAAATACAGGTTTTAAAGGTGATCGAGGACGAGATGGAAAGGATGGAAACGTCGGAACTGGTTAGGAATAAAGTTAAATTCAAAAACTCATGTCATTAAAAATAGTAGATTTAACAATTCGATTTATAGATATTATATAATTTGTTGTTTTTAATTCTAAAATAATTATTAAATTAATTATAATTGATTAGTTATTCTATAGATGAATGAGTATATGTTGAACAATACGCGAGCAAGAGTGAAATAACTACTGAAAGTGTGTGTGTGGCTGGGTATATGCGTGTGTGCGAGTGCGGTCGTTGCATCTTAATACACCACTTTCCACATCTAGGTGCCACTGGAAGAGACGGCCGCGATGGTTCCAAGGGAAGAAAAGGAGAATTCGGCTCCAAAGGAAGCTCCGGAAGGGATGGCAGGGACGGTACCAAAGGGTCAACAGGCGATCGCGGAAGAGATGGTTCAAAGGTAACTTTTGATATTGTATTGTGACGCATAATAACACATGGTGACAGATATCACTATATAATTACATATAATAACATATGGTTACATAAAGCAAAATATATTATACATAATACATATTATAATAATATATACTATCATATAGTAAAATATAGTAACATATAGTAACATATGATATTATATTGTAATATATAATATGTGTTTATCAGCGGGAATTGCGGTATATTCAAACCAATGTTATTAATATATATATATATATATATATATCGGTGGCCATATATATAGAGTCTTTTCTCTATAACTCTCTGAAAATTCTAAGGGTTCCAGAGGAAATGAAGGTGTCACAGGAAACAGAGGTTTAAATGGGCGTGACGGCGGTAAGGGTTCAAAGGGAGAACGAGGACGAGATGGGAAATTGGTCAGCGCTAATACCGGAGCGACAGGAAGAACCGGAAAAACCGGAATGTCCGGAATCACCGGTTAGAAGCTGTATGTCGTACAATGTACGGGATGCACGATGATTCACGGTGGAGAATGTACGAAGTATTATTATGATTATTATAGATAACGTTATTGTTATAGTTATTGTATGTATTCGGTGAATTACTTTCATCGCGTATCAGGTTTGAGAAAGTTAATTTAACTTATAACTATCAATAGATAACGTAACATCTCATCGGAGTTGATATAATATAATGTATTCTTGTATTAATATATGGACCATTAATAATATAGGGCGTAATGAGATCTTTACGATAGATTTATCTACGGATAAATATGGAAAATGAGTTTTAATCCTTTCGATTATAATTGAAATTGTTTGTTGCAACTGGTGAGTAATTCACTCGATCAACCAGTTATGTAAGATTTTGTAGAAGCATTAGATGAGCAAACGGATATCAAAATAATAAGGAAATATTATATAAGAATGCAGTGCGAAAAAATAGCCCCAATGTTAACGAGGGCTTCAATTGTAATCCACTACAATTGAATATATATAATTGAACGCATTATTGGTATCATTTTATCTCACAGTATAATGGTGTCACCGTTAATGCCACCCCTTCTGTATTCCAGGTGCCACAGGTGCTGGAGGACCCACGGGCTCTACCGGGAAAACCGGAAGAACTGGAGCTAATGGTAGGGATGGACGTGGCGGAAACAAGGGTACTGCCGGATCCACGGGTAGGGATGGACGCGATGGAAATAAAGGAATAGCTGGTTAGTGATAATTATTATTTGTATTATTATAATTAATAATTATAATAATAATAATAATAATAATAATAATAAAAATAATAATAATAATAATAATAATAATAATAATAATAATAATAATAATAATAATAATAATAATAATAATAATAATAATAATAATAATAATAATAATAATAATAATAATAATAATTGTAATAACAGTAATAATAGTAATAGTAATTGTACTAATAATAATAGTAATAGTAATAATAATAGTTATAGTAATAATAATAGTAATGGTAATGGTAATGGTAATGGTAATGGTAATGGTAATATTAGTGATGATGATGATGATGATGATGATGATGATGATGATGATGATGATGATACGACTAACTACGACTAACTAAATCCCTTAGGATCTACTGGACGAGATGGTCGATCTGGAAACAAGGGAATAGCTGGAGATAGGGGAACAGATGGCAGGAATGGAAGAGATGGATCCACGGGATCGAGTGGAAAAGATGGACAGAGGGGATCTAGAGGAGATGTTGGACGTGACGGATTGGCCGGTTAGTGGATACGTCATAGCGGTTGCGTCATAATATGCATGATAGCGTCCAGTTACTCGCAATCAGTACAATATGGCGTCAAAGTTATTAGCATATTATATATTATATAACCCACTTATCGTGACCTCTACAAATCCTTAGTTATATATCTTAGTACTGTACGCCTGATACATGGCATTACGTAACAGCTTAATTATTTAATTCGCTGATATAGTCCTTTTCGCTTAGGGGCTTCCGGTGCTACTGGCAGGGATGGACGCGATGGAGTCCAGGGTTCAACAGGTCGTGACGGCAGATTCGGTAACACGGGGAAACAGGGGAACAATGGAAAGGACGGAGTGCAAGGATCCACGGGGAGAGATGGGCGAGATGGGCAAAAAGGTTATTATGTATATAAGGAGTGTGTGATTATCTGGAATTGCGTGTGCGGGTGTATGTACAGGTATGCGTGCGGTTGCGTGTGCGGTTGTACGTGGTGTGTAGGATTGCGTGTGTGTGTGTGTAAATATGTGGATATGAGTTTGGTACGTATGAGGGTTTGTATACGGTATGCGGAATGCGGTGTACGGGTGTGTGTGTGTGTGTGAGTGTGTGAGTGTGTGTGTGTGTACGGGCGTGTGTGTGTGTGTGTGTGCGCGTGTGTTTGTGCGTGTGTGTGTGTGAGTGTGTGTGTGTGTACGGGCGTGTGTGTATGTGTGTGTGTATGTGTGTGTGTGCATGTGTGTGTATGATTGTGTGTGTGTGTACGGGCGTGTGTGTGTATGTGTGTGTGTGTGTGTGTGTGTGGGGGCGTATGTGTGTGTATGTGTATGTGTGTGTATATGTGTGTGTGTATGTGTGTGTGTGTAGGGGTGTGTGTGTGCGTGTGTGTGTGAGTGTGTGTGTGTACGGGCGTGTGTGTGTATGTGTGTATGTATGTGTGTGTGTGCGTGTGTGTGTATGAGTATGCGTGTGTGTGTGTGTACGGGCGTGTGTGTGTATGTGTGTGCGTATGTGTGTGCGCGTGTGTGTGAGCGCGTGTGTGTGAGCGCGTGCGTTTGTGGGGGTGTGTGTGCGTGTGTGTATGCGTGTGTGTGTGTGAGTGTGTGTGTGGGGGTATGTGTGCGTGTATGTGTGTGAGTGTGTGTGTGTGTGGGTGTATGTGGATATGTTGGTGAGGCATGATGATACCAGGATGTACTTTATTCTCTGTTTATCTAAACTGAACTACGAGTTATGTCACTATATGCCATTATTATCAACAGTTGATTTCTTACACTTCGGCTCCACATTTAAGCTCCACCCACTCCGCGATATTTTGACACACTTCATCATTTGAATACTAATCTATCTCAGAATATTGTAATCCTAGTCTATCATACGATAGTTAACCACGCCCCTCGATTATCTAGGTAACACCGGAGATAGGGGTAGAGATGGAAATTCCGGAAACAAAGGAGATCGCGGTAACGACGGGATAAAGGGGAAAGAGGGCAACATTGGACGAGATGGAAGAGATGGAGTGAAGGGGACACGGGGTGAAGGCGGGAACACAGGAGGAACAGGTTTGTTGGTGCATATTAAGTTAATGGGTATCGCTTATGTAATGTTATGGTTGTGCATTTGAAGTGGCAGCCGGATTTGCGAGGAACAATGGAATAATTATTTCCAATATGAATTGATATACATTATTACATTAAAGAATTACCTCAATATTAATATTCATGTATACTGTACAATGTACAGTGTACACTGTACATTGTACACTTTACATTGTACACTGTACATTGTACACTGTACATTGTACACTGTACATTGTACACTGTACATTGTACACTGTACATTGTACACTGTACATTGTACACTGTACATTGTACACTGTACACTGTACACTGTACACTGTACACTGTACATTGTACACTGTACATTGTACACTGTACATTGTACACTGTACATTGTACACTGTACATTGTACACTGTACATTGTACACTGTACATTGTACACTGTACA
>OZ038316.1:9751638-9899772 GCA_964035775.1 Osedax frankpressi
GGAAACAACGGTGAAGCCGGAGCCACGGGTTCGAGCGGAAACACCGGCAGTGCTGGATCTACGGGATCCAGCGGTTCTTCCGGTCAGAAAGGAATACAGGGTGCCAACGGTTCAACGGTCAGTAAAGCCAAATGTTACGATAAATAATTATATTCCGGTATGAAGTGCCGATTTAAATTAATATTATTGATACATCGCAATTGATTATAACATAGATATAGTTCTAAATGCAACAAACAAAGTCACAAGTACATTTTAATCATAAATAATATATAGAGTATATATATATATATATATATATATATATATATATATATATATATATATATATATATATACAGAATAAATATAATAAATTCTCAATTTTTTTATAATAAAAAACATAAAGATCTATAATATAGAATACTGCTAGAAATCAATAACCGGTTCCACATGACAATGTAATATAATGTATTTGAAATCAAAATGATCTATATATTTATCAATTCAACTGTTCTCTAGATATAATCAATATATTACACTAAATAAAATAATATGCGCGGATTGGTTATAAAGGAATGTTAGAGAATATCATTTTAAGAAAATAAATACATAAACAATATAGGAAATACATATACACACACACAGACACACACATCAACATACACACACACACACTTAAATATATACACACACATATACACACCAACATACACGCACACATACACACACACACACACACACACACACACACACACACATACACACATACAAATACTCACATCCGTTTACACACATACAAACATATTCATAGGGAGATAAAGGAGATATAGGAAATAACGGTATCCAAGGAAGCACAGGGGAAACAGGTAAACGTGGAGAGAAGGGAAGAACAGGAGCTACCGGAGCCACCGGAAGTACTGGAAAACAGGGTATCAAAGGAGAAGCAGGAAGTCTGGTAGTCGCTGCTGCAATGGCTGCAAATGGTTCAAATCTAGGCCATCTAGGCATATGACCAACACAAAAATAAACATAATGACATAATTAGTATATTACATTTTTTGAATTTTGAATATATCAAAAATATCTTTAATATAAAGAAATATTTGTAAAATTGTTACATAATATTAAAAAAACGAAATCACTTTTTTTAATACCAACTGTAACACATATTACCTTCATTATCTGGATTATTTGCCGGGTATTGTAATAAAAACATACTGTATGTAAAACATACGGTAAATACACTATATACAGCATATATACTGTCTATATAACAACAATCCAACGTGCATATATGAATGGCTATGTTAGGGTACTTAATGTAACGACTGTAAAGAAATGTATTTAACTGTATTCACCCAGGAATGCAACTATCGCAAATGGCGGGAATACCGGGAAGACCTGGTCCTCCTGGAGGTTAGTAGGAGGTTAAATTTGTGCTTAGCGATGAATCCAGACGATCATTCTATAGAAACGTCAACTATATTACTAGATCTACAGCACGAGTTAAGCCAAGATAACGTTGTTGTACTTGTTACTCGATAATTACGGCAAATATTAAATAACTATACTAACTAGAACTAAATTGTATCCACGACAACCTCTTTCTTATGCAACTAACTAACCACGCCCCTCCAAACTCCTAATAACTAACCACGCCCCTCCCAACTCCTAATAACTAACCACGCCCCTCCCAACTCTTAATAACTAACCACGCCCTCCTAACTCCTAATAACTAACTACACTCCTCATTACTAATAAACACTAACTACACCCCTCACTACTGCCCTCACTACACCCCTCACTACTGCCCTCACTACACCCCTCACTACTCCCCTCTCTAACTACAACCCTCACTACTACTAACCACTAACTACTCCCCCCACTACTCCCCTCTCGAACTACACACCTCACTACTCCCCTCACTACACCCCTCCCAACTCCTATTAACAAACTACACCCCTCACTACTACCAACCACTAACTACACCCCCCCCCACTACTCCCCTCTTTAACTACACACCTCACTACTCCTAACCACTAACTACACCCCTCACTACACCCCTCACTACACCCCTCACTACACCCCTCACTACACCCCTCCCAACTCCTAATAACTAACTACACCCCTCCCAACTCATAATAACTAACTACACCTCTCACTACTATCAACCACTAACTACACCCCTCACCACTACTAACCACTAACTACACCACTCACTACTCCCCTCACTAACTACACCCCTCATTACTCTCCTCACTAACTACATCCCTCACTACTCCTAACCACTAACTACACCACTCACTACTCCTAACCACTAACTACACCCCTCACTACTCTCCTCACTAACTACACCCCTCACTACTCCTAACCACTAACTACACCCCTCACTACTACTAATCACTAACTACACCACTCACTACTCCTAACCACTAACTACACCTCTCACTACTCCCCTCACTAACTACACCCCTCATTACACCTAACAACTAACTACACCACTCACTACTCCCCTCACTAACTACACCCCTCATTACACCTAACCACTAACTACACCACTCACTACTCCCCTCACTAACTACACCCCTCACTACTCCTAACAACTAACTACACTACTCACTACTCCCCTCACTAACTACACCCCTCATTACACCTAACCACTAACTACACCCCTCACTACTCCTAACAACTAACTACACCACTCACTACTCCCCTCACTAACTACACCCCTCACTACTCCTAACCACTAACTACACCCCTCACTACTCTCCTCACTAACTACACCCCTCACTACTCCTAACCACTAACTACACCCCTCACTACTATTAACCACTAACTACACCCCTCACTACTCCTAACAACTAACTACACCACTCACTACTCCTAACCAATAACTACACCCCTCACTACTCCCCTCACTAACTACACCACTCACTACTCCTAACCAATAACTACACCCCTCACTACTCCCCTCACTAACTACACCCCTCATTACACCTAACTACTAACTACACCACTCACTACTCCCCTCACTAACTACACCCCTCACTACCTCTAACCACTAACTACACCCCTCACTATACCTAACCACAAATTACAACCCTTACTACATGACACTCACCACGTCCTAACCCATCACGTGTATTACCTAGTTACTGGCGAGAACGAATGTCGACATCACAATGGAGGATGTCAGGACATTTGCGTTGACACTTACGATTCATTCTACTGCGCATGCTCGTCTGGCCGTAAAGTAGGCCAACAAAGCACAGAGTGTAAAGGTACATAACCTTTGACCTGTTAGAAGTGATACTTTACTTCTTAGTAAATTATACTTTTTCCATATTATATATCCATAACCGGCATTTATAATAATAGCCATTGTACTTTAGTCTTTATCGTGTGTAGTTGTCAAACCGGAAATTACAACTACTTTGATTTCGTCAAACAATATTATAAGACGCCTGATTACACTATCATGCAAATAGATTATTAACAAGTCGATGATTTAAGAGGAATTACATTACGGAATTGATTAAATAATAATACAATTTTACATTTTACAGACGGAAACATTAAATTCGAAAATTCAAAAGGTAAGACTAACTATGTATAGGCAGTTCCCTAGTAGGTTTTAATATTAACAAATAGTAATGGATATTAATATATATTAATAAATATTAATACAAATTAATAAATAATAATAGATATTAATAAATACTAATACAAATTAATAAATATTAATAAATATTAATAAATATTAATAAATATTAATAAATATTAATAAATATTAATAAATATTAATAAATATTAATAAATATTAATAAATATTAATAAATATTAATAAATATTAATAAATATTAATAAATATTAATAAATATTAATAAATATTAATAAATATTAATAAATTGATCAAATAAAATAACTCTTGCTAGTTTTCTGTCTCATTTCCCACACCATAATGTAAACACCCAGAATATGATACCAACTATTATACACAAACCCCTACACATATCCCTACACATACCCCTACACTTACCCCTACACATACCCCTACACATACCCCTACACATACCCCTACACATACCCCTACACATACCCCTACACATACCCCTACACATACCCCTACACATACCCCTACACATACCCCTACACATACCCCTACACATACCCCTACACATACCCCTACACATACCCCTACACATACCCCTACACATACCCCTACACATACCCCTACACATACCCCAACAAATACCCCTACCCATACCCCTACACATACCCCTACACATACCCCTACACATACCCCTACACATACCCCTATACATATCCCTACATATACCCCTACACATACCCCTACACATACCCCTACACATAGCTACTACTCACCCTACTACTCACCCTACTACTCACCCTACTACTCACCCTACTCCACACCCTACTCCTCACCTTACCAATCTACATTAACAATACCCATAACCACTCAAATAAATACGCCACGCCCCTCAATGCACAATAATAAACCCCTGAACTATACCCAAACTATGTCCCAAATCACCGCCATAATACCACTACACCTCCTATCTAGTATTAGTATTTAAGTCGTCTTACCACGCCTAGTAATCTAACCACGCCCACCAATGTACAGCAATACACCTCTAACCACGCCCCTAATCACGCACCCAATCGCCGCCAGACTGTCACCGCACCGCCGACCTCGTTTTCGTATTGGAGTCGTCTAACAACAACACGCAAGATTGGCAGGACAAACTCAACCTAATACAGGACGTGGTCGAGAGGCTGGACATCACCAGCACCTCGATCAACGTGGGTCTCGTGCAGTACGGACCTTTCGCTCAGAGCAAGATCTTCCTGTATCAGTACGTGTTCAGCAGGGAGATCATGCAGGTGAGTAGGACGACGATACGAAATGTGACGAATGTGTGGAATGTGTGGAATGTGTGGAATGTGTGGAATGTGTGGGAATGTGTGGAATGTGTGGAATGTGTATTGAAAGTTTGCCTAGCGACGTATTAATCGTTCACATATTACTAATGTGTAAATATAAGTATATGTGTATAAACACTGTCTTACCACTGCCTCTATCTACTAAGCCACGCCCTTCCAAACTAAATAACTAAATGAAAACTCCTCCTTACTATTTACTAAACCACATATCTTCCTCACTCGATTACATCGCGTATTCCCCACTATTCTCTCATCTACGCCACCTGCACTCTTTTTTATCCGAGCCACGCCCCGTTTCCGGCGCGTCCGCCTAAACCACGCCCCCCGGCGCCGCCCCAGGTGATCAGCACGATACGGCCGATGTCGGATACGACGTTGTTCCCCACGCAACGAGGCAATGGCGTTGCTAAGGCGTCGCTAGGCCGCAGTAATCTGGCGTCGGGTCTACGCGCCATGCGACATTCGTTGTTCCGTAGTCGCGCCGGCAATAGAGCGGATTCGCCCGATATCGCGATAGTGATATCTGACCGCGCCCCTTCGTCCAGCCAACACGATAACGAGGTTAGCGGTTCGACGACTGCTTAATGCATGGCAACCAGTAATGAAATAACGATTAACGTAAATAAGTATTAATGTAAACCCGTACGCGATAGGTACCTATTACTCGCAGCCAATTAACCTAAAAAACATATACGACGACACGATTATCCTTAGCAACCGATTGTTTCAACATTCCGGTAAACATAGCAACCGCATTGAGTAACCACGCCCTCCTGCAAATAGTCCTAAGATAACAATACATTCATTAGCTTAAGTGAGCTTAAGAACGACTTAAACGACTTACAAATCACCGACAATACCCGGTTACCATAACAACCCTCGACCGACAGATGGAAGCCAACCTCGCCGAAGCGAACGGAGTACGGCTGATTACGCTCTCCGTGCATCAGCGGGGTGGCGACGCCGCCAGCCAACTACTTCCGGGAATAGCTTCCGGTAAAGAGTTTAGTCACGTGCTCGCCGTCGACGAATCGCTGAGTCACATCGTAGAGAAGCTCCACGATCAGGTACACGATTCCGCCGCCGAAATCTGCCCCAAGGACACAATGAAAGGTAGATATAAACTAAACCGCTCACCCTGAGCCGCCTGGTATAACTTCCGCTATAAAAACGCTTACTTAAAATAGCAGTTGGCTTTTTAATATATAATTGGAGTTGCAATATTACATAATAATTGTAAGTAATGTGGTTTTAAACATAAATATCGCACCAATATTTCATTAATTAATGTAATAAAATAAATAATGTTCAACCTTTAACCTTTATAGACGGTATGTTCTGTAAGCCGACTCTGCAAGGAAATCGTCAGTGTTTCTGTAGGACCGGCGAGAAGGTGAAACCGCTTAACAGTACACGTTGTCAGAGTTGGTACTAACCGAGTGTCGACCTGTTGACCTTTAACAACGAATTTACATAGCGGACAGCATATTCATATAGCTTCTCTTCGCATCCAACTTCAACCAGTTATATCTTTTTATACGCCCTTACCGGAGATTTAATCGAATACATATTTCGAAGCAAGCACACAAATAGAGTATGTTATCCAATAGCATTCATTTGTAATACAACTACAAATAAATATACTCTGCATAAACTTTCAATATTAGTCTCTAAAGTTGACCTTTACCTTTATGCTGTAATTCTTCCGACCAATTACCATCGAATACACGTGGATATCTAGTTCCCGACGACCTTAATATTACCTTCGACCTCATATCCATTAGATACATAGTCCTTCGTATTCTAAATACTACAAACCCAGATTTACATTAACCATAAGTCAGTGATTTCAATGCGTGCATTCGTTGAGTTCTGAACCCTGACCTCCGTAGATGTAAACGAATGCGACAAACGTAATGGGGGCTGCGAACAATACTGCACGGACACAGAAGGCTCTTACTTCTGCCATTGCGGAAAGGAGTACATCCTGGCAGAAGACCGCAGATCGTGTATAGGTTGGTTTGCAAGCGACCTACGAACTTTTATTAATTTGTAGTCGATGGAATCAGCGAACCGTAAATGGAATGTCTGCAATATAACTGCCTTCAATATTACTACATGAGAGAATCACAATTGTTTATTTACAATTTCTTTTTCTAATTCATTCTTCGCATATCCTTCCTAATAATCTCTATTATTGAATTACCTTCTTTGATTCACCTTCCATATATATATATATATATATATATATATATGTATATATATATATATATATATATATATGTATATATATATATATATATATATATATATATACCTGATTATCTTACCATTCAATGTTGCTATGATCTTCTCTCATTTCATAATTTATAAATAAATACTCCTGTAATTCTATATCCCTCAACACTTCTCCCATTATCACTAGTGCACTGAAATATCCATCTACTCCCCAACTTCAATGTTGTGCATCTTCAGATAACAAATCCATTCAATCTATTATTAAATATCATTGACAATTTCAGAATAAATGTTAACCAGTTATATGCTTCTCGTTAGCAAGATTAATGATATAAATTCACCTTGTATCGGAATTACATTATTATACGCAAGTTTGAATTTACATCTCGAGTATTCAGTCTCCGAACAGATCTCACACGATTCTCTTCTGTACACGTAGGAATGAAATATGCGAAGGGGACGCAACGTTCCGCCCTGTCGAACACGATACTGGGAATCTCCGGTACGCTGGCCGTATCCAACGTCGTGCTGTTGGTAGCACTGGTGGCCGTATGTCTATGGTGGAAGGCGAGGAAGGATAACGGAACTACGGCCGATGACCGAGACGACAGCTGCAGTCAAGCCGGACTGGTGCGGTCAGCCCATCCATCGCATTTCGACTCGGTGAACGTGAAGCTTGCGGTGAAGGCGGGCTTCGCAAACCCCGGCTTGCAGAATTAGAATGAAAGGCGGAACGCGAGAAACGCCCACATTCCAAATACACACGCGCGCGCAGACCAAAAATTTTTACACATTTTAGGCATTGAATTTTTTTTTATCATTTTATATATTGCATACATTTTTACATACAATTTAATTATAATTAATAGAACTATTAGAAATCTAGGAATTTACCCATATTTTATACCTATTTATAGCAATACAATAATGCGCTTAGTTATTTAGTATTATACGAAAACTAAATAAATATAAATTAAAATTTCTTAACCTTCCTTGTTTAATTAATAAAATATGAATTCGCTAATTTCAATTTATAAAAAAATATAGTATAAAATATTAATAAATTTATTATTTATATTAATTTTTATATTGATTATATTATTCTTATTAACTTATTAGAAAGAATAATTCAGTAACAATTAATCAAATATAACAAATTAAGAATACATTATGTTATCCTGATCATATATAAGATTTCAATAAAAAGGTTTTTATAATATTTATTTCTATAAAATTAAAAGGAATGTAGCGTAATTTAGCGCTTTTTAAACCCATATTTCTTCCGTTCATAGAACAGATCCGTTTTAGCACTTCCCAGATTTACAATCTTTGGACATCCATCTCTCTGTTTAAATATAAAGTTTACAAAAATAGAGCAATCAAATTTAATAACATAATAATTAATTATAATTTTATTAATATAAATTATATATAAATATTATGTCTGTATCATACTTTTTAATTAATACAAATATTATTTTAAAAGATATTAAAACTTTAGTTAATAGATATTTGATTACCATATTATATTATAGGAGTTATTCCATGCAATGTTAACATACCTATGCTAACAGAAAGGTAACTTTAATAGCATAACTATGTAAACATAATGGATATTGTATTTAGTCAATATATACAACATTAATCAATATATACAACATTATGGGTTCAATTAGGTTTATATCACATTATTTTCAAATTTAATTTTAAGCAGAGCTTAAAAGAAACATTTACAAAAGTAAAAGTTTTTCAAAATTGTTATCCTTAAACTAATATTATAAGAAATAAAAAAATATGTATTGATTAAAAATGATTACATATATGCCGGATTTCTTATATATGTATAATAACACATAACACACATTATGTATATCAAAAATGATGTCTATACGATTAAATGTGTGTTAAATGCATTCACAAGATAAATTTTAATTCAAAATTAAATAGAAATCATAGCAATACTTGTTTAATATTTATAACAATTTGAGCATATGTATAGTAAAAATGAAATGGTAATAATCTGTACTGGTAACATATTTAAGTCCTAAATCATGTAGATTCGATAAGATATCATTATCTATGCTAAATTTGCAAGAAAATTAAACATATAATAAAAAATTATCAATATTAAAAGTCCGTTTTATGAAACATCTAATTCCATGGGATGTTTTTGATATCAATAAAATAAATATAACCAAAATATGAACCCAGAATATTTTTTAAATAATTCCAGATGTAAAACATAAATATAAGTTTCAATGATATATATAAGATATATACAGCTTACTTTTTATAAATTTGATGATATTCAATATTGAAAGATAAGAAAAAGATATACATCAAAATACGAATTAAAATATAAATTTCAGATTTTTTTGAAGGATAAAGCCTGATTTCGATATAATGATTTTGTTATACTATTAATTGGTATTTATGAACATTATTTACTTCAAAAATTATAATTAATTTTAACATCAAATATTATTTCACAAAATTTATCAAATAAAATATCTCTAATAAAATATCAGCATGATTCATGACTTGAAATCATATATTAAACGTGAAAATATGGAATTTTTAATGAATTTTAATAAAAATGTTATCAAAATATATTAAATCATGATAACAAATTTAATTTCCAATGTACCTATAGTTAATATTCTATTTTATAGGATTTTTACTACAAAACATTATATATCAAGTTTAATATATAATAAGTTCAATTAATACTCATCAAACTATTTATTTATATATTTATCAAACAATCTCGAACAAATTGAAAACTATTTAAGAAAATTGTCTAAAAAGTATAGATTTGATTTGCTTATTTAGAAGTTTATATCTATATCTACACTGTCAATTTATATATTATGTATCTGTGATTGAGAAAATTACCAAAAAAATATGATGTTCAATATAGATTATATATGATTTACAACTACGACGAATTAAAACGAACGTCTTTCTCGAGTAGCGAGCATTCCTTGCAATAGTAGGCATCCGAGATGCCTGGACCTCCGCATATCACGCAGCGACCCTGGTACGACCCGTAGTTACACTCGTCGCAGATACGCACCAACGCACACGGACGCACGTACGAATCGCAAACCACGCACTTGCCATCGCCTGCACCGGTGAATGGGCGGAAAATAGGATGAAGATTACGTTAATCGTAAAACAATGAATTTATAGGCCTAGAACTAGACGAATACAATGCATAGATGACATTACCAAACAATATTTACAATCGTCGTGCAATAAACATGATTTTAATCATATAATTATTATATACTAAAAATTAATATAACTATTAAAATGCTTATACTTACATTTTTCGCAGAGACGTCCAATAGCTGGAAATATTAATTTTAATATTATAATTAGCGTAACAGAATAAAATAAATTTACAATTACACATTAATTTATATTGTTTATGATCATTTATATATTTATGAAATTTAATAATTAGAATATTAATTGGAATATAACAACATTGATTTTTAATAAATCATTTTATTAAGTCAATAATTTATCTTAATATATTCGGGTATGAGCCTGTTGGTAAGTTCAATAAATAGATCACACAAATACCTATAAATGTCACTGTTAATATAAAATAATTACATAATTTGGATAAATATGTGTAAGGTAATATATTAATTGTTAAACACATATATATAAATATCTATTTTTATGCATTCAATATAATAGCAAGACATGTTATTAACTAAAATAATACTATATTATAGTTAATAGTATCATCATTATATAATATTATTTTATATTATAGTGTATATCATATAATACATGAGCAATTTAGCTTATATACATAACTTCTATAATTGAAGTATATATATATATATATATATATATATATATCCTAGTCAGCAAACCTATAAGTATTTGCACGTAAACTAGAATAGTTAAATTTTAACAATATACAAATATTTTATGAATTTAATTTAATATTTTCCAGAATTATAATATCATTATTGCATGTGTGCACGTATGGATGCTGTATGCGTACATCTTACTTTAATTTCATGGATTTATGTAATGTGGTACTTTATACAAAATTGTTATCGAGTCGGCAATCATAAATAAAACTATGATGCAGTCTTAAAAGCGAAACATAAATAAAGATGAATTATTGACTTGATCCAGTAAATATATTTAATACTATACAATATATTTGAGTATCTGACTAATGATCAACAAACCTACACCGGGTTGTTTTCTACAAAAGATCAAATCTGGATGATGCTTCGCCATTATTTTATTGTTTTCAAATAAAAATACCCAAAAAATCAATGATAATGAATGCTATAAATGTTTTATTTTCATTTATAGAAATTAATATTAATAATAGAATGTTTATTGGACGTAACAAATAACTTATATCGTATATAACAACTAAGAATAACTTAATAGTATAACTTGATAACTTAATAGTATAACTTAATAACTTAATAGTATTACATGTATTGTTTATTTTATGTGTTCATTTATATTATAATTTTATAATAATTATCCTAGGAATAATCATATATAAAAATCATATATTGCTAAATACTGATTGTCTTGCTAGATATGAATTAGATCAAGTCTATCACGTTATTTATACCGATGAAACTATGATTTAAGATTTCATGAATAATATGGCATCAATATCGACACTGCCTATAATATATATCTTAATACTATATCTAAATTAAATGAAATTATTTATTATAATTTCAAATGTATTAATGTATTAAATGTATTAAATGGTTAAATGTTTAAATGTATTAAAATATATTATAATAATAAATAATAATATATGTTTCTTTTAAGAATTTCGTGTTAAGAAACCAGTAGTCCATATACTTATAATATATTATATAATTATACTCACTCTAATAATGATATATTTATATTTACTAAAACATATCATAAAACATATTATTAATTCAAAAACTTCAAAGATTATAATAATTATTACATTTAAAATATAATTTTCATGTTGCGTTTCTTTTATTTTAATATAAAAAATATGTATAAATATTCATACTTTTAATACAAGTATGATGTGTTTCTTATGTCAGGCATTCATAAAATAAAAGCTATATATATATATGTTATCTAAATAATATGTTGTTTTTTATCTAGACTTCATAAGTTTCACAATATTTAAATCCTTTACCGAAAAAATATGTTCCATTATTATGACGTTATATTTATTAATTGATTTTTAAAATAGTTTTATTTTATTAATAAATATAAATATCTACTTTTTTATTTGATAATAAACTTATCTTATTTTTATATAAAACGTTTATTTATAAACTTTATAAATTGTTTTAATTCTTTCATGTTTTTGTTAAGTTGAATACAATTTAAAAATATAAATAAAACTCAATAATATGTATATATCTTAAACCTTACATTATTCACTTTTAATCACTTTTTATTCGGTTTTATCTTCTATCTAGTATTTTAATTTTTTATAAGAATAAGAAAATAAATTTATAAAATCTATGATGGGTTGATATATTCGCATACAAATATGTTCTTAATAAACCTAGTATAGTAAGTAGTTATTTGGTCGTAAACTGTATTATTATTTAGAAAGTAATAAAATCTAGTATCTAAATTTATAAATAACTATAGTTATTTATATACGTATTAATTATAATAGACATTTTTTATATGATAAAGTAACCTGTTAACCGAGTGGATGTATTATTAGATCCTTGCAATTGAGACACTTAGAAAGTAATAAACATCAATAAATATACCTCAAATATAAATAACATTGCACGAAATTAACGATATACAACTAACATACTTCCTCACTTAATCTGATGTACCTTTAGGACAACAATGGAGAAAAAACGTGATTAAATATAGATTTAAGTCATTAAAAACAAAGTTGAATTAATTCGTAGCTATACATATTGTCATTGGTATGGTTCAGTACATTTCGCATACACGCTATTACGCCAACATGGAATACGAAATATAAGTGGAATACCCCAACATTAAATGTTGGGGTATTCGAGCACATTTGTGAACGCTTGAAGTGATGCCTCCGTGGATGCTATCAATTTGGGATGGTACCACGATATAAATATGGTTGTTGTTCAAATATAAACTAGGTATTGTGATATTACCGAAAGAGGTGTTAATTCTTTGTAATAATAAATATATACCCTATTACAGTTTTCTGGGATTACGGACTACACGTGGTAACCATGCTATGTAGAAATTTCTGATTATTTTGAGCTAAATTGACAATCCTTTGTTTTCTGTCATATAAAAGGATTAACAATATATTACTTGTTTTGTCATTACAGACCATGCCTATAAAATACATTACCTATAAAATATATTGTGAAATACAATAATTAATATACATATATAAAATACTATGACTAATAAAACATAATATAAAATATATTAATTAATAAAATATAATGTCAAAATTGTAATAACAGAAAACAGTTATTACAAATTATTTATAATTTATATAAAAAATTATGATTCCACATTAAAAAATTAAATTAGCTGAATTGTTTGCTGGTATTAATAAATATGGTCTAGATTAATTTAGTGATAGGATTATATTTAATTATAAATAATTGTATAACTTGTATAACTAATAATGGCATAATCAAACATTGTGAATGTATCTAATAAGTTATATAATTTTAATGTGTGTATATTTATGAGTCATCAAGTATGACTCATAGCTCAATTATTTTGATCTGACTCCCACATAGAAGACCTGAGAAATTTAACTAACAATGTATTATATTTTAAATTAAAAACAGGAGATAAATTCGTTTATTTATTAGAAAATAATGTGGGTATTCAAAGTATTCTACTTTTGCACAAAACACATTTAATTTGAAATGTAATTAAAATGAAATAATATATTTTATCTTATAAATATTTTATATGTAGTTTTAGATGGTATTTATTTTGTGTAATATGTTGTAGTCCATAATAGGAGTTTGGTATAGATTTTTAATTTGAAAAAATAATTATAATTAATATTGTTAAAATTAAAAATCAACTTAATTATTACTACCAATACTATGTTGTCTCAAAAAGCTTTCTAATGAATTCATTAAAACAAGAGTTACTGAATTTCTATAACTTTCAAACCAGGGATACAAAGAAACAATGTTAATAAAAATAAATTATAAATTTAACAATCTTTTTTGGGAGAATAATTGTAATGTTTTAATACTCTTTTAAAGATATCGATGAACTGAGGACAATGTTTGAATAAGACAAGAGAGTGTCTGATATGAAATCGCTCAGAATATTAAAACCATATTAAATTCAAATGATTTATTAAATAAATAATTTATTAAATTCAAATGATTTATTAAATAAATAATTTATTAAATAAATAATTTATTAATAACTTCAATAAGTTCCTATTGTATTTCTCTAATACAGTTTTCTGTATGTAAAAAAATGGTGGATATTCTATATCGAATAATAATAATAATAATATAATACAATGTATGAGAGAGTAGAGTGTAAGAAGGTGTAGGGGGTGTAAGAGGGTGTAGGAAGGTGTAGGAGGGGGTATGAGGGGGTAGGAGGGGGTAGGAGGGTGTAGGAGGGTGTAAGAGGGCGTAAGAGGGTGTAAGAGAGTGTAGGAGTGTGTAGGAGAGTGTAAGAGGGTGTAAGAGTGTTAATATGGGCAGGCGAGTGACATTGCTAAACTCTACTTCTCGCGTTTGTAGATTTTCTGAGCATAAGAGATAAACATATCCCTTGGGAGACGACTTCCCTCCAGCAGATTAATACGCTCTATAAGACGCATGTGACTTGCCTCTTCATAGGCTCTGAAGTGCTTGACCATGTCCAACTCTCTGTACACCTGTTTCACCTTGTCCACTTTGGTCTGGTCCTTTTTCGCGTAGTTTTCCTAAAATATGAGCAGTATTTATTATTAGCGAATTGACTTATTTACTACTTACGATTAATAGAGTTTTTGTTTAAACTAAAGTTCTTTATTCAACATCCATTATATATATCGGCCGACTTCTATAAATAACACCCTACACCAATATAATCCACTCTTAACACCGTAATTATTGCAAAGAAACTTTCTAACTAATATAAAATATCTCCTGAATTGTTCGCTTAAAACATTCACAAACCTCTATTGTCTTTCTTTGTTTCGGGGTTGCCATGGACAACGCCTGCACGACCAGCCATCCGCATTTGTTATCCTCGATGTCGGTGCCAATTTTGCCGGTGACTTCGGAATCACCGAAACAATCGATGAAGTCGTCTTGGATTTGGAAGTACTCGCCCATCTCGAGGAGAATTGTACGGGCCTCGTCGTGTAAGGAATCATCCTTTATCCCCGTCTAAGTAGGGGACAGGGTGAGCTTATATATCATTTTCAGTAGAACAGGGTTTAGTTATTGAATACGGCAAAGGAAAAAATATAGAATTATCGGAATATTTTGTAATTTTTGTTAATTATTTTAGTAGATTATTTTTAAAATATTGACATTAAAAATAATGTTAAATAAACATCAAATAAGAGCTTCAGAAGATGTGAAATGATTTAGTTGCTGCGTGGTGAAGTGTAATCGAATATGAAACGCAGTGCAGTTGGTAAGACTGGTGCGAGAAGACGTACCATGTGCATGGCGAGGGCTACTGGTAGGTAAAACGAGTAGAAAGCTGTCTTGTACTTTACGATGGCGTTGTAGCGTTCGATCGTGTAGTTTGTGAAATCTACGTGGTCCACCGGAGCCGTAATCAAGTCCAATGTTTGTCCGGTAACCGTTTTCAAGGTCATCTGTAGGGTTCGCGCAAGCGTTGAAATTACGTATGTTCACTATCTACTTTACGAGAATATCAAACAGTTTGAAGACGTAATTACAAAAATTAAGGTATTTTGTAATACGATATAAATGTCATTTATTGTCGAAGTTGATTAATGTTCTGTGATTTAGAGAATTGTAATATTTGTAATCCATTTTTAAGAATTTAGAAATGAATATTATTTATCCCATACGATAATATCAATAATTATAAATAGTCTAAATAAATACAAGAGTTTAAACCGCTTTAATTACTTAGCCCATACACTTCGTAATAGATATCCCCCAGCACAAGCCACCCCCACTAGATATCTCCCAGCACAAGCCACGCCCACTAGATATCCCCCAGCAATAGCCACGTCCACTAGATATCTCCCAGCACTAGCCACGCCCACTAGATATCCCCAGCACTAGCCACGCCCACTAGATATCCTCAGCACAAGCCACACCCACTAGATATCCCCAGCACTAGCCACGCCCACTAGATATCCCCAGCATTTGGCATGACCACTAGATCTCCCCTAGCACAAACCACTTCCACTAGATATCCCCATCACTAGCCACTTCCACTAGATATCCCCGGCACAATCCACGCCCACTAGATATCCCCAGTACTAGCCACGCCCACTAGATATCACCCAGTACTAGCCACGCCCACTAGATATCCCCCAGTACAAGCCACATCCACTAGATATCCCCAGCACTAGCCACGCCCACTAGATATCACCCAGTATTAGCCACTTCCACTAGATATCACCCAGCACTAGCCACGCCATCTAGATATCACCCAGTATTAGCCACTTCCACTAGATATCACCCAGCACTAGCCACGCCCACTAGATATCACCCAGTATTAGCCACTTCCACTAGATATCACCCAGCACTAGCCACGCCCACTAGATATCACCCAGCACTAGCCACGCCCACTAGATATCCCCCAGCACTAGCCACGCCCACTAGATATCCCCCAGCACTAGCCACGCCCACTAGATATCACCCAGCACTAGCCACGCCCACTAGATATCTCCAGCACTAGCCACGCCCACTAGATATCACCCAGTACTAGCCACGCCCACTAGATATCTCCAGCACAAGCCACGCCCACTAGATATCCCCAACACTAGCCACGCCCACTAGATATCTCCAGCACTAGCCACGCCCACTAGATATCCCCCAGTACAAGCCACATCCACTAGATATCCCCAGCACTAGCCACGCCCACTAGATATCACCCAGTATTAGCCACTTCCACTAGATATCACCCAGCACTAGCCACGCCCACTAGATATCACCCAGTATTAGCCACTTCCACTAGATATCACCCAGCACTAGCCACGCCCACTAGATATCACCCAGCACTAGCCACGCCCACTAGATATCCCCCAGCACTAGCCACGCCCACTAGATATCCCCCAGCACTAGCCACGCCCACTAGATATCACCCAGCACTAGCCACGCCCACTAGATATCTCCAGCACTAGCCACGCCCACTAGATATCACCCAGTACTAGCCACGCCCACTAGATATCCCCAGCAGTAGCCACGCCCACTAGATATCCCCAGCACTAGCCACGCCCACTAGATATCCCCAGCACTAGCCACGCCCACTAGATATCTCCAGCACTAGCCACGCCCACTAGATATCACCCAGTACTAGCCACGCCCACTAGATATCCCCAGCACTAGCCACGCCCACTAGATATCCCCAGCACTAGCCACGCCCACTAGATATCCCCAGCACTAGCCACGCCCACTAGATATCTCCAGCACTAGCCACGCCCACTAGATATCACCCAGTACTAGCCACGCCCACTAGATATCCCCAGCAGTAGCCACGCCCACTAGATATCCCCAGCACTAGCCACGCCCACTAGATATCCCCAGCACTAGCCACGCCCACTAGATATCTCCAGCACTAGCCACGCCCACTAGATATCTCCAGCACTAGCCACGCCCACTAGATATCTCCAGCACTAGCCACGCCCACTAGATATCACCCAGTACTAGCCACGCCCACTAGATATCCCCAGCAGTAGCCACGCCCACTAGATATCCCCAGCACTAGCCACGCCCACTAGATATCCCCAGCACTAGCCACGCCCACTAGATATATCCAGCACTAGCCACGCCCACTAGATATCACCCAGTACTAGCCACGCCCACTAGATATCTCCAGCACTAGCCACGCCCACTAGATATCTCCAGTACTAGCCACGCCCACTAGATATCACCCAGCACTAGCCACGCCCACTAGATATCACCCAGTACTAGCCAAGTCAACAAGAACTAACATCGTGCATAAGATCCACAATTTCAATGTAATATGGCTTGTGTCTGATATATTTCTTAAGAATTACGTAGATTGCACTTTCTATATAGAGAAAATCGTTGGCGGCAATCATTCCTACTTTGTCGATCTTGTACCAACACGGTTGACCCCTGCGGGTCACGGAAGCGTCCATCATGTCATCGGCGACCAGGAAGAATGCCTGCAGCTGTTGTGCGGGTAGGTCTGGGTTATAGAGCGGGGCGGATGTGATAATCGACGATGAGATAACGGTGCGTAGGTCGGCATCGGTAGGGGTGGGGGGCGAGGAGGGTTCTAGGGTAGGGGGCGAGGAGGGTTTCGCGACAACTAACCATTTCTACGCACCAGCCGAGCATGCGAGCGATGAACAGATCGTCGTCGTTGACGTTGCCGACTCCGACCAAGTGTCGGTAGGCGTCGACGACGGTGAGTCCGCGATTCTTCTTGCCGTGCGGGCAGTTGTACTCGAGTACTTCGCGGTACCAACGAGCAGCGTCGCCGACCTCCGAACTCTTCGAGTGCGGCTCGGTGAGGTCGTTGACGAGGGTCCCGAATACGGCGTCGAATTCGCGCATCTCGGCCGCCTGCTTCGCTTGGTTTACGTTCGGTGAGGCGTCGCCCATCTTAACAAATCCTATAAAGGGATAAGGGCGGGGTTAAGAGTTGCGTTGGGCGGGGTTAAGAGTTGCGATGGGCAGGGTTAAGAGTTGCGATTGACGGGTATGGAAGAAGATGATGCAGGACGTAGTCTTAGTGGGAAATAAGCGCGCGATATTATATAAAAAGCATAGAGGGGATAGTAGAGTGGTTACATAACTGCACGTAAATGATAACGGATAACTGTATGATTGATAAGCAAATAGTAATTTTGAGTATTTAATTCACACGGTATACAAAATTACCAGTTTCAAATTAATATAAATTAATTCAAAATTTGTAATTTATTAAAAAATACCATGCTAACAACTAAAAATTAAATGGTTGCTATACAAGTTCTAGGTCATGCAGGCAAAATATACAACTAGATTAATATATCTAATCTAATGCAGTTGACAGCTCCAGAAATAAGCTATTTATAGAAATCATTTAGGGACATACTTGAGAAAGGAACGGACGCTTGCAAGGATCTCTTTGACAAAGAGGAATTATAACTCCTCCTGCTAGTAAACAGAATAGTGCATCGGCGCAACATCTATATTACATATAGGAGAGAATAGAATTTAGAGGGAATAGAATTTAGAGGGAATAGAATTTAGAGAAAATAGAATTTTGAGAAAATAGAATTTAGAGAGAAAAGAATTTAAAGAGAATAGAATTTAGAGAAAATAAAATAATTTTATTAAATCATAATATAAGTTAGTAAAACTACACAAGTATCAACACAAACTACTTCAAGTATCAATAACCCTTATCAGTACACTTTTGTTCGCAGTCTACACCTAGCATGTTTAAAGTGATGTAAATTCTACGGAGAAATTAAGGTAATGATTTGTTCTGCAATGCGAATACAGATTAAATAGTGAGTTGCGAATAAAGGAGTGCAGGGGGGGTGGTGTCAACAGCACACCTTAAAGAACAAGTGAACAGATTGGGATGGGTCAATGTCGACACAACTAAATATACTGCAGGTGTATACAATAGAACTGCTAATGTGAGTTTATCTCATAAATCAGACGGGTAAACTAATATGTATATACTTGTATGTATGAGGGGATATCTCTAACAATGGATAATATATATATATATATATATATATACTAAGTAATAAACAATTCCAGTGTTGCTGTACTTAATTTATATATTTATTACAAATATATTTTCATTAATTTAATTATTATAAGGTTATTATACTCATATGAATTCATTTTACTTTATCTAAATTAGATATTAAATTAATCAATAATTATTTTAATGATATATTAATTGATAAAAATATAAAGTAAAAATTGTAACCCCAAGTTTTTAAAAATTGTTTTATGAACTACAAAAAATTATTAATATCAAATTAGGCAATTAAAAATATTAAATTAACTAAATTATTTTCTGGGATTTATAATTATCTATATTAATTTAATGATGACTATATCAAATTATTAATCATAATGTATGACTAATAAAGAAATAATCTGACATTGTTAAATAGCTAATAAGCTATTTTAAGCGGTATATACTTATGACTCACATTTAAATTCTCTATATCTGACACCCTAAAATACCTGATAAAAATCCATTATATTACATAGTAAAAACAGGAGATAAGATCAATTCATTTGTTTATTAAACAATAACGGAAAGTGAATAATGCAAATGCAAAGTTTACAAATACCAATTTTTTTTAAACTTGTGATTTTTATTCATATTTCAAATTTGTTATAAACATTGTAAATTTTATACTAATGTGAATGATAAATATGTATTTTTATTATATAATTTAGATACATCTTATTATTATAGAGATCGATAGGATCATAAATCATAAACATACAAAATAATTTACAATTGAAAATTAAATATAATAAAGAGATTATTTATAAATTTGATAATAAAATCTGATATATTTCATTAGCAAAAATTGAATAGAATCATTAAATATAATATATAAATTTAATAATAAAATTATATTTTAGCATTATTATATAAAATATTATTTAATTGAAAATTAATAACAGCTTATATTTTAATATATAAATTTACAATTTCAAAATAAGAAAGAATAAATCTTGTCGTAACAAAATATTAATTAAATTGGTATACTTTTGTCTATAAACAATATGTGTTTAATATAATTAACTAATGTTTAATATATTTTAAATAAATTTAGAAAATCACAATAGTGTTTAAATCTTCCCTAATTTTCCATATTCATCAATATGGTATGTCCCAGTAAGAGTAATTGAAAAACTATTATCAAAATATGAAATAATTATCTATAATTAAATTGTTTTCACTAGGCTCTAAATAACATAGTATGCAGCAGTTTGTTTTAGAATTATTCATTAGCCAATAAACAGAATAACACGAAAAAAATTTTATAGGTGTAAATAACTGTGTTATATATTGACAAGTTATTAATATGTAACCATGGTAAATCATAACATATATAACAGTTCTTGCTAATTTATATATATACTTAGATTTAATAAATCTATATTGAATATATTCCATACTTCATAATTATAAATATTGAATTTATAATATTCTAAAATTATATTACATATATTTTACCATTATAATAATATTAAACACTATTATACATTTAGAGGATGATTGTAAGGGAGATGTAATGGGTAGTTGGAATATTATAAATACATGCATTACCTTACAAACAAACATTATAATATAGTATATTAAATATACTACTTATATTACGAAAGTCTAGGATACATTTAACCGCAGTTATTTATTGTATATTTATATGCATTCATAGAATACGTTTAGGAATTAAATAAATATTAAATATATATAATTATAAACTTATGTCATACTATATAATGTAAGCCGACAATTGAATAAAATATTGCTTAGAAATATTAATTATAAATATGAATTAATAAGAGAAAACTAATAATAAATAATATATTATTAATAGAAAATAACAATAGTTAATTGAATTGAAATATTATGTAATTATATTAATTTAATATAAGCATCAATTATAACTTACTTAGCCGGTATCTATATAAAGAATAAATATTTTAAATAAAATTAAAATGATAATTAATCTTATGTGATATTGAATATCGTTATCTGATTGGATAGCTTGTACTCGAAAGACATGACATTCTGGGTTATAGGTGAAAGTTCAAAATAAATATAGCAAGTATTATAAAAATTACGATACAAATATTGACATTGTTAGGATCATAAGTATAGTAGAGTATTAGAAATAATAGAATATTATGATTTCTTATAATTGACATCAAAACATATTTTAAGATATGTACATGATATAGATAGTAGCTGAAGTAGTAGTAATAGCAGTAGTAGCAGTAGCAGTAGCAGTAGCAGTAGCAGTAGCAGTAGCAGTAGCAGTAGCAGTAGCAGTAGCAGTAGCAGTAGCAGTAGCAGTAGCAGTAGCAGTAGCAGTAGCAGTAGCAGTAGCAGTAGCAGTAGCAGTAGCAGTAGCAGTAGCAGTAGCAGTAGCAGTAGCAGTAGCAGTAGCAGTAGCAGTAGCAGTAGCAGTAGCAGTAGCAGTAGCAGTAGCAGTAGCAGTAGCAGTAGCAGTAGCAGTAGCAGTAGCAGTAGCAGTAGCAGTAGCAGTAGCAGTAGTAGTAGCAGTAGTAGTAGTAGTAGTAGTAGTAGTAGTAGTAGTAGTAGTAGTAGTAGTAGTAGTAGTAGTAGTAGTAGTAGTAGTAGTAGTAGTAGTAGTAGTAGTAGTAGTAGTAGTAGTAGTAGTAGTAGTAGTAGTAGTAGTAGTAGTAGTAGTAGTAGTAGTAGTAGTAGTAGTAGTAGTAGTAGTAGTAGTAGTAGTAGTAGTAGTAGTAGTAGTAGTAGTAGTAGTAGTAGTAGTAGTAGTAGTAGTAGTAGTAGTAGTAGTAGTAGTAGTAGTAGTAGTAGTAGTAGTAGTAGTAGTAGTAGTAGTAGTAGTAGTAGTAGTAGTAGTAGTAGTAGTAGTAGTAGTAGTAGTAGTAGTAGTAGTAGTAGTAGTAGTAGTAGTAGTAGTAGTAGTAGTAGTAGTAGTAGTAGTAGTAGTAGTAGTAGTAGTAGTAGTAGTAGTAGTAGTAGTAGTAGTAGTAGTAGTAGTAGTAGTAGTAGTAGTAGTAGTAGTAGTAGTAGTAGTAGTAGTAGTAGTAGTAGTAGTAGTAGTAGTAGTAGTAGTAGTAGTAGTAGTAGTAGTAGTAGTAGTAGTAGTAGTAGTAGTAGTAGTAGTAGTAGTAGTAGTAGTAGTAGTAGTAGTAGTAGTAGTAGTAGTAGTAGTAGTAGTAGTAGTAGTAGTGTATTGAAAAGGTTTGACATGCGCAGACTTGCTTCGTTACTGCATGGGATATGTGCAAAACATGCATTGTATGCACCCTAGCATGTTTAACATGGACACGAGCGCGCATAGTGTATGATCGTTACCACAACAAAACTAAACTACCATAGAATTATTTGTTTACGTTCTGACACGCCCACTTCGCAGTCCTCAACAATAACAAATCGATACACCCTGAACAGCAATACTCGTTGAATTGGTGTCCAATTAATCAATTTATTTACAAGCATGGTGATTCTATTTTCCTTAATGTTACCTATTACTTTTATAATATAGGATATAAACCTCTATGTTCATCATATATTTATATATATATATATATAGAAATAGTTTTGTTATAAAGTAATTCTAAAGTAATTAATGTATTATTTAACTTTAAATTCTTTTGTGTTAGAAATATATTTATATATTCGTATATATCATATCATAATATGATATATATAAATATATATATATATATATATATATATACAATAGTAGATACTTTATATAGTATATAAGTAACCATAGCTATATAATTAGATATATCCTTATAAGATACATGTATAATTTACCTTATATATAAAGTACATATAAAATCTTCATGGTTATTCGTAATGAAGTCATCACCTGACTTATATTAAATTATATATACAATAGTATATGTGTCATTATTTACATTGAATAACATATGATATATATATATATATATATATATATATATATATATATATATGTATATTCATACATAATGTAATTAGTACTTAGTGCAATTAAAAGTACCTTGGCTGTACTGTTCTTAATAACTTTATTTTCTTATTCTTATTCGATAACTTCTTTATTACGAAAGCTCAAAAGATCCGTATTATAGATATGTTATTAAAACCTTGTCTGAACATTCCGATAACATTTTCTATCTAACATTAATACATATACATTGTTATGTTTAAAATTCTTTTCTGATTTTCAACATTATTAATAATTAATATTCATATATATATATATATATATATATATATATATATGACTATAGTTATTCAATTCTTAAATATAAATAATATTATATTATATATATATATATATATATATATATTGATTCAATTAAGGTATAAAGTATATCCAGATATAACCCAGTTACTATTAACCTCAGGAATTTCCTAAACAAATAATAATGTATTAAACAAAAATGAGGAATATATATACTTATTAGTTGGTATGTGTTTACTTTAATGCTATGTTAATGTTATACATTGACTCATACATGTTATGTCTCATGGGCACATATTGTGATCTACATTTAGAGTTTCAAATTGATTTATCAATCATGTAAATAATGGTATAGCATTCTATACTCTCATATTTATGAGTAGGCGATTTGTAAAATAATGGAGACAATATTCAGTTAGTTCTACAAATATCTCCTGAATTCCAAGTGATTAATTATTAATTAATTATATTGAATTGTAGATATTGCACTTTTTTATCTGTCATTCCTTCTGATATTTATAAGTTTTTAGATACAATAATATATAAATCAATAATAATCTACTCTGATTAGTTTCGCTCATTACATACTTTTCGATTTAAGTTGATATTTACACATAAGTATAAAGCTTAGCATATATTATGTTTAATTATAGTTCATGATCTTTGCATTGATAGACGTTTCAAAAATAAAATTTGATTCAGTTATTTGATTTTTGAAAAATATATTTTATTTTATTCGAGGCATTTATTTAATATTTTTAAAATTTTCAACTTTATAATCACCATTTAAAATTAGTTTTCAATATTTTTTACTGTTATTTTACAGGTTATATAATAGTTTTATAATTTATTTAGAAAATAATAATCTTCTACATGAGAACACATTTTTTTTAATAAATTACACTATGTCTCTTTATTTTTATTATATTATATTCTTTGATTTTATTCTATTCTCCTTTTATTCTATTTTGTAAATACAAATACAATGGCAATATATTATAATAATTTTGCCAAACAGGAGTTGAAAAATGCCTATTAACAGCTAAATAATTTTAAATTCCAAAGTAAACCTTATTAGATAATATGAAAAATCGACAAATATGTATTCATAGAATAGTGAATAATATGTTTTATTAGATAATGCATTTCATAGGATATTACATTAGTAGGTATATTATTAAAATAATTATTGTTTAAATTAATAGTAATTAATAGTGATAAATATATTAATAAATATTAGTTAATTCATAAAGTTAAAGTTAATTCATTTGAGTTATTAATAACCCAATAATAATTATTGTGAAATAAAAAAATATTTGTAATACATATAAAAAGTAAGTACAGCAACGCAAGAATGCAATTGTCCATTAATTAATGTTTATATATGTTATCAATTATAAGCACACCCTCTTCATATATACAAGTGTATATATATATATATATATATATATATATATATATATATATATACGTTTGTAATTCTATTATGTATACCTGCGCGTTTATTAAGATACGTCAACGACAACCTATCCTAATTGGCCACTTGTTATTAAAGGAGTGTGCGGTTGCCTAGTAACCCGCGAAGCACTCCTTTATTCGCAACTCACTATTTAATCCGCATTCGCATTGCAGAACAAATCATTACCTTAATTTCTCCGTAGAATTGACATCACTTTAAACATGCTGGGTGTAGACTGCGAACAAAAGTGTACTGATAAGGGTTATTGATACTCGAAGTAGTTTTATTAATCAATATAATTATATCCGTGTTTATTGTCTTAGATTATCATACAGCTATCCGTTGTCATTTACGTGGTGTTATGTAACCACTCTACTATCCCCTCTATGCTCTTTATATAATATCACGCGCTTATTTCCCACTAAGACTACGTCCTGTACCATCTTCTTCCATACCCGTCCATCGCAACTATTAACCCCGCCCATCGCTACTCTTAACCCCGCCCATCGCAACTCTTAACCCCGCCCATCGCAACTCATAACCCCGCCCATCGCAACTCTTAACCCCGCCCTTATCCCTTTATAGGATTTGTTAAGATGGGCGACGCCTCACCGAACGTAAACCAAGCGAAGCAAGCGGCCGAGATGCGCGAATTCGACGCCGTATTCGGGACCCTCGTCAACGACCTCACCGAGCCGCACTCGAAGAGTTCGGAGGTCGGCGACGCTGCTCGTTGGTACCGCGAAGTACTCGAGTACAACTGCCCGCACGGCAAGAAGAATCGCGGACTCACCGTCGTCGACGCCTACCGACACTTGGTCGGAGTCGGCAACGTCAACGACGACGATCTGTTCATCGCTCGCATGCTCGGCTGGTGCGTAGAAATGGTTAGTTGTCGCGAAACCCTCCTCGCCCCCTACCCTAGAACCCTCCTCGCCCCCCACCCCTACCGATGCCGACCTACGCACCGTTATCTCATCGTCGATTATCACATCCGCCCCGCTCTATAACCCAGACCTACCCGCACAACAGCTGCAGGCATTCTTCCTGGTCGCCGATGACATGATGGACGCTTCCGTGACCCGCAGGGGTCAACCGTGTTGGTACAAGATCGACAAAGTAGGATTGATTGCCGCCAACGATTTTCTCTATATAGAAAGCGCAATCTACGTAATCCTTAAGAAATATATCCGACACAAGCCATATTACATTGAAATTGTGGATCTTATGCACGATGTTAGTTCTTGTTGACTTGGCTAGTACTGGGTGATATCTAGTGGGCGTGGCTTGTACTGGGGATATCTAGTGGGCGTGGCTAGTGCTGGGGATATCTAGTGGGCGTGGCTAGTGCTGGGGATATCTAGTGGAAGTGGCTAGTACTGGGGATATCTAGTGGGCGTGGCTAGTGCTGGGGATATTTAGTAGGCGTGGCTAGTGCTGGGGATATATAGTGGGCGTGGCTAGTGCTGGGGATATCTAGTGGGCGTGGCTACTGCTGGGGATATATAGTAGGCGTGGCTAGTGCTGGGGATATATAGTGGGCGTGGCTAGTGCTGGGGATATCTAGTGGGCGTGGCTACTGCTGGGGATATCTAGTGGGCGTGGCTACTGCTGGGGATATATAGTAGGCGTGGCTAGTGCTGGGGATATATAGTGGGCGTGGCTAGTGCTGGGGATATCTAGTGGACGTGGCTATTGCTGGGGGATATCTAGTGGATGTGGCTAGTGCTGGGGGATATCTAGTGGGTGTGGAATGTGCTGGGGGATATCTAGTGGGCGTGGCTAGTGCTGGGGGGTATCTAGTGGGCGTGGCTAGTGCTGGGGGTATCTAGTGGACGTGGCTATTGCTGGGGGATATCTAGTGGGCGTGGCTTGTGCTGGGGGATATCTAGTGGGTGTGGCTTGTGCTGGGGGATATCTATTACGAAGTGTATGGGCTAAGTAATTAAAGCGGTTTAATCTCTTGTATTTATTTAGACTATTTATAATTAGTGATATTATCGTTATATGGGATAACTAATATTCATTTCTAAATTCTTAAAAATGGATTACAAATATTACAATTCTCTAAATCACATTAATCAACTTCGACAATAAATGACATTCATATCGTATTACAAAATACCTTATTTTATGCAATTACGTCTTCAAACTGTTTGATATTCTCGTAAAGTAGATAGTGAACATACGTAATTTCAACGCTTGCGCGAACCCTACAGATGACCTTGAAAACGGTTACCGGACAAACGTTGGACTTGATTACGGCTCCGGTGGACCACGTAGATTTCACAAACTACACGATCGAACGCTACAACGCCATCGTAAAGTACAAGACAGCTTTCTACTCGTTTTACCTACCAGTAGCCCTCGCCATGCACATGGTACGTCTTCTCGCACCAGTCTTACCAACTGCACTGCGTTTCATATTCGATTACACTTCACCACGCAGCAACTAAATCATTTCACATCTTCTGAAGCTCTTATTTGATGTTTATTTAACATTATTTTTAATGTCAATATTTTAAAAATAATCTACTAAAATAATTAACAAAAATTACAAAATATTCCGATAATTCTATATTTTTTCCTTTGCCGTATTCAATAACTAAACCCTGTTCTACTGAAAATGATATATAAGCTCACCCTGTCCCCTACTTAGACGGGGATAAAGGATGATTCCTTACACGACGAGGCCCGTACAATTCTCCTCGAGATGGGCGAGTACTTCCAAATCCAAGACGACTTCATCGATTGTTTCGGTGATTCCGAAGTCACCGGCAAAATTGGCACCGACATCGAGGATAACAAATGCGGATGGCTAGTCGTGCAGGCGTTGTCCATGGCAACCCCGAAACAAAGAAAGACTATAGAGGTTTGTGAATGTTTTAAGCGAACAATTCAGGAGATATTTTATATTAGTTAGAAAGTTTCTTTGCACAATAATTACGGTGTTAAGAGTGGATTATATTGGTGTAGGGTAGGGTGTTATTTATAGGAGTCGGCCGAGATATATAATGGATGTTGAATAAAGAACTGTAGTTTAAACAAAAACTCTATTAATCGTAAGTAGTAAATAAGTCAATTCGCTAATAATAAACACTGCTCATATTTTAGGAAAACTACGCTAAAAAGGACCAGACCAAAGTGGACAAGGTGAAACAGGTGTACAGAGAGTTGGACATGGTCAAGCACTTCAGAGCCTATGAAGAGGCAAGTCACATGCGCCTTATAGAGCGTATTAATCTGCTGGAGGGAAGTCGTCTCCCTAGGGATATGTTTATCTCTTATGCTCAGAAAATCTACAAACGCGAGAAGTAGAGTTTAGAAATGTCACTCGCCTGCCCATATTAACACTCCTACGCCCTCTTACACCTTCCTACACCCCCTACACACTCCTACACCCTCTTACACCTTCCTACACCCCATACACATTCCTACTATCTTACACCTTCCTACACCCTCTTAACAATCAAACGCCCTCCTACACTCTCTTACACCCTCTTACACTCTCCTACACCCCCTAGACACTCTAAGCTATTCCACATTGTATTATTTACATATTTTTATTATTCAATATCTACAATTTCTTTACGTTCAGAATAATGTATTAGGAAATGTCGACAGGAATTTATTAATAAATTATTTGATTTTAATATGGTTTGAATTTTCTGAGTGATTTCATTTCAGCTACTCTCTTTTTATCCTGTTCAAACTTTGTCCTCAGTTCATCGATATCTTTGAAAGAGTATTAAAACATTACAATCGTTTTTTAAGAAAAGGACTTTTTTGTTAAATTTATAATTTATTTTTTACTAACATTGTTTCTTAGTATCCCTGATTTGAAATTTGTAGAAATTCAATAACTCCTGTTTTATTGGAATGAATGAATTAGAAGACTTTTGAGAACAACATAGTATTGGAAGTAATGATTAAGTTAACTTTAATTTTGATATTAATTAGCAAATTAGATATTATATCAATTTAAATCAAGATTATTTCAATACGATTATTTACAAAGTAAAGTATCATTGGATACTTTATTTTGAACCTACTTGAATTATAATTATTTTAATAACTAATCTTAATTATCTAAACATTGCGATATAATATATACAGTGAATTACATATCCTTTAAGTATTCGTTACACCTTTAAATTCCATGCTAGTCATTTTGTTTCACAACATCTTAAACAACATAAAATTGACATGTGAATGATGCCGTCAAAAATATCATACAATTATATCAATAGAATAACACAAAAGATAAAATCACCTATTGATATTAAAATTAATTAGAAACATTTATTTAAGGATTTTATTTTTACATTTATACTTAAATTATTAAAATAAAAAGCAACTCGATGAAATAAATTAATATTTTATTCCATGAAATTCTAATAAAAATATTATTAGGACTATAAATAGCATTTGTAAAAACCATTTTTATTTAAACTCCATATTTTAAAATACTACTTTGTATTATAATATAAACAATACTATATTATAAATTAGATTTGTAATGTTTAATTTGAGTACAAAATATATAACAATTGTTGCCATTGTAATTATAAATGCAAAATTAAAATGTGAATTAAAAAAATCTACGAATCTATACATAATCTACATATCTACATATCTGTACAATATTTTATATAATTAGATTAATGGTGTGTACTTATAGTTAAAACATTATAAACAATATTTCAAACTCTATTTCTAGCATGTAATACTTGAAATTATACAAATGCTAAATAGAGAATAGTAAGCACTAGTTATAACATATAAATTATGTATTCAATTGTTCTATTAGATAAATATAATTTAAATATAGGATTGTAAAAGAGATTTCCAATTCAATAAATCGTAATTTCCAAGGTATTTACTAAATACTCTGAAAAGGAACAACATTTCATTATAATTATTAGACGATATATTAACTTTTTCTTTCCTCTTGATTTTCTCGCTATGCTTGATTCTCTTATCGTTGGATTCAGTTCTCTGGGCTCCCTTGTTGCGGCTATATTTAGTTATTGTGACCCAGCCTTCGTCGTCGGGCTGATCCGCAGTCACCTTTAGTCTGTCTTCTTCCTGTAATCGAGCGATGTTCGAGTTTTGGGTAGAGGCGGGTTTGTGTAGAGGTGGGTAGAGGCGGGTTTGGGTAGAGGTGGGTTTGGGTAGAGGTGGGTTTGGGCGCGCGCGAGAGGGCGCGCGGAGTGGTTACGAGGGGAGTAGAAAATATATATAAAAGAGGAGGTGAAAAAAAAAAGAGTACGGATTCTGTTTTCTGTAGAATAAGTGTTGTGAGCAATTTATTGATTTGAAATTTGTATGAGGTCCAGTACCTTTAATTTATTTTATATTATCATACTAAATGATGATTACAAAATGTAATATATATACCAGAAGATTAGTAATACATTTTACAATTATTAGTAATGTAAAAGATTTCTTTGAAATTTAAATATATAATTATATTGTATGAATAAATTATATTTATATGTGGGTATTCTACTCAACATAATATATCATTTATATTGTACTAGGATAATACTATTCTAATCTAAATTTTATAATTATTATTTTTTAATTATAATTATATATAATCCAATTGCAAATATATATATATATAATTAAATCATATATGCGAGTATATTATTTTACATATGTATCATAATTTGTATTTTTTTAAATTAAAGTCATCAGTAAAAAAATATATTTACTATTTATATATATTCGTATTTTCTCATATATTTTAGATAGATGACCCAATCAATATTATATTTATGTAGTATTTATTAATTAGTAATTATATTTGAAAAATAATTTCAAAACAAAAATATCTATACATTTTAAATCACAATATTTACAATTCTTGATTGGGATATCATTTAAAAGTGCAATTGACTGCTAGATATACCTAAATAGGAATTTATATAGTAATATTTGAAATGCACTTTATCTTATAAATATTAAAAATTCATCAGTCCGTGTTTTGTATATATAAAGTAAATTTTAAAATGTTAGAATTATATTAAATATATTAATATTTAAATGGCGCTTCTAAATATACAAACACCCGAGAACCATCATACAATTTGTGAACAACAGTAGATTAAATTTTAAAGAAAGGAATTGGTATATTAATTAAATAAGAAACAAATTATATTTATCAATAAGCAATGAAATGCAAAAGGAGTCATAAAATACCTGATTACCTGATTAATGTGAATATCATGTTGATTTAAATACTCGTTAACTTCCTGTTGTAATAAATCTTTGTCAACAAAAGATTCATTGTAATCGTTGACAATTTCTGAAAATATATTGTAATCTTGAAATATTGTGTAAAATTAAAAATAAATTTAAATTTAAGTTTTTATTTTGGTACATATTCATTTTTCCTGATTTTTTAAAACTGAAAACTTGTGACCAATACGACAAATTCAAATATGACAAAAAAATTAATATAAATGTATTATTAAATTTTAAATTAAAATATATTATTATTATTCTGGTAAACTATTATTCAATGTTATATTTTTAATTTGATAAAGTTATTCTAAAATATTTATCTAGGGATTAAAATTGTAGAGTAAACTATGTATAAAAGGCACACATAAATTAAATCTATGCCTTTGGTATAGAGTAAGGGATTTTAGCAAGGGGTTTTAGTAATGAGTTTTATTAAGGGGTTTTAGTAAGGGGTTTTAGTAAGGGGTTTTAGTAATGGGTTTTAGTAAGGGGTTTTAGTAAAGGGTTTTAGTAAGGGATTTTAGTAATGGATTTTGGTAATGGGTTTAGTAAGGGGTTTTAGTAATGGGTTTTAGTAAAGGGTTTTAGTAAGGGATTTTAGTAAGGGGTTTTAGTAAAGGTTAGTAATGGGTTTTAGTAAAGGGTTTTAGTAAGGGATTTTAGTAAGGGGTTTTAGTAAGGGGTTTTAGTAATGGGTTTTAGTAAAGGGTTTTAGGAAGGGATTTTAGTAATGGGTTTTAGTAAAGGGTTTTAGTAAGGGATTTTAGTAATGGGTTTTAGTAATGGGTTTTAGTAAGGGATTTAGTAAGGGGTTTTAGTAAGGGATTTTAGTAAGGGGTTTTAGTAATGGGTTTTATTAAGGGGTTTTAGTAAGGGATTTTAGTAAGGGGTTTTAGTAAGGGGTTTTAGTAAGGGGTTTTAGTAAGGGGTTTTAGTAAGGGGTTTTAGTAAGGGATTTTAGTAAGGGGTTTTAGTAATGGGTTTTAGTAATGGGTTTTAGTAATGGGTTTTAGTAAGGGATTTTAGTAAGGGGTTTTAGTAAGGGGTTTTAGTAAGGGGTTTTAGTAAGGGATTTTAGTAAGGGGTTTTAGTAATGGGTTTTAGTAATGGGTTTTAGTAAGGGATTTTAGTAAGGGGTTTTAGTAAGGGGTTTTAGTAATGGGTTTTAGTAAGGGGTTTTAGTAAGGGGTTTTAGTAAGGGGTTTTAGTAAGGGGTTTTAGTAAGGGGTTTTAGTAAGGGGTTTTAGTAAGGGGTTTTAGTAAGGGGTTTTAGTAAGGGATTTTAGTAAGGGGTTTTAGTAATGGGTTTTAGTAATGGGTTTTAGCAAGGGGTTTTAGTAATGGGTTTTAGCAAGGGGTTTTAGTAAAGGGTTTTAGTAAGGGGTTTTAGTAAGGGGTTTTAGTAAGGGGTTTTAGTAAGGGGTTTTAGTAAGGGGTTTTAGTAATGGGTTTTAGTAAAGGGTTTTAGTAATGGGTTTTAGTAAAGGGTTTTAGTAATGGGTTTTAGTATGGGGTTTTAGTAAGGGGTTCACAAACTATTGATGCCGGTGACTAGTGGGTATTCATTGCAGCTGAAGATGAGAGGTTTCTTTATCTTACCAGCCGCCGCAACTCCTTTGCTAGACTCGAACACGACGTATCCAACCATATAACCCTGTTTAATCGGACGGACGTATTCATATGCAGTCAGTCACTCCGTACCACGCGTAATAACTACATAACACTCACAATAGCATAAAATGTAAAACTTTTCTTTTTGAGTTTGAAATCGATTACAAAACATTCATGAATTTGTAACCCATACGTTACAATATTAACCCATACGTTAGTAACCTATGTTTTTATCAACAATTTTTCGAAGGAAAGATAAATCTTACTATCTTACTAACGTACTCAATGAACAATAGCTAGTTAATTATTGAAACATTTATATTAAATTTTGATATATTTACAAATCAAATGATTAGTTTTACTTTTCCATAGGATATTGAACATACAAAATGAAACCTTTATCGGAGATAAGATATTATATGTTAAATTTAATAAAGGTTTTAATTTGAATACAAAATGGTATATATGAAATATAGTCGGGAGATCCATTTTACCTTGTTATTATAGATACATTTTACACTAAAAGATATTGATTTAATCTAATTAAATACTTAATATTAGAAAACTACATATATTATAATCAATACTACTCATTATTAATCTAGAATACCTTTGCTACTGGTGTATTCCTATAGTATTTGCTGGCTTCATTGTAAACCAGTTCATCGCTGTTAGAACAAGTGAAAACTTTTTCAATTTTACCGCAAGCCTCAAATAGTCTTTGTAAACAATCCTGATAAGATAAATATAAATTAATGAATATTACTATTTAATAATAATGACATAATTATAGTCTGCAATAAATTATGCATTTGATATGACATTATATTATACGTATAATACAGTTTTAACATATTACAGGATATAATATATTCAATTTTGGTTATACATTTAATTGAATCTAAAAATAAAGTAAGATAATATATGTGTACAATATAAATCAACAACACCTCATTAACAAAAGGAGGTATCTCAGTAATCATTAGTGTTCTGTGCTTAGGTCTTAAGGGATCCAAATGAGGGTTTGGATCTTGCTTCACATATAAATTTCTTATGACGGAACTTTCTTTCTTGAATTTAGCTTTCAGTTCTAATGTAGAAATTATAATTTACATGACATACATGATTTACTTAAATATTATTTCTATACAAATCAAGCATAATGTACAACAACACTGATTCCTTCTCAGAATATTTTTTAGCTTACTTAAATATTATAATAAATGTATGTAATTCCACTTGATTATTATTATTATTATTAAATTTAACAATATTTGTAATTAACTACTCCCATTTTCAATTTAATAATACTCATCCTATGATTCATGAAAAACTGTAAACAATGAATATGTTATAATAATATTTAACTATCATAACAATATATATTGTTATATTTTGTTAATTATGTATATATACTTTAGGAATTAAGTCATTATATTAATATCTGCCTATTTAGTAACATATAGAATGTGTTCTTATAATTATATCTTTATATTATATATACACTTGTATAATGGGATATTTGTATCCATATGAACAATGTTCATTTAACATTTCACCTAAATGTATATATTAGCTTGATCAAGCTATATCAAATTCACGACACCATTTCATTAGTCACCAATACAAATGTTTGTTGATATTACAGTGACTTGTTTACCATATAAACTCCTATAGCATGATATACTATTTATTGTACACTTTTATAATATTATTTCAAATATATTTATATTTTATAATATACTGAATAACATACATATTATAAAATGCATTTCCTTTGTAATAAAAACTACCAATTTATAATAAATTATTACATACTATTCTGTCTAGAAATTGGCATATACTAATAACATACATAAATACTATAATTTTAGTACATTTTACAATTAGTACATTGTAGTAAATATATTTATCAATAGTTATGTACATATAAATGAATTCTATATATAATAATATTATACACCTATAGTAATTCATGATTATATCACACCACAAGGGAATCTCTGCATGCATTATTGTCAATTCTTAATCTAATATCAACATATCATTACAAATATGACTATATTATAACACATGATATTAACTATATGGACAGATACTGATATATATATATATATTTATTATATGTAATTCATTGTATGCGTTTTTCCATCACTATATGAATAATCAATATGAATATAATATAGAATATATATTATACATATTATTAAATTGAATAAAGGGGAGACAATATGTGATTAAATTAATGAAATTAAGTCGAAATGCAATAGATATTTTGTATTAATGATATAAATATATATACAGATTTCAATATATAATGCATACAATGGAAAATATTGTCTAGTATTAGCCAAGTTTAATCTTGTATATTAGTTTATAAAATAATATCACAAAATATAAAATAGTAGTTCGATTATTTATGCTTGAATTACAATTACAATTACAATACTTATTAAATAGTATACATTAAAATCACTATATAACTTATTAGATACAGTTAATTAACTCGATTTTTTTAAATATAGATCTAATTTTATATTACTATAAATTATATTGCAATGATCATATTATCGCTAATAAATAATATTAATGATACATTTATAATTTGCAATACACATTTTTTAGATGTCATATCACTTATAATATATATTAATACAGTACTAATAAAATCTGATTTCTTCTTAGAATACATTAAAATTTAATATAAAAATTGAAATTTTAAAATTCAATAATTTGAAATTTAATTTACTATAATATATTTTCAAATTTACTCTGTATTAGTATCACATGATATACTATAAATAATAATTTGATTTTATTGAGAAGTTTAATTTAATTTTCAATTTACAACTTACATTTAATAATTAATCTCTAAAGAATGCTATCCAATATGCATAGTATTTTATATCATTTTTGTTATGCTGATTTAAAAAATATCCGTAAATTTAATTTATAATTTCACTAAAATCGTAATAAAGGTTTAATATGTTTATAATTATATAACATTTATTTAAATTATAATATTCATAGAAAAAGTAATAATTATCATTTATATATATATATTAATTTGAAAATATAATTTTAACAAAGTGATGCTATTTTTTCAATTTAATTTATTAACCTACTATGAGTATATTAGTTAAGACCACTCATATAATGTTTATAATTATTAATTATTATTGTTTATAATTATTAAAATAATACTTTTAAATTATTTGTTACTATTATTTATAATTATTATAATAATTGTAATCATTATAATTACATATGCAGGTAGTTTTTCTAATAATGATGAACTTATTGATTACTTAATTTTGAGTTATTCTAGATTAAGTATATTATATGATTTATCTAATTATATTCCTAACTTATATATATTTACAGAAATGGCAAAATTTCAACAATTCAGTATGCTGATGTGGAAGAACGTCACTCTTATGAAAAGGAGTAAATTCAGTACATTCGTAGAGATACTCCTGCCGACGTTCTTCTCTTTCATGCTGATTTTCATCCGAAGCAAGGTACGCCCCGTAATGCCACCGCAACCCGCGCCTCCTAACCGAAACACCCGGCCAGGTGATTTCTCACCCGGTGACGAATTCGACGAACTGGAGCGCATTCGACGTCTCCCAGCTGCCAAATGGGTTGTGCCCGACGCACGATATGTTCTCTTGCCCGCCGTGGCGTCTCTTCTTCTCGCCCGACACGAATTTCACTCGTAGCGTCATGCGCAGGGTCGCCGATAACCTGAATATGAAATCGAAACGCATCAGAGGTCTTTGAAAATAATTGATTCGATAAATACCGTTTACTTTTGTTGACGTTCGTTGATGAATATTAGATTTATTCGTATTTAGTAGATTTATTCGACATGTGCAGCGCTCGTAAATTCTTTTAAATATTGATGTAGAATGCAATACGTAACTCTCGTTTGTATATCTTTTTAAATACGAATGGGATAAGTAAATTAAGTTCTGGGTGACAATCTCAGAGACTCGCGGCTACTACGAAGAGGAGGTGATGGTGGTCGATATACTGGCCGACTCGGAGCGCCCTCTATCCTACAACAGCGACATCCTCGCCGGTATAGTGTTCGACCGTATTCCCATCAACGACTCCGGTGAGTTTTCTCGCAGCTCCCCAACTGAACCACAACTACCCACGAATATAAAGTCATTTTTATATCGCATTCGTTCTGCGATAAAAGATACACTTAATAGTATAAATATTAAATATCTTACAAAGTTATTATACGCTTACGTTTGGTACGTAGTCATTTGTATGTCTGCGAACGTATGCTATTGTATTCCTGACGCATACTCTCGCTGACCTTTGACCTCTCTATGTACAGTCGCGGATGTATCTTATCGCCTGCGTTTCCCCTACTCGCCGCGCATGAACAACGTAAATAACCGAGGCGGTGCTTCGTTTAAACTTGACCCCTATTCGGCGGACACCACGTGGAAAACCGCATTCCGCTACCCTCCCTACCAGCACGTAGGTCCGCGCGAACTCTGGAAACGCTTCGGAGGCCAGCCGGGTTAGGCGTCTACATGTCTTTACCAACACCTAGCCACCAGTACTCTTACATCCTTATTATCACCTTTACAAACATATGCTAATGATCTGATGAGTCATTGTTTAGTTTACGTAAATATTGTATTAATATAAATAAATCACTTAAAAAATGTAAAAATGCGTCGTTTTTCACGTCGTTTTTCAGATCGAAATTCGATTCCCGCCAAAAAAGACGTGGAATTACGCCGCGATTAATTTTTACGCTGGCATAGAACATGTTCAATTTACAAGCGTAAAAAGCTGGAGTAGTGAACTTTCACCTTTCCATGTGATACATTTATTATTTAAATTATTTAATTAATTTAATATATATTTAATTTTAAATTTAATAAAAATAAGTGTGGATATAGGAAAATATATTCAACTTATCCGAATACATAAATCAATATGGAATGTAGCAGATAATTTATATAGTAATCGGATACAGAGGACACAATATATTACTCATATAGCTAATGGAATGAATGTTATAGGTTTATTTAGTTAATTTAATTACTAATTAATAGAATATTTAATATATAATAAATATGTTTATTAATTTAGAAATTATTATAAATAATATAAATTGATTAGGAATCATTCGGATAAAATTGATAAATTCATTTGGTTGTTCTTTTTATAATTCTTTTAACAAATTTAATGCTCCTGCATATTTATTTTTTCTATTTAATAGATCATAATCTCCTTTATCTTTTTCTTATACTATTTAGATATAACAATTTTAGCAGTGAATTCTCTTTCTTATTTTTTTTATATCTATCTCATCCTTAACAATTTAAAATAATTATTTACATTTTACTTTTTTTGTAAAAGTTTTAAGGTAAAAACGCCAAAATTTTAAATCGCTAGCGTTTTCAACGTGGACACCTCTAAATCCATTTTTATATTTGACGTAATTCCGATCAGAAAAACGACGCATAAAACGTGTGTTTTCAGTGTGTACACACCTCTTTAGTTGAATTTTACATGCAACATTCCTATCATCTGAAATGTGGGTCTCCCAAAGTAAGTGACAGGTTATGGAATATGTTGTTTTACTGTTCTAAAACCGCTTTCAGGTTACTACATCGAAGGCTTCCTGGCAATTCAATATTCGCTGGATGCCGCCATCATCGACCTATACTACGATCCCGTGAACCCTGTCAAGGTCACTATGCTGCCCACTGCCCTCTTTTCGACCTGTCTAACTAACCTATACCAACTCTTCTTCCCCCTCACTAGGTGGAAGCCAAGAGATTCCCTTACCCTCCCTACATGAATGATTTGTTTGTGCTCGTCATACAACAACAGCTTCCTCTTTTGTTGATTCTCAGCTACATCTTCTCGGCGTTATCTATTGTGAAGAGCATTGTTGACGAAAAGGAGAAAAAACTCAAGGTAATATGTCCCTCCCTCCCTCCCTCCCTCCCTCCCTCCCTCCCTCCCTCCCTCCCTCCCTCCCTCCCTCCCTCCTTCCCTCCCTCCCTCCCTCCCTCCCTCCCTCCCTCCCTCCAAACCCAAACCCAATATATGCATTTTAGACCGTATTATTAAACAGACCTAATCGATTGCGCCGATAGGAATCCATGAAACTAATGGGTCTGTCAAATTGGATGCATTGGTTGGCGTGGTGGGTTCGTTTTGTAATATTTCTACTGATCTCGTCTCTCGTCATCACTTTGATCATCTCCGCACCCCTCTCGAAGCAGGGTTAGCTGTTTAGTGCATTGCGGGGGCTCCAGGCCACGCCTCTTAGGGACGTAACCACCCCTTACGAGGCGGGGGTAGCGGTTTAGTGCATTGCGGGGCTCCCGGCTCCTCCTCTTAGGGACGTAACCCCCCCTCACGAGGCGGGGTTAGCGGTTTAGTGCATTGCGGGGCTCCCGGCTCCTCCTCTTAGGGACGTAACCCCCCCTCACGAGGCGGGGTTAGCGGTTTAGTGCATTGCGGGGCTCCCGGCTCCTCCTCTTGAGGCGGGGTTACGTCCCTATATCGTACGCTCTCCCATCACCTTTTAACTCTATGCTATGCCAAGTAAATATATATTATAGTTACACCCGTACAGTCCGCTTGTCCCATGTCGACCTCTTTTAGTTGAACCACTGTTCTTATCCATTACTTCAATTTATTCATTGTATCAGATTTACTTTTCTATGATGCCAATGGTGTGATTAATGTTACATAATGAATAAAGGTATTAACAATAGTAGACAATATTCATTGTGTTAATAATAATATTGTTTTTATGTGGTTATAACTTCCTAACATGCTTTTCATAGAACTAAATGATACTTATAAGTGTACATATATAACTTTATTACATGACATCATAAGTTTGACATATCGTAAGTTTATTACATTTTTGAAGCAAAATTGTAATGTATCAAAGTGTAAGTGAATAAAATATGTATTATTTGATTGCATAAATACTTATATAATGTAGTTATATTAAATGATATGATATGATATGATATGATATGATATGATATAGTTATATTAGATGATATGATATGATATGATATAGTTATATTAAATGAAATGATATGATATGATATAGTTATATTAGATGATATGATATAGTTATATTAAATGATATGATATTATATGATGTAGTTTATATTATATGATATAATGTAGTTATATTAAATGATATGATATGATATGATATGATATAGTTATATTATAGGATATTATAAAGTTATATTATATTATATGAAATGATATAATGTAGTTATATTAGATGATATGATATGATATGATATGATATGATATAGTTATATTATATGATATGATATGATGTAGTTATATTATATTATATTATATGATATAGTTATATGATATGATATGATATGATATAGTTATATTATATTATATTATATGATATAGTTATATTGTATTATATTTTATGATATAGTTATATTATATTATATGATATAATGTAGTTATATTAGATGATATGATATGATATAGTTATATTATATTATATGATATGATATGATATGATATAGTTATATTATATTATATGATATAGTTATATTGTATTATATTTTATGATATAGTTATATTGTATTATATTATATGATATAGTTATATTATATTATATTATATGATATGATATAGGTATATTATATTATATGATATAGTTATATGATATGATATAATGTAGTTATATTTTGTATTATGTTAAAGTGAAGTCTATATAAATTCCAGTTAAGAATGATTAAATCATTAAAAGTTTATTTGTGTTTCAGATATTTGATACAGATCGGAACATATCTTAATTCTATATCCTCTCTCCATTGACCACTTCCTTCACTGATAATCCCCGCTGTTCACAGGTAAAGTGATTGGCTACAGCTCTCCGTATGTAATATACCTGTTGCTTGCTTCATATACATTAGCCACTATTTCATTCAGTTTCATGGTCAGCACTTTCTTTAATAAAGGTTTTCTACTATGTCCACTCACTCACTCACTCACTCACTCACTCACTCACTCACTCACTCACTCACTCACTCACTCACTCACTATCCCTCCCCCTCCCCTACCTCCCTCCCTCCCTCCCCCCTCCCTCCCTCCCCTCTCCCCTCCCACTCCCTCCCTCCCTCTCCCTCCCACTCCCACTCCCTCTCCCTCTCTCCCTCCCTCCCTCCCTCTCCCTCTCCCTCTCCCTCTCCCTCTCCCTCTCCCTCTCCCTCTCCCTCTCCCTCCTTGTCTCCCTCCTTTATTAAATACACCTCTACACAGCTAATACTGCAGCTGCAGCCGGTGGAATACTATTTTTCCTATGCTACATTCCTTACTTCTTTCTACAACCTCGATACGCTACGTTGAGCTGGTCGACAAAAATCTTTACATCTCTTTTCTTCAACGTTGCAGTAGGATACAGCGGACAAATAATTGGCCTTTTCGAGGGCACTGGTTAGTAGGTCGTAGCGGTTATTCATTGACCTATGAAATGCATTGACTACTCGCTCTCTGGTCCTACGACCTCTAGACATTGCATTCCCCAGTTGGTTGTCTCCTCTGACCTCGTCGCCCCTACAGTTGGTGGATTGCGCTCTACCGACCCCTTCACGCAGGTGCTGGAGTACAATGGGCAACATTTAACAGCCCCGTATCCCGCGACGACCAGTTCACCATGCTTCACATCGTGCTCATGCTGCTGTTGGACGCCGTACTCTACTTCCTGGTTGCGTGGTACGTCGAAGCCGTGTTTCCAGGAGAAATCGGCATCCCGCGACCCTGGAAGTTTCCGTTTATGGTTTGTGGCCAGTTGGAATTAGTAAGTTTCATCAAATACATTTTAAAAATGGTTATTATAGTAAATAACAATTTTGTCGTTTTGGAATTGATTTAAATTTACATTAAAAATATTCCTCTAAAAAAACTTCTGTATAAATACCAATATTAGATGATTTTATTGAAATATTATCGGCTATTTGAAAATATAAGATTGTAAATAACAGTTGTAATATTCATTTCGCGTTGTTGAAAACAATGCGAAATCGACATATTCTACGTTTAATCAACAAATTAGTTTTGAACACAGTGAGCATATATCATTTTACACGATTTTCATTTATTAATCGATTCCTATATTTATTTTCAATACCCCGCACATTTCTTTATTGATTATAATTGTCTGACGCGACTATATTTAATTCGGTGCCCCCTACTATCGTTGTTTCGATGCGCCATCGCTGCAACCTTTCCACGACCTACCAGGCTTCGTATTGGCTATCTCGACCGATGGCTATCTCACCTACAGTCCACCAACAAGAGCAAACGCTAGAGCAGACACTCGAGGACGCCGAAAAGATTTGCTTTCGCCGCGAGAATTGTGAACCGGATCCACTGGGAATCAAGGCCGGAGTACAGATTAATAACCTCCGTAAGGTGAGTCTATCGGAATTTAGAAATCGGTTAAAGCATTTTATAATGAATAAGCATTTGTAAGAAAAATAATAATGCGCCTATATTTAGGTCAGAGTTTGGTTTTAGAATATGTTAACTTCACCTTTAGACCGGAGTTATCTAATCCACCACCGCCACCACCACTGCCACCACCACCACTCTAACCACCACCACTACTACCACCACCCTAACCACCATCACCACCACCTCTACTACTACCACCACCCTAACCACCATCACCACCACCACCACTACTACCACCACACTAACCACCACCACTACTGCCACCACCCTAACCACCACTACCACCACCACCCTAACCACCACCTCCACTACTACCACCACCCTAACCACCATCACCACCACCACCACCACTACTACGACCACCCTAACCACCACCACTACTGCCACCACCCTAACCACCACTACTACCACCACCCTAACCACCACCACCACCTCCACCACCACCCTAACCACCACCACCACCACTACCACCTCCCTAACCACCACCACCCTAACCACCTCCACCACCACCCTAACCACCACCACCACCACAACCACCACCCTAACCACCACCACCACCACCACCACTACTATCACCACCACCGCCACCACCACCACCACTACCACCACCACCACCACCACCCTAACCACCACCACCACCACTACCACCACCACCACCACTACTACTACTATCACCACCACCGCCACCACTACTATCACCACCACCGCCACCACCACCACCACTACCACCACCACCACCACCACCTCCACTAGGTATTTGGGGGCAAAGATCGTAAAGTGTTAGCTGTTGATGGTATTGAGTTGAATTTGTATGAGTCTCAGATCTCAGTTCTGCTTGGACATAACGGAGCCGGCAAGAGCACCACCATCTCTATGATTACAGGTAGACTTTTGCTTGACTCCATCCATCCTATCCTTTCATCAACTCCACATCATCCCCGTTAGGCTCCTACCTCGAACTCTATCTCCCCTCCCCCCCCCCATCTTCAGTGTTTTGCACCCCGCCTCGCACTGCCCCATATGCCCCCATGCTCCCAAAATACTCCTACTATGCTCCCATCATGCCCCACAATGCTCTTAACATACCTTCGTCATTCATACACCATAAACCATATCTCTATCTACCTATTCTTTTAATATTTAATTTATCTCTCACCTGTTTAAATCGTTATTTAGTATAATATGAATAATCATGTTATCTTTCATTAATTGCTGTTCTATTTTATAATTAATAAATAAGAACAATATATATAATATCTCTATAGGTAATAACCATATATATAGTAACTTTATAGGTAATAACCTCTATATAATATCTCTATAGGTAATAACCATATATATAGTAACTTTATAGGTAATAACCATATATACAATAACTCTATAGGTAATAACAATATATACAGTAACTCTATAGGTAATAACAATATATACAGTAACTCTATAGATAATAACCATATATACAGTAACTCTATAAGTAATAACAATATATACAATAACTCTATAGGTATAGGATAACGGGTTTTAAAATCTGATAAATTAGCTGCACCATTTTATATTTTGGCTGTGCTATGATTTGCTAGAATCATGTGTATGTGTTTCTATTAATAGTAAATTGTTAGGTTTTTATAAATAAAAATGTGAAATTCTCATTGCTGATTGGTCCAATCTTTACTTTTATTTTCTATTCAAATTTGAAATATTTCATTATTTAATTATAATAAATTAACCATGAAATATTTCAAAGTGTAAGTTTACTTAAATAAATTAAATATAAATTAAATATAAATTAAATATAAATCATGTGCATTTTCTATTTTAAAAACATCAATTTAAAGATTTTTCTATGATATTTCTTAATTGTTTGTATTTTTCTTTTCATGAAGTTTATAAATTTTCATATGATAAATTATTTTTTAAATTATACAATCAATGAATTTTTTAGAATTATTTTTATCATAACACATAAATATATTTCTTTTGCAAAAATACAATTTTGGACTAGAATTAGTTTAATAGTGTTATTTATTATTATTATATTTAAATTCTGATATTTTAAGTTGAATATGAAACATTAGATTTTTAATTAAACAATTATATAATATTATAAATTAATATCCTATGACATAGTATATGACTTAATTTTTAAATCTGGTAGTTTTGCACCCATCACATGCATTGACTAGTTAATTCATATCATCTAAACAAAATAATATGTTAATAAATTACTATATCAGGAGTATATTTAGATACATAATAAAATGTGAACTCAAAAATGAATGCATATTTAACATTAAATATATGTTTGCTAGTGTGTGAATGAATAAATTTAACTTATATTAAAAACTAGATTTACTCATGTATGCTTGTTATTAAAATATACAATTTGTTTTAAAATAAAATAATGTTATATATGTATCTCTTGCCTATCTTGACTAAATCAGTTTACTAAATAACATATCATTTGTATTAATAACACATCACACGTTATATATGAGAAATCGAATAATGTTACTTATTTAGAGTTAGTATATTATTTAAATTTTAATAATACACAATTAATACTAAATCAATAAACAAACAACAATTAGATAAAGGATTAAATAGCAAATATCATAAACTATTTGTAAGACATATTGAAATATTTTTATTTTGTCACTTAAATTATTTCATATAATTCATTATATAATTTGAAAAGAATTAATAACATATGATTAGTCAAATAAATTGTAGTATTTAATTAAATATATTTAAATTAAATATAGGGTATATAAATTAATTGTTTCAACTTACATAAACCTTGATATATATAATAAATGTTTAATATAAATTAAAATAATATATAAAATAAACTTTATCAAAATTTAACTGTTATAACTAATATCAATGTTATTTATTTTAGTATATATTATAACCACATAATATGGTAATATGGTTTACATTAGTTATAAACTATTACATTTTTATTTTTATTATATAGTTTTTATTTTAATACAATTTAATATTCTGATTAATATATAGTATGGAATATTAATCTATAATTAAATGAGTTTCCATATAATTCTGTACATTTATTTGGAAATTTCCTATCTGTGAATATGGGCCAATAAAAGCTGCTTTCTCTTACCATTTTTAAAAATTTAAAATAAACACAAAAGAATATTAAACCAATGATAATTAGTATTCTACATTTCTATTTATAGAAATGGAAACTAATTTGTGTGTGGATGCTATTTATGTTATGCATTAAAACATTAAATTTATATATATTTATAATTTTTGTATCGATCATTTCATAATTGTTAGTCTGTAGGACCGAGTGAAAAGGTTTATGAACGTCTGCACAAAGTTTTACACTCCGCCCCACCCCACTATAGGGTTCCTGCCGCCGACGTCCGGTACAGCCCTGGTAAATGGATTTGACATCAACACCGACATTGACAGCGTTCGTCAAAGTCTCGGCTTGTGTCCCCAACATGACGTTCTCTTTGATAAGCTCACAGTTCTCGAACACCTCCGCTTCTTTGCTAAGGTCCACTACATTTGGCGATTATAATGAGGGTATTGAATAGCCATTTGATGTCTATTAGATTAGTAGATTAGTATATAATAACCATTGGTTATTTATTAGGTGGGTATTAAGTAACCATTAATTAGCTATTGTGTATTAAATTGGATTTTCAATTACGTTTTATTAAATAAAATTTGGTTGTTTAATATTAGGATATAGATTTTTCATTACGCTTTTATTAACAAGATATTAAATAGTTATTGATTATTGATTATTAATGACCATAAAATGCATGTTATGCTATTTTATTTTTATCTAGTGTATATAGTTCTTATTATCTGGATAATATCACCCTCACCCCACCCCACTCCCATACCCTCTACCCCGCCTTTAGTTGAGAGGCTACCCTGACAATCTTATCGAGTCCGAAGTACAGAATCTCGTACTCGATGTAGGCCTCATCAAAAAAAGAAATGAACAATCGCGATACCTGTCCGGAGGAATGAAACGCAAACTCTCCGTAGCTATTGCCCTCGTAGGCGGGTCAAAGGTTAATCAATGGGCTACGGTTAATGGTTGAGGGTAAGTGGGTAGATAGACGGCCGTTCTTCTCGCTTCCCCTCACCCTTACTCTCCCCTGACCACCCCAGCTGGCGCCCACCTCTACCCCCGTACCACCTCTACCCCGTACCACCTCTACCCCCGTACCACCTACCCATTAGCCTAGCCTATGCCCTACACATTACACCCATGCGCACAGGTTGTCATACTCGACGAACCCACCTCTACCCCCGTACCACCTCTACCCCCGTACCACCTCTACCCCCGTACCACCTCTACCCCCGTACCACCTACCCATTAGCCTAGCCTATGCCCTACACATTACACCCCTGCGCATAGGTTGTCATACTCGACGAACCCACCTCTACCCCCGTACCACCTACCCATTAGCCTAGCCTATGCCCTACACAATACACCCCTGCGCACAGGTTGTCATACTCGACGAACCCACCTCCGGTATGGACCCGGCGGCGCGTCGTCAGACCTGGGAGGTGTTGCGTAACAATCGCAAGAAGGGACGTACCATCGTCATGACAACGCACTACATGGACGAAGCTGATTACCTCGGCGATCGAATCGCAATCATGGCGGACGGAGCCATTCAATGCCACGGCACACCCCTGTACCTTAAGAAGAAGTACGGTTAGCATCGGGCGAGGCTTACGGAGGAGGGTACGAGGTCAAGCCCGTTCACCGGTTTACACGGTAGGGTATGGGACAGGGGTGGCGAGGGTTACGAAGACCTGGGAAGGGTGCGGGGGGTAGGACGGCATGGAAAGTGGTGGGAACGGAGGGGAAGGGAGGGCCGGAGTTTATAAGGACGTAATACAACAGGAGGTATGCGTAACGAAGGTATGTCGAAAAGGCTTGTTGTGGAAGGTAGATTTTAAGCGAAGGGTTTAGAAAAAGAGCTTAGTGAGAAAGGATAAGAGCTAGAGACAAAGGGCTGCTCTATAAAAGATTAAATTATTTCATTACAAAGTATTTCTCCTCGCAACTCTAAAATTTAGTTTAGATTTTTAGATATAGCTTGCATAAATAGATGTTAAGATATTGTCTAAAGGAATCTATAGGATGATCTATTTGAGGTATCTATTATAAGGTTTAAAATATTTCTAATTTATGAAATATATTTTCAAAATATATAAACTGTTTTCCTATATTATTAATATTTTATTAAATTTATCTGTAAAATTGAAAAAACATCAATTTTTCTATCAATATTATTAAATCAACATTATTACAATTCAACAATAAGCAATGTTATAAAATCAATACTCAATATTGATTGAAACTCATCAAATGTTAATACTTTATTGTTTTTCTTTATTAATTATTACTCTTTTGTGATTTATAAATTGTTTTCTAAAAAATCTATTCACCAATTAAATATGCCCCACTTCCTTTGCGTGATAAGTGTATGTCTTCGAATGCTTATGCATTGTTCTAATTGCATATAGGGGCAGGCTATCATATGATTATTGTGAAAAATGTCAAACACACTCGTCGCTCGTCCAATGAGAAGCTTTCAGCCGATGGAACATCGGAAATGGAAGATGTCAGCAAGACTCGAGTAGCGGACATTTTGGCGAGTAGTCTGGGCGTGTCTAATTCTAAAGAGGGTGTGTCTAATACTACAGAAGGCGTGTCTAATTCTAAAGAGGGTGTGTCTAATACTACGGAAGGCGTCCCTATTTCTAAAGAGGGTGTGTGTAATACTACAGAAGGCGTGTCTATTTCTAAAGAGGGTGTGTCTAATACTACAGAAGGCGTGTCTAATTCTAAAGAGGGTGTGTCTAATACTACAGAAGGCGTACCTATTTCTAAAGAGGGTGTGTCTAATACTACAGAAGGCGTGCCTATTTCTAAAGAGGGTGTGTCTAAAACTACAGAAGGCGTGTCTATTTCTAAAGAGGGTGTGGGTAGCAGTATGTCCGGTAACGTTGGCAACGGGAGTAACAGCGAGGAGGGTGTGACTTCAGCGAATTCTCATTCGAGTCTGGAGAGCAGCACGGATGAACAAAGGAATACCGACACTAATGAAGATATTGCTGCGATTGTTGAAAAATATGTTCCAGATGTATGGCTCGATGGCGACCTCTCTAATAGTTAGTCGTAGTGGTGGGGTTGTGGTGGGGTTGTGGTGGGGTTGTGGTGGGGTTGTGGTGGGGTTGTGGTGGGGTTGTGGTGGGGTTGTGGTGGGGTTGGAGGCTGGTTAGTAGTGGATATACGGTGGATATATGGATATATATTTATAGTAGGGTTAGATGTTTTAATGAGTAGTGATTGACAACATTACATCATCACCTCGATATCCCTAAACTCGCCACTACCCTAGTTTCCACCACATCATTAATCCCGCATCTAACCTCAACGCTAAACCCCACCCCCGATCACTCTACCGCAACTCATTGCGTAAACCCGTATAAAAGATGAAATCGCCTTCATTCTGCCCCACGAGAGCAAGAAGAATTTCTCTCGCATGTTCTCAGAGCTGGAGCTTAACAAGGAGGCACTTGATATCGAAAGCTTTGGAATCAGCGTCACGACTATGGAAGAAGTTTTCATAAGGTCGAAATGGCCTTTCGTCAATTATTACCCATTATCATCTCTAGACCTATATCTGCCCTCATATCTATACTATCTATTTCCTCTTCTCTTTATTCCATCCACTGAATCATTTCATCAGCTATCCCTCCAGCCTGCAATTGTCTTTTCTACGAGTAATTTGACCCTTTATTTACAGAGTCGGAGAAAGGGCTGAAGTACGACGATCGGGAAGCAATTTCACGCCTGAGCGCTCTTCCTCATCGATGGCCTCATCTTTTACATTCCGGCCCTCGAGTGAGTCAACTCATGATATATAGTCCATCGTTATTACATAGGTGTTTTCTATTTTATGTATGAAGTTACTAGCTATTGTTTCCATGAAAAGTGCCTGGATTTAATCTGCTAACCCTAGTTGAACCTTTTTTATTTCGTTTATAATTTACTCACAACACTAAACGTCACTAGCATTAATTCAATCTAGCAGTTTCTTATTGTAATTGTATGAATAGATAAATAAGCCTGAGCAAATTAGTTACTATTATATAAAAATTAAAATATACATAAAAAATATATTTCAATAGTTATGTCATAATGTTTCTTGTCTGTCTAAATCCAATAATTCTCATTTATTTGTAAAATCAAGTACAATTAAACAATGAATTAATTTATGACCCTCATTAGCAATATTATATTATTTTATAATATTTCATCTAAATTAAAATGCGTGACTAAAATGAGCAAAAGTTTAATTTAATTCAACTGCAATTTATATTTATATACATTTTCTATGTGCATGAGTGATTATGGATTACACAATATTTGTAGGACTTTGGTGTAACATTAATTTCCATTTACTCTAGTTGATAGTGTTCTGTATCTCTTTATAATAGAATGAAAATTACAATGTATATATATATATCACACATATATATATAATTAATTAAAAATTTTAAAGTCAATTTTAAAATTTCTTGGAAAATTTAGTGTTTTTTAAATTTTTTTCAAAAAAAAATTTTGTTTTTTTAATTGTGTTTTAATAATTAATGTTCTTCATTTAATCAATATATTTTGAAGATTTTTTTATGATTTATGATATTATATTTTTTTAAATAAATAAATCTTTAATTTGAAAAAGCGAAAAAAAAACCTGAAGTTATATTTATCAAATCTTTTTTACTTTTTTGATAAAACTTTTATTGTTTAAGTAAGTCATTTAATTGATGTCATCATACATTAACTAAATGCTAATTTAAATTCTTTTGATTCCTTTTTCATAATTATAAAAGAAATAAAATGAAATAATATTATTTCACATCATTACATATTCATTAATTGTAATATAGGAAAACTGAGGATTTATTTTTTTTAATTAAAAATTTACTAACCAAACTTTTTTCTACAATATTCTAACTTCTCTTCACTTCATATTTTACTAAACAAGACTTTCTTATTCCACTTTCATCCCATCCATATCCACAGGTTACTCGAACTCGTACGCAAACACCAGCCACTATACGAGACCCATTTCCTGTCAGGACGTGGTCGGGAGGCCGCCGCTATTTTTCTACCAGTTCCGCGCGATGTTTGTGAAACGCTTCGTCTATACAATGAGGAAGTTGACCTTGACGTGTTCTCAACTCGCAGTGCCATTGGCTAGTCTTGCGAAGCCCGCTTTAATTACGCACTTTATCACTCGGCCTCTTCGCTCCTCCCCCTCCCCTTACCGCCATACCTTTAATACGCTCTACTCTCATCATCCTCTCCTTTACTCATCCCCACCTCGACCTACCCCCTCTCCGCGGTGAAAACAAACTTGAGCTTAAATTACGTTGCCAATTTTCCCACCTCTTCTCTCAAGGTTATGACAATAGCGGCCCTAATTACGCTGAAGACGCGTCCTTCGGCCAACGCTTCGCCTACTCTCGCCCTCAACGTCTCCGATAGTTTTGGCAGTACATTCGTCGCCGTGGCGACTGGACAAAACAAAATGGCGGCCGCCTACGCCGACGCCTTGCGCGCCCAAATGCACCAACACGTCGTTAACGTCAGTGTTGGTAATATGGAGAATTTCCTCGAGAAAAAAGGTTCGACTTAATCTCATTTTAATTTTAGACCTTTTTACAGGTATAACCAAATTCTTAAAATATTCTTAAATTGATTTATACTTGCTAATAGGAATGGTAAAAGTTGATATTGGTATTATATAATAATATAATGTTTGCAAGTAATTCAATATTCAAAATAATTCAAAATAATTATTAATTTGCGTATTGATATGCATGAGAAAATCGATTGCAGGCGAGGAAAGCTTGTCGAGTTTCGATTTGAACTATCTTGTGGGCGTGGCTTACCAACGCACTCTGCACACGCTGATCGCTTATTTCAACAACCAGGCTTACCACACTCCGGCGATGTCACTAAATCTCGTTGATAATGCACTCATCTGCTATTACCGTTAGTTTAGGTGCTCATTTCATTTCTTAATCAGTTATTTTAATTCTTCTTAATCTATCATTTATTTTTGTTTTTATTATGACTTTAAGCCAAACAGTTTAAAATTGAACAATTGTTTAAATATATTAAATATTAACTTTTTATGCCTTCTGCATTCTTACAATTTTTAATTTATTATATATTATTAATGTTGATGATGATTATTAATATTTATATTCTTTAAATAACTGCTTTACTACCATTATTTTTCTATTGTCTACTATGGTATACAATCGTGAAGCATTGTTTCATAGACAATATGACATCGAACGCTCCCAGTATCAAGGCAGCTAACGATCCACTGCCTAAAACTGCCCATGACACAATACGAGGTCAGTTTATAATATATACTGTATAGCCATTGTTAAATTGTGTGTGTTTACGTGTGTGTGTATATGTGTTTGTGTGTTTGTGTGTACGTATACATGCACGCAGGCATGAAGTATGTATTTAATAAATACTATTATTAATAAATACTATTATTAATAAATACTATTATTAATAAATACTATTATTAATAAATACTATTATTAATAAATACTATTATTAATAAATACTATTATTAATTAATACTATTATTAATAAATACTATTATTAATAAATATAATATTAATCTACATATAAAATATAAAAGATTGATAGATAAAAACAACTAAATCTAATTGGTATAGTAGTTTATAATAATAAGTTTATAATAATAAGTTTATAACAATAAGTTTATAATAATAAGTTTATAATAATAAGTTTATAATAATAAGTTTATAATAATAAGTTTATAATAATAAGTTTATAACAATAAGTTTATAATAATAAGTTTATAATAATAAGTTTATAATAATAAGTTTATAACAATAAGTTTATAATAATAAGTTTATAATAATAAGTTTATAATAATAAGTTTATAATAATAAGTTTATAATAATAAGTTTATAACAATAAGTTTATAATAATAAGTTTATAATAATAAGTTTATAATAATAAGTTTATAATAATAAGTTTATAACAATAAGTTTATAATAATAAGTTTATAATAATAAGTTTATAATAATAAGTTTATAATAATAAGTTTATAATAATAAGTTTATAATAAGTTTATAATAATAAGTTTATAATAATAAGTTTATAATAATAAGTTTATAATAATAAGTTTATAATAATAAGTTTATAATAATAAGTTTATAATAATAAGTTTATAATAATAAGTTTATAATAATAAGTTTATAATAATAAGTTTATAATAATAAGTTTATAATAATAAGTTTATAATAATAAGTTTATAATAATAAGTTTATAATAATAAGTTTATAATAATAAGTTTATAATAATAAGTTTATAATAATAAGTTTATAATAATAAGTTTATAATAATAAGTTTATAATAATAAGTTTATAATAATAAGTTTATAATAATAAGTTTATAATAATAAGTTTATAATAATAAGTTTATAATAATAAGTTTATAATAATAAGTTTATAATAATAAGTTTATAATAATAAGTTTATAATAATAAGTTTATAATAATAAGTTTATAATAATAAGTTTATAATAATAAGTTTATAATAATAAGTTTATAATAATAAGTTTATAATAATAAGTTTATAATAATAAGTTTATAATAATAAGTTTATAATAGTAAGTTTATAATAATAAGTTTATAATAATAAGTTTATAATAATAAGTTTATAATAATAATTTTATAAAAATAAGTTTATAATAATAAGTTTATAATAATAAGTTTATAATAATAAGTTTATAATAATAAGTTTATAATAATAAGTTTATAATAATAAGTTTATAATAATAAGTTTATAATAATAAGTTTATAATAATAAGTTTATAATAATAAGTTTATAATAATAAGTTTATAATAATAAGTTTATAATAATAAGTTTATAATAATAATTTTATAAAAATAAGTTTATAATAATAAGTTTATAAAAATAAGTTTATAATAATAAGTTTATAATAATAAGTTTATAATAATAAGTTTATAATAATAAGTTTATAATAATAAGTTTATAATAATAAGTTTATAATAATAAGTTTATAATAATAAGTTTATAAAATAAGTATTTAGTTTATTTTAGAGGAAGATTTCTACCTTTCTCTCAGTGATTTGTATTTTCAGTGTTATTTTCACAATCTTCTTCATTTCCATGATCACAATCTTCTTAATTTAGTGTAATTATTCTAGAGTTGAAGAGATCTTAGTTGTATGTTATTCATTGTGTGTGTGTGTGGATGTGTGTGTGTGTGTGTGTGTGTGTGTGTGTTGTGTGTGTGTTTGTGTATGTGTGTGTGTTTGTGTGTGTGTGTTTGTGTGTGTGTGTTGTGTGTGTGTGTGTTTGTGTGTGTGTGTTTGTGTAGTGTGTATGTGTTCATGTTTGTATATTATTAATTTAGTTGTCTATATGATTACTGGCCCCAGTTATAGCTACGAATAAATTTTACCGAATGTGAAAATTTTAATTCTGATACTATTTTTGATATTTTAAAAAATATTAGAGTTTTGAATTTTGACCTCTACACCTAAAGGTGAAGTTATTGACGTCGAAGAGGGGTTCACCATCGCTTTTAATATAATCTTTGGAATGTCATTTGTGGCTGCAAGTTTTGTTCTGTTCCTCATTAAAGAAAAGACCTCCAGGTTAGTGTTCCTCCCCACCACCAGGTTAGTATTCCTCCCCACCATCAGGTTAGTGTTCCTCCCCACCATCAGGTTAGTGTTCCTCCCCACCACCAGGTTAGTGTTCCTCCCCACCACCAGGTTAAGGTAGTTCTCTCCTCAGTTACTCTCCATCGTCCCACTCCACAACCTCACTCCGTAACTACCTCATCGAACGCAGGGCCAAACATAACCAACTAGTCTCTGGAGCTCGTCACTTTACTTACTGGATGGTGACCTTCGTCTGGGACTGCATTAATTTCTCTGCTCCTTGCATTCTACTTTTAATCACCCTGGCGGCATTTAGTATAGACGCCTACAGCGATTCAGATAGGATAGGTTAACGAATGGAGATGTATAGGGAGGATGGGGGAGAGGAGGGTGGGGAGAGGAGGGTGGGGAGAGGAGGGTGGGGAGAAGAGGGTGGGGAGAGTAGGGTGGGGAGATGGGTGGGGAGAGGAGGGTGTGAGAGGAGGGTGAGGAGAGGAGGGTGTAAGAGGAGGGTGGAGAGAGGGGGGTGGGGAGAGGAGGGTGGGGAGAGGAGGGTGTAAGAGGAGGGTGGAGAGAGGAGGGTGTAAGAGGAGGGTGGAGAGAGGAGGGTGGGGAGAGGAGGGTGGGGAGAGGAGGGTGTAAGAGGAGGGTGTAAGAGGAGGGTGGAGAGAGGAGGGTGTAAGAGGAGGGTGGAGAGAGGAGGATGTAAGAGGAGGGTGGAGAGAGGAGGGTGGGGAGAGGAGGGTGGGGAGAGGAGGGTGGGCAGACGAGGGTGTAAGAGGAGGGTGGAGAGAGGAGGGTGGGGAGAGGAGGGTGGGGAGAGGAGGGTGGGGAGAGGAGGGTGGGGAGAGGCGGGTGGGGAGAGGAGGGTGGGGAGAGGATGGTGGGGAGAGGAGGGTGGGGAGAGGATGGTGGGGAGAGGCGGGTGGGCAGAGGAGGGTGGAAGAGGAGGGTGGAGAGAGGAGGGTGGGGAGAGGAGGTTGGGGAGGAGGGTGTGAGAGGAGGGTAGTTAGAGGAGGGTGGGGAGGAGGGTGGAGAGAGGAGGGTGGGGAGAGGAGGGTGAGGAGGAAGGTGTGAGAGGAGGGTGTGAGAGGAGGGTAGGTAGAGGAGGGTGGGGAGGAGGGTGGGGAGGAGGGTGGGGAGGAGGGTGGGGAGAGAGGAAATATTGCTCAGTGGGAAGTGGATAGAAAATGCTAGAGGAATGGAAAGAGAGAAGAGATGAGATATAACTACCTTACACCTCCTATTACAGGTGATATCTCTCTATTGTTCGCATTGTATGGATGGTCAATGCTGCCCTTGATGTATTGTTCATCTTTCATCTTTGAATCTCCATCAACTGGTCTTATCTCCCTCACAATGTTCAACATCATTTCAGGTCGGTGTTTGCTGTGGGCCCTACACTTTCAAACCATTACACGTACACAGTATTATATATTTCCTACATCCGTAATTACCTTGATTGACAACTATCGTAAAACTTCTATATTAATTTAATATCTAACTTAATTGACAATACTCTTACAATGACTTTGATTGACAGGTATATAACAATGCTCCTGATTCTCATAGATTTACTTTTATTCCAAAACTCTTAAAAATGACTCGGATTGATAGTTTACCGAAGACATCAATTAATTTGCATGAATCACTTTGATTGACAAGTAACCCAAATCTATTGACTTTGATTGACAGGTATCGCAACTGTGTTATGTGTGAACATCCTGAACATTCCTCAGCTGCATACTCGAGCGCTGAGTGAACACCTTCGTTGGGTTTTCATGGCGATTTTCCCAAACTACTGCTTAGGGCAAGCTCTAAATGATATCTACACTAACTTCCAGGTCTTTTAATATGCTATTGTGTGCCATTGTGGTTATGGTGAGGTTATCAAGGTCGAATTGACTATTAAGAGGTCAAGTATTGTGAATAACTAGAGATACTGAATGATTGATATAGAGTTCATCCTACAGTACTTCAAATGTATTTATTTCATTAAGTAACTGGATATTATGGTTATTATTGTAGTTGTTATTGTGGTTATTATTGTAGTTATTATTGTAGTTGTTATTGTGGTTATTATTGTAGTTGTTATTGTGGTTATTATTGTGGTTATTATTGTAGTTATTATTGTGGTTATTATTGTAGTTGTTATTGTGGTTATTATTGTGGTTATTATTGTGGTTATTATTGTAGTTATTATTGTAGTTGTTATTGTGGTTATTATTGTAGTTGTTATTGTGGTTATTATTGTAGTTATTATTGTGGTTATTATTGTGGTTATTATTGTGGTTATTATTGTAGTTATTATTGTAGTTGTTATTGTGGTTATTATTGTAGTTGTTATTGTGGTTATTATTGTGGTTGTTATTGTAGTTATTATTGTGGTTATTATTGTAGTTGTTATTGTGGTTATTATTGTGGTTATTATTGTAGTTATTATTGTGGTTATTATTGTGGTTATTATTGTGGTTATTATTGTAGTTGTTATTGTAGTTGTTATTGTAGTTATTATTGTAGTTATTATTGTAGTTATTATTGTGGTTATTATTGTAGTTATTATTGTGGTTATTATTGTGGTTATTATTGTAGTTATTATTGTGGTTATTATTGTGGTTATTATTGTAGTTATTATTGTGGTTATTATTGTGGTTATTATTGTAGTTGTTATTGTGGTTATTATTGTAGTTATTATTGTGGTTATTATTGTGGTTATTATTGTAGTTATTATTGTGGTTATTATTGTGGTTATTATTGTGGTTATTATTGTAGTTATTATTGTAGTTGTTATTGTGGTTATTATTGTGGTTATTATTGTAGTTGTTATTGTGGTTATTATTGTAGTTATTATTGTGGTTATTATTGTGGTTATTATTGTAGTTGTTATTGTGGTTATTATTGTGGTTATTATTGTGGTTATTATTGTAGTTATTATTGTAGTTGTTATTGTGGTTATTATTGTAGTTATTATTGTAGTTGTTATTGTGGTTATTATTGTAGTTGTTATTGTGGTTATTATTGTAGTTATTATTGTGGTTATTATTGTGGTTATTATTGTGGTTATTATTGTAGTTATTATTGTAGTTGTTATTGTGGTTATTATTGTAGTTGTTATTGTGGTTATTATTGTAGTTGTTATTGTGGTTATTATTGTAGTTGTTATTGTGGTTATTATTGTAGTTGTTATTGTAGTTGTTATTGTGGTTATTATTGTAGTTGTTATTGTGGTTATTATTGTGGTTATTATTGTGGTTATTATTGTAGTTGTTATTGTGGTTATTATTGTAGTTGTTATTGTGGTTATTATTGTGGTTATTATTGTAGTTATTATTGTGGTTATTATTGTAGTTATTATTGTGGTTATTATTGTGGTTATTATTGTGGTTATTATTGTAGTTATTATTGTAGTTGTTATTGTGGTTATTATTGTAGTTGTTATTGTGGTTATTATTGTGGTTGTTATTGTAGTTATTATTGTGGTTATTATTGTAGTTGTTATTGTGGTTATTATTGTGGTTATTATTGTAGTTATTATTGTGGTTATTATTGTGGTTATTATTGTGGTTATTATTGTGGTTATTATTGTAGTTGTTATTGTAGTTATTATTGTAGTTATTATTGTAGTTATTATTGTAGTTATTATTGTAGTTATTATTGTGGTTATTATTGTAGTTATTATTGTGGTTATTATTGTGGTTATTATTGTAGTTATTATTGTGGTTATTATTGTGGTTATTATTGTGGTTATTATTGTGGTTATTATTGTGGTTATTATTGTAGTTGTTATTTTGGTTATTATTGTAGTTGTTATTGTGGTTATTATTGTAGTTGTTATTGTGGTTATTATTGTAGTTGTTATTGTAGTTGTTATTGTGGTTATTATTGTAGTTGTTATTGTGGTTATTATTGTGGTTATTATTGTAGTTATTATTGTAGTTATTATTGTAGTTGTTATTGTGGTTATTATTGTGGTTATTATTGTAGTTATTATTGTGGTTATTATTGTAGTTGTTATTGTGGTTATTATTGTAGTTGTTATTGTGGTTATTATTGTAGTTGTTATTGTAGTTGTTATTGTGGTTATTATTGTAGTTGTTATTGTGGTTATTATTGTGGTTATTATTGTGGTTATTATTGTGGTTATTATTGTAGTTATTATTGTGGTTGAACATCTATGATCATAGTTTTTTTTTTAGATATTGAAAGTTTGTGATACAAAAATGATGCAAGAACTTTGTCAATTAGGTTTCAAGGTTCCATGTTGCAAAGGTCAGTCTACAAAATCACATTGTGGATAATAGTAAATTGTATGTACATTTTTACACTAAATAGGTTGAATTCAAGAACTAAACCTGTCGTTTCGACCATAAGTAAACACGATGTAAACACCGCCCTACTATGTCCATTTTACCCGATGATCTCGCGCGATACACTATTGATCTCAACTAATCGAAACTATTATCCTCGTTACCACAAGGAAGTTGTGGAGATAATTGCCTATCCTACTCCGCAAACTTCCTGTCCACCGAAACCGGAGGTATAGGCCGCCATCTGATTTTCCTCGCAGTTCAAGGAGGCGTCTATTTCTTCTTGCTTTTAGTCATCGAAATGAAGTGGATACTTCGCTTGAAACACACGTTTGTTCCCATCCTACTCATCGCCGTCTCCTCCTACTCTTCAACGCTTTATCATTGTAAACAAGTTCACGGTGATGATATCGCAACATATCGTAGAGTTATCTGATTTTATATTCCATCTACGTTGCAACTATTTAATTAGCCATTGAAAATATATTTAGGTTTCATTAAGTTTCATTAGAATTGGTATAAGTTCATAAATCATCATCTAGCTTATCATTTTACCCTTACACCTTTTCCCATCCATTTAATAGCATTTTCGCATCCCTTTTCTTCCCCTTTTACATCCCTTCCAACTCCCCACTATTCTCTAAACCGACATACGCCTACCCTCGCACCCTACGCATTACGAGCCGTTCACCAGGTGTCTCGCGCAGTGGAAACGTTGCCGTGGCCACGCCCAGAACGCCGTCGCCACGCCCACTTCTACCGGGTCCACGCCCGAGGACTCCGACGTCGCCCGAGAACGCCGTCGTCTGCTCTCATTGGACAACTCGCAGATGAGGCGGCGGCGAGCAGCCGTCGTCATGCGTTCGTTGACGAAAACCAGGCCGGTTCAGGGGTCGGGGGTCGACGGGGTCACTTCGAGTTCCGTCGTTGCCGTCGTCGACGACCTGTGCGTGGAAGTTGCGCGCGGCGAATGCTTTGGTCTGCTCGGAGTCAACGGCGCCGGCAAGACCACGACCTTTCGCATGCTGACCGGCGACACTGAGATCACGTCGGGTCAAGCGCTCGTCCAAGGTCACGACGTCGCCACCGACATTGATAAGGTCAGCGATTTATAAAGATAATGTGAATCAAGAGAAATCAGATCTGTAATTTTATAATCTAGTTATATTTTCAATGTTATATAGATATAAAGTACATAAAGCATTAAGAAGTAGATATTATATATATTTATAAAATATATGAGAAATTGAATTTCAGATCTTAGCAAGTTTAGTTTGTATTTGTTATAAAATGTAGATATTCATAATATATGTTATAATGTGTAGATATTCATAATATATGTTATAATATGTAGATATTCATAATATATGTTATAATATGTAGATATTCATAATATATGTTATAATATGTAGATATTCATAATATTTGTTATAATATGTAGATATTCATAATATATGTTATGATATGTAGATATTCATAATATATGTTATAATATGTAGATATTCATAATATATGTTATAATATGTAGATATTCATAATATTTGTTATAATATGTAGATATTCATAATATTTGTTATAATATGTAGATATTCATAATATATGTTATAATATGTAGATATTCATAATATTTGTTATAATATGTAGATATTCATAATATATGTTATAATATGTAGATATTCATAATATTTGTTATAATATGTAGATATTCATATTTGTTATAATATGTAGATATCTCATTGTTCAAGGTTTGATTGAGATACATAGAAATATTCATTATATGCGATTTAAGCCTTTATTATTACCGTCAAATATACGAATTACATTTAATCTATCTCTTTATCACATCATAATATCTTCATAATGTACTTCATAATGTAATGTTATCATAATGTACTTCATAATATCTTCATAATGTACTTCATAATGTAATGTCATCATAATGTCTTCATAATGTCCTTCATAATGTAATGTCATCATAATGTCATCATAATGTACTTCATAATGTCATCATAATGTCCTTCATAATGTCTATATTTCTGCAATATTACTTCTACAGTTACGACTGGTATTAGAATTATTCGACACCAAGATTGATTCAACGTCATTCGCAAACTAGGTACGTCAGCTGATTGGTTACTGTCCGCAATTCGACGCATTAACTGAGGAGATGACGGGCCGCGAGACATTGACAATGTATGCCCGACTCCGCGGTATCGAGGAGTGCAAGATCGCCGAACTCATACGACCTCTGGTGACCTCTCTGCTACTGCAGCCCCACATCGATAAACGGGTCTACACCTATAGGTCGGTAGATTTCTATAATATTGCCTTTACTCCCTGTCCAAAAGGTTCTAAGTGGTTACTGCTCCTAGGATTAATCCTACATGCCAAGATATACATATCCACACCTAGAATGGGGACTATGTAAGGAAGTTCTCCACGGCTGTAGCCCTCATTGGAGACCCTCACCTACTTAACCCCCATTGCCCCTACAGCGGGGGTAATAAAAGGAAGCTCTCCACGGCTGTAGCCCTCATTGGAGACCCTCACCTACTTAACCCCCATTGCCCCTACAGCCGGGGTAATAAAATGAAGCTCTCCACGGCTGTAGCCCTCATTGGAGACCCTCACCTACTTTACCCCCATTGCCCCTACAGCGGGGGTAATAAAAGGAAACTCTCCACGGCTGTAGCCCTCACCTACTTAACCCCCATTGCCCCTACAGCGGGGTAATAAAAGGAAGCTCTCCACGGCTGTAGCCCTCATTGGAGACCCTCACCTACTTAACCCCCATTGCCCCTACAGCGGGGGTAATAAAAGGAAGCTCTCCACGGCTGTAGCCCTCATTGGAGACCCTCCAGTTGTCTTCCTCGACGAGCCCACCACTGGAATGGACCCAGTAGCGAGGAGAAGAACATGGGATGTCCTCTCTCAAGTTCGCCGCCGTGGTCAAACTCTATTGTTGACCAGTCACAGGTAATGTAACATGAATAGTCATTGTTATTTAAATAGGCTGTATTAATTATTTACAATATTCATATTCAAAAATATTTCTAAGTATTTAATAAGCAATTTTTATTGTCAAATTAAAAGAGTGGAAATGTAATCATCTATTCTATATTTAGTAATATAGAATATGTCACTTAATTATTAATGTTATATAATTGATGATGTTATCCGATTACATAATGACCTCGCCTAAATATAAAATAATCATAAACGGTTTAAAATACAGGATATTTAAATTATTTAAAAAACCTACAATTATTAATTAATTAATATTATTATTATCACTCCCCTCCTCACCACTCCTCTTCCCTCTCCTACCCCACATTGCCCCCACACTCCGCTGGTCCTCTCCTCAACTCTAATCCTCTGCCTCTAGTATGGAGGAGTGTGAAATGCTGTGCACCAGGTTGGCAATTATGGTGAACGGTCGTTTGAAGTGCCTGGGAACCACGCAACACTTGAAAAGCAAATTCTCCAACGGATACACTTTGATTGCGCGCGTACGACCTTCTGACCTTTGTAACCCCTCCGACTCGCACTATAATCACGTTTGTCTTCCCCTAATAGACATGTATTCAGATGCCAACATCTAATTGAATGAAGGACACAATAAAGAGATACCTAAATGAACAACAGAAATTAGAACTTTTTAAAAAACACATTTCTAATATATTTATTAATTTTGATATCGCAAAAGCATAAACTAGGATATCTTATAATTGTCATAAATATAACTGCTCTTGTAGTCTTAATTCTATTCACTTAATGTATCTACTTTATTCTATATCAGCTAATTATTTTAATCTCCATGTATTAATTTATGATACCGAAATTCAACATTGTTCTTATGTAATGCAATTATTTGATTGACAGGCGCCGCTGATGCAATTCATCGACGAGAAGTTTGGTTCGGAAGTGGCGACACTCAGAGACTCCCACTCGGGTCTACTACACTACCACATCTCCACTTGTGAAAAGGTTGGTAGATGTAATGGGTTATATGGGGTAATGGGGCTGACTCCCACTCGGGTCTACTACACTACCACATCTCCACTTGTGAAAAGGTTGGTAGATGTAATGGGTTATATGGGGTAATGGGGCTGACTCCACTCGGGTCTACTACACTACCACATCTCCACTTGTGAAAAGGTTGGTAGATGTAATGGGTTATATGGGGTAATGGGGCTGACTCCACTCGGGTTTACTACACTACCACATCTCCACTTGTGAAAAGGTTGGTAGATGTAATGGGTTATATGGGGTGATGGGGCTAACTCCACTCGGGTCTACTACACTACCACATCTCCACTTGTGAAAAGGTTGGTAGATGTAATGGGTTATATGGGGTAATGGGGCTGACTCCACTCGGGTCTACTACACTACTACATCTCCACTTGTGAAAAGGTTGGTAGATGTAATGGGTTATATGGGGTAATGGGGCTGACTCCACTCGGGTCTACTACACTACCACATCTCCACTTGTGAAAAGGTTGGTAGATGTAATGGGTTATATGGGGTAATGGGGCTGACTCCACTCGGGTTTACTACACTACCACATCTCCACTTGTGAAAAGGTTGGTAGATGTAATGGGTTATATGGGGTGATGGGGCTAACTCCACTCGGGTCTACTACACTACTACATCTCCACTTGTGAAAAGGTTGGTAGATGTAATGGTTTATAAGCGATAATGGGGCTGACTCCCACTCGGGTCTACTACACTACCACATCTCCACTTGTGAAAAGGTTGGTAGATGTAATGGATTATATGGGGTAATGGGGCTGACTCCATTTGGGCCTACTAGAGTACATTCCACATTCCACCTGTGAGAAGATGATCTGTATTTTTTTTCTAAAAATTCACCATCTTATATATATAACCAATTTTGTACTTAGACGTCCCAACAATATCACAATACAAATCTCTTCTCTTCAGTTTCTTCTAAATAACCTTCAATACAAGTACAAATTATAGCATGTAGTTATTGATTAATTACTCCAACTATATTTCTCACAGCATTATTTATATATTTCCCTTCCTTAACCCCTATCTCTTATAAGCTTTTCCATCCTTAACCACCCATCCATCCATTCCCACATTCGATGCGTATCTCACTTTAACTTGCATATCTCCACCTATCTTCCTTTCCTCAACCTCTCCCCTATCCCGTCTCTTCTCCTTCGCCGCCGTCTACCTTCCTTCCTCTGCAGGTGACGTGGACTCTACTGTTTGAACAGATGGAGTCTGCGATGGCTTCGGGCCTCGTCGATGACTACTCGATTTCGCAGACCACCCTGGAGCAGGTGTTTGTAAATCTGGCGCGTAGCCAACACACGCCTGGATGCGACTCCGGCGACGCCGGTACGCACCCTAGCGGCAGTCGACGTCGTCGTCTGCTCACTTCCTGCGTAGACGCGGCCTGTTGTTGCTGTCGAGGCCAGAAGAGAGCTGTAAATAATGACCGCGCCCCCCTCATGGCGTAACTACCGCCCACCTCGTCTCCTCGTGCCTACACCCGCGTCAAACGTACCTGGGCCCCTTTACAGCCTGACCTTACCCCTACTCTAAAACGCCACCGCCTATATATGTATTTATTAGCATAACCTATTGTTCCATAGCTTACTACACTTCCTTATTAACTGACCAAATCTCAATTTATAGTGCAGGATGACCACTATATATAATTCTATATTTGTTTATATTGTTATCAAAATTTATTATAATTATTCCATAAATTCATCTACTATCAGTTAAACCATTTACAATCATTTATACCATCATTTGAAATCCTATTGCTAAGAATTATGTAATTGTTATTTTATTTTTGATTTACTAGTTTATATTTATATTTCATATTTTCGGAAAGTTAAATTATTAAATTAAATTATTAAATTAAATTAAATAAATAAATCAGTAGTTCAAAATAAATTTATTTATTGATAATATTATTAAATATAAGACAAATTATTTTGTTTTAAAAAGAGTTTTTTTAAATTGGTCTTCGCCGCTGATCGAATATAAAATGTAATATTAAAATGTTTACTTGCATATTTCTGACATCTACACATTATTAATAAATAGGACCCATTCAGTCATTACATATTGTTCACAAGCTTTTTGCGAATTCCATGCATCGAATTACTAGTCTCAGAGTTTGGAAACTTTAAAAGGAAGTTTTCTCCGCGATCGAAACAATGTCCTAATTCGTGATCGATTGGTAGACTTCCTGTTTTATTGGCGTTATTGGCGTTATTGGTGTTATTGGTGTTATTGGCGTTATTGGAGTTATTGGTGTTATTGGTGTTATTGGCGTTATTGGAGTTATTGGAGTTATTGACGTTATTGGCGTTATTGACGTTATTGGCGTTATTGGCGTTATTGGCGTTATTGGCGTTATTGGCGTTATTGGCGTTATTGGCGTTATTGGTGTTATTGGTGTTATTGGTAGCATTGGTAGCATCGAGTCTACCCAGAAGTACTGTCAATATTTTAATGTTTACATGATTTGTAGGAAAATTTGATTTGATTTGATTATTTCTTAGTTAAAAATGACACAAACATAAATAGAATATCTAAATATTTACACTATTTTAAATATGATATTAATATTCGATCGCAGATATTTCATTTTCCAAAAGTATTTGATACAATAAAAATTACACTTAAATGATTCAATGTATAATTGGAAGCCTCTGAAAATATTTCATCAATTTATTAATGAATTATATTATTATTTTTAAATATTATATTTATTTATTTCTATGATAAGTATTTTTTATCAGTGACCTAGTTATATGTTTTTTATAGTTTTTTTGTATCTATTAGTTTTTATTTTATCATTACTATAAAGTTTAGTATTGTTAGCTACTAAAAATATTTGTCTGAATTATTTGATCGAATAGGTAGAAAATAATTATTATTATAATTAATACCTCTATATAAACTTTGTATTGAAATATGTTTACTTTATTGCGATAACATTATTAAGAAATCCATGTTTATGGAATTGTCATCTAAGTGAATATCAAAATAGATTATTCTAATTCTTTTTATAATTCAAATAATATCAAGGCAATTATCTCTTCAGCATACATACTAAAAAATTGTTTATTAAATTATAATTGTTAATTTATTATTGTATAGGTCGTAAATTAATTTAGGCTGTGATAATTTAACATAGCTTAATTAATAATTCAGCATTATTTTAAAGTTTAACCAAACTTAAATTATAATGTAAATCCAACTCAAAATCTTTTATTAATTAATTGGTGATATTTTGCAAACTAATATATTATAAATACCGCATAAAAATGATGTAGGTTTGTGCATTTTGGGCACAACCTTTATTCTACATAGACAATGATAACAAAGTCTTTGTTTCTATGTAATAACCTAGGAACGGGATATCGAACATTTCTGCCAATTGCAGTCCACCTCCCGAAGAGAAAATGTTCGTACATTTCTGATAACGACGCATAAATTAGGCGTAAATAGCGTCCGGAGAGTTCACAATGTAACCTGCAGGAGTCGCCTATCTCACCTTGCAATTTGGACATTCGAATCCGCTCATATTCTCAACCAGACCAACTATTCGCGATTTCGTTTTCCTGCAAAACGTAATCTCTCTTCTGACGTCACCCGTCGACAAGCCCTGGATAATGAGTGGGTAAGGTTACGCCGTCCTGCGGGACGGATAACGGGTAGAGCGGGACACATGATTATACGTAACGGGTATTATGTAATGCGCCAGAAAATAATGCGGTTGGTGTAAGAAATATCGAAATATTTAAAACAAAATTAATGTTTGCTAAAAATGTTCTAATTGGCTGCTAATTTGATAATACTCAATTCTATAACAGTCTAATTTGTTTTCTAATCTATATAATGATCTAATTATTGATAAAACTAACTTATTATCTTATTATTATACCTAACTATTGGTCAAACTGCTTATCAAAAAAATAGTCTAGCAACAGGTCTATATACTGATCTAACTATTGCTGGTATAACTGCTGATCTATATACTGATCTAAATATTGCTGGTATAACTACTGATCTATATACTGATCTAACTATTGCTGGTATAACTACTGATCTATATACTGATCTAACTATTGCTGGTATAACTACTGATCTATATACTGATCTAACTATTGCTGGTATAACTACTGATCTATATACTGATCTAACTATTGCTGGTATAACTACTGATCTATATACTGATCTAACTATTGCTGGTATAACTACTGATCTATATACTGATCTAACCATTGATAAAACTGGTATAACTTAACTACTGTTCTATGTGATCTAACTACTGGTCTAACCACTGATCAAACTACTGGTCAGTCGGCGTGTCCTACCGGAGCAACCGATTGTAACCTGTGGGGTAGTGACAATCACAACTCCAACGTGAGAATTCCTTAGGTTCTCTACTAAGCAGATGTGTTCATCCGAGGTTCCAGGAGGCGTGTCTATGATCAAGAAGTCCAATTGACCCCAGTGGATGTTCTTGAGGAATTTGTTGATCATCCCTGGTTAATGGACGTTGGTATTGTTACATATTAAGAATTGATTAAGAATATGATATATTAAGAATCTATGGCATACGTATTCCGTTCAATCGATGCTAAAAATAGATGTTAATTAACCAAAATGGGGTTATATAAAATTTAGACATAGAGAGTAGTGTATTATTACTTTGGTGTGTGCCCTGAAAACTAGTTTTAACCAGTTTTCTTGGGTCCTCTCCACACGATTGGTTCGTCGGATTTCGGCAGCATAAAGCCTATAGAGATGACTTTAAGATTTCTCTCCTCATCCGACTGCACTGGAACCCACCTGGTGAGTAAAGTTGTTTAGAAACATGTCGACAACTCTATTCCAATCTGTAAATCACAAATGCACCAGTCTGCCTTATTCACAAAAGCAAATTTCATATTAAGGTATGCGAAAATGATCTATCGAATGAATACATTATGATATAAAGTAATTCAAATAAACAAAATTGGGTAGTCTAACCCATTGCTACATTGCAGTATTTCTTTTTGAGTTAAATTTAACATTTTCGGAATACTAGGACCGCATATATCAACGTCCAAAATTCCGACCTATAAATATCAAATACAAGTACGCAATAAAGATACTTAATGTGCCGAAAAGGTGGTGAGTAATTTAATATAATAAAACAAAAGAGAGGCTATATATTTGACCTTGTGACCTTCACGTAGCAGCGACAGCGCCAAGCTGACGGCAACCGTGCTTTTACCGACACCTCCCTTACCGCTCATCACCATAAAAACATTCTTCACTTGCGACATCGACTCCGGGAATTCTTTCTCAGATAAGCCATCGCCGGAGTCGTTATTATCTGTTGGTTATAGTGGTCGATAGTGAACAGGAAGCTGAATTCCTATAATATTATAATGAGTATTAAACGCACTCATATTGTATACAGCTCGGCTGATCTGTTTCTCCAAATATGCATATGCTTTGGATGAATACTAAAGTGTATACAAATAATTACTATTGAGTCTAAGTAGTAATATGTAAGTACTTGTAATATTACCTAGATATATATAAATATGCAAACATACTTAATACATGAATATTATAATTATTAATGACTAGCTACGACATATCCAGGTATAAAATATGTTATACTCGAAAATTACACTTACCTTAATGGAGCTAAAAAATGAAACATAATTTTATTATTCAAATAATTAATCTTTTGTAGCCCAACATTTAAAGAAATCATAGAGAAACTACACATGAATGTATTTATCCATAGAGCTTATTATCATTGTAATACAGTATTTATTTGAGCTATTACAATAGATTATATTAAATGATAGATAGCACACTTACAAACTGAAAGTATTTAGTAATTATTATAAAGTAATTTGAATATTATTATACTATATTGACAACATGGGACGGTATTATTTAATAAATATCGATGACAATAAATAATGTAATACATATAATATAATGTAATTATTATAATTATATTATATAATAGGTAAATGGTAATTCGGAAATGCTTATTCCGGATTGAATTAAACCAAGCTGACAGATTTACTAAGATAAAGTGCAGTGGATTTCGTGTGAGTGAGCGTTCAAGTTCAATATGAAAATGATTCATGCCTGTCAGACGAGATATCCAAAGAATATTCAACCGAAATCAAAATCAGTTAAAGATGATGACATCATATAATAAAATAATCTCCAATTAATACAAACATATAATTATATATATATATATATATATATATATATATATATATATATATACTATATATAGTTTTATTTGTTGATAATTTTATAATAAAAAAAAGCTAATTTTTACAGAGAATCAATCTATGGCATACTCACTAAATATATTGAGCGAATATATATTGTTGTATATGTAACCCTGGAAAAGTATGTACATATGTATTTGTACATATATATTTACCTTTACATTGCCAAAATAACTTGTATGGTAATCAGTGCAAAATTTATATTCAAAATTGCCTCCCTCGATTAACCAATAAATCCTCTTTTAAAAACCTCTATATATTTCTGTGTTAATTGGAGATTATTTAGCCATGAAATATCTTGTATTGGCTTTTATTTTATTTGGAGATTATTTGGTCAGATTAAAATCGTCTGAACAACATGAGTCATTTCAATTTTAAATTCGACTACGCCAACATGCCACACTTTTGAAAAAATAAATCCTGCATAGTTCTATTTCTTAATCTATGACACTGAAATGAGATTAGTTATTGGTATTTAGATTGGTTTTGAAAATAGGCTGAATATTTCGAAATTGCAGAATAGTGTAAGTTGTAACGATAGCATTTATACATATATACTATATTATAATAGTAATTTAAAATAACAATTAAAGAAAATATTTATATTTTTATAAGCGAAAAATTATTTTAATTTATATATAAACTGTTTGATTGGATTTATGAAATATATATAGTAGAATGAAGAATTTATATGATTTAAGTAAATATAATATTCTATTATAACAGTATAATATTGTTAAATAGCTTGCTAAAAATCTATAAAGTATTAATCATTTAGATAACATTTTAATTAAATAAATAAGTAATAAATATTGGTTCATTATTTATGTAATTAAAATTGTATCAATATGAATAATAATTTTAGTGATTTATCATTTATATTTATATTAATGATTACAACATATACATATATACATATAAAAGTGAATATTTTATTTACCTAACGTAGCCATATTTACATATACAATTAATTTATAATTGTAATGATAATTAAATCTATAATTTTCTTTATTTGAATTTGACAAAGATTTTTGATTATAAATAATCTTTGTAAATAAAATGGTTGTTTTCTTATATAAATATTAAAAGATAATTAATAAAGTTTTATTATTAATATTAGTAATTTATTATAACTATATGATATATATTCCATATAACTAATATAATTTGTATTATCTTATTCAAATATAGGGTTAGATTATATGATATTTATATAAGTAAACATCCATTTAATAAAATATGTATCCATATTAGATTTCAATATTACTAGAGTTTCTATGCAATTGACATTAAACACTAAATTAATCATGCATTATTAATATTATATAAACAGTCTATATGTATTTTGTGGGTTTAATAATATAGTTAGATTTATATTTTACTTGCATATATTTAAGTCTATTTTATATAGAATATTAAAAAATATTTTAAGTTTTACTTTGATTGAATACATTATTACAAACTATTTGAACCAATGATTCATTGATGCAATGCAAATCAATTAATTTATTACCATATAATAAACTAAATAATTAAATAAATTAACTTAATTATTTTTTTTTTTAGAATAATATATGATATATTTTTAATTTTATTATCTGCGATCTAATATATATAATTATTATATTAATATATATTATTTTATTTATACAGACGTTGTGTTAAAATTCACAGTAATATATTATTCATACTATTCTTTAAGTTCTCCTATTTACAAAACATTCTATATTTATCTTGTTATTAAAATATTTTAATATTTAGCTTAAACATATATATTATGCTTATACTTATATGTAACCTATACGTGATTATTTAAAATCCTAATCCCTTTCATTTGAAGAATGTCGAAACACATATACATTTCGAAAGAATCTCTTAAATCCAACCGAATATTCGATGATGCCATCAAGAAGCCATCGATATCCAAGACCACTGCCACTTACAACCGCTGGGGAATGTCATCTTATAGTTCCGCGAAGAGTTCATCGGATAAATCCGCACACCCGGCCATGGAGTTGTCGACTACCGCCACGACTACGGATACGCTGAACGAAGACGTGTTCAGCTTCGATTCGGACGGAGACGGAGCGGACGCGTTGCCGCCCGCATTCGGAGTGAACAGCGGCGCAGCAGCGAAACGCCACAATGCGGGGGCGGCGAAAATCGGGAACCCGGCGAAGCGCAACGGCGAGAAGCGTACCACGAACGCCGCCCTCCGCAAATCGCGTAAGATCTCCGATTGGCCATCCGCGAGTCCCCGAGACGGTGACCTATTCTCCGAGTATAAGCCGCCCGACTCGTCGTGCAGTTACTCGACGTCTCCCTGTAACTCCACGAGCTCTGCGCACCTCGACGACGCATCCACTCAGAAACTTCCCTCCCCGTCCCACTCGTCCTTTAGCCACTCCTCCGAATCGAGCGAAGACAACTATGTCGCGACCTCCGAACTTAACTTCGAGCTCGACTTCGACAACCTATCCCAACCGAGTCAACCTCCGCCTGCGTCGACCAATCAAACTTCGTCTTCGTCGTCGTATTCCGCTGTCGGTGGCGATAAACCGCCGATTCGCTGCACCATTCGCATCAACAATGCAGCGAAGAAGGTCAGCGAACGCCTCAAGGTCATGGACTCCACGTCGGCCGCTTCGCTATCCAAATACGTCGACCTACAACAACCTATTGTCCGACGTATCCTCTCCGGTCCCATCAAGGTTACCTTATTGACCTCTCAACGTCCGCGAAACATTAATTTACCACATGTTAATTTGTAACTTGGTTTAATTTCCTGTAACTACTTTATTATTAAGTAGATAGCTCTAGATATTAATTATACTTCTAATTAATTCTCTCATACTTTTATATAAATATAAATTTTAAAATTATTCAACTATAGATAGTATTTTAGCATGAGGATGAGTTTCAGACTGAATTGTAATGTGCATCAGCTGATAACATTAGCTGTTCACTCAGGTTAAGAAGACAACCTACAATCACAGGCATTGGCAGGAAGATGAATCCGGAATACCAGATGAAACGGTTCCATTGTAAATAATATTATATAAGGGCCTAGTGAAATATGTCGCAATTTCGCTCAAGAAACATCGAGTCTAGAATTCCGTGCAATTCCATCCATTAACTATTTCTCTCGTATTTCTTGAGCGAAATTACGGTTCGTGGAATTAGTCGCGCATTGTTTATTTCAGGTGATAACTATACTGGTTACAGTCGTAGGTATGAAATTGTCTTCGTATGTTTCCGGTTAGATGGTAACCGTGAGTCAGTCGGGAGTCAGAGGGGACTGTAAATGGTTGCACTTTAGTTTGAATTCATCTTCTACTCCGGCTAACGTCGGCTCACCTTCAATAGCTATCCCTCTCTCCGTGTTTAGCTCGACAATCAGTGGTTTCAAGACATGTCTTTAGTTTCTATTTAACGGGTGAGTGGTTTGTATCATCACTCAACCAACGATACACGAGGTGACAATATCACTCCAAGAAAGTTTTAGAATTTATTATTTCACGAATACATTTCTTCGAATGTAATTTAAAATAAATTGCTTACAGTAAATATAGATCTTTATTAGAGATGTAAATGAATTTTTAATAAGACTAAACATTATATAGATTAAATTTTTTACAATCATAATATTTATGTAATCAACTTTAGAAATGTCTGTGTTTAAATCTCGACTTATAAGATATTCGCTTATAAGTTATTCACATCCTAATGTAACTTTACATGACAGGCTGAGGTTGAGTCGAGCTCGCAGACAACCGTCAAATCTTCCGACGGCGCTATACCTAAGCTTCGACGTGTCAAAACTCTGCCGATGCACATTTCTCCGACTCTCACCTCAGCTGAGAATCCCTTTGAACCGGCATTTGATGAACCCATGCCTATTACAAAACTAACTTGTAAACGCAGCAATAAACACGTTCGTCTAGCCATGTCCTGCCAGCCCTAGCCCCACCTCCTTTTACCCGACCTAACCTCGATCGCGCCTAATCTTTCCTACTCGATTACAATCCTACACCATTGAGACCTATATCCTATATCTAACACCGTATGCCGACTCGGATTAAAACTCTTTATACAATTTCTCCGTGCCCCATTATCCACTTGCCACGCCTCCTATTTGCTTGACCACGCCCCCTCAGCTATTCACGGTAGTGCACGACGTAAACATGGCCCACGACCTTCACGAGCGAGGAGAATCTCTTCAATATGATTATGACATTGATTACATCAGCGATGGTATCATGATCACTCAACCTATGAGTGTACGATCTGCAAGGTTCTCCCTCTCCCTCTCCCTCTCCCTCTCACTCTCACTCTTATTCTCATTCTCCCTCTCACTCTCCCTCTCACTCTCACCATCCCTCTCACCATCCCTCTCACTCTCACTCTACCTCTCACTGTCACCATCCCTCTCACTTACACCATCTCTCTCACTCTCCCTCTCACCATCCCTCTAACTCTCACCATCCCTCTCACTCTCACTCTCACCATCCCTCTCTCTCTCTCTCCCTCTCCCTCTCTCTTTGACTCTCCCTCTCACTCTCACCATCCCTCTCACTCTCACTCTACCTCTCACCATCCCTCTCACTCTCACCATCCCTCTCACTCTCCCTCTCACCATCCCTCTCACTCTCACTCTCACCATCCCTCTAATTCTCACCATCCCTCTCACTCTCACCATCCCTCTCACTCTCCCTCTCACCATCCCTCTAACTCTCACCATCCCTCTCACCATCCCTCTAACTCTCACTCTCCCTCTCACTCTCACCATCCCTCTCTCTCTCTCCCTCTCCCTCTCTCTTTGCCTCTCTCCCTCTCACTCTCACCATCCCTCTCACTCTCACTCTACCTCTCACTCTCACCATCCCTCTCACTCTCACCATCCCTCTCACTCTCACCATCCCTCTCTCTCTCCCTCTCCCTCTCACCATCCCTCTCACTCTCACCATCCCTCTCACTCTCCCTCTCACCATCCCTCTCACTCTCACTCTCACCATCCCTCTAACTCTCACCATCCCTCTCACTCTCACCATCCCTCTCCCTCTCCCTCTCACCATCCCTCTCACTCTCACCATCCCTCTCACTCTCACCATCCCTCTCACTCTCCCTCTCACCATCCCTCTAACTCTCATCATCCCTCTCTCTCTCCCTCTCACTCTCCCTCTCCCTCTCTCTCTACCTCTCCCTCTCACTCTCACCATCCCTTTCTCTCTCATTCTTCCTCGCCCTCTCCCTCCCTAACCCTCTCTCTCATTCTCCCTCCCTCTCCCTCTCACTCTCACCATCCCTCTCTCTCTCCCTCTCACATTCCCTCTCTCTCTCTCACATTCCCTCTCACTCTTGCTTTTACCCTACTTCCATCCCTCTCCTCTTATCATATCAAACAATTGATAGTACACTAAGCCTGGTAGAGAAATGTACAAATGATTCATTTCGTATGCATTTGAGAGCTCACGACAAGCTCACTGCTCTGTTTACTCATTTGGATGACGCTGCCTCGAATCCAGTTAGTACAACAATACAGTGAAACAACAGTTGATGTTTTACATTGTTAATATATTACATTGTTAATATATTACATAGTTAATATATTACATAGTTAATATATTACATAGTTAATATATTACATAGTTATTACATAGTTAATATATTACATAGCTAATATATTACATAGTTAATATATTACATAGTTAATATATTACATAGTTAATATATTACATAGTTATTACATAGTTAATATATTACATAGTTAATATATTACATAGTTAATATATTGCATAGTTAATATATTACATAGTTAATATATTACATAGTTAATATATTACATAGTTATTACATAGTTAATATATTACATAGTTAATATATTACATAGTTAATATATTACATAGTTAATATATTACATAGTTAATATATTACATAGTTAATATATTACATAGTTAATATGTTACATAGTTAATATATTACATAGTTAATATGTTACATAGTTAATATGTTACATAGTTACAATGGTTACTTTAGTGAGTCCCACCTTTCTTTAATCCCCTAAAACCTATATACCCACATCCTATAAACCATATAAGATCCATACCCCTTAGAACCTTTACAATTATATAGCCATGTAAACGACGCACTTCATATCAAGTCACTAACTTCTTTAAACTCCATGCCTTACACCCTTTATGCCGTACTAGCCTCCCCAAGACCTACTCCACCATCGCGCAGACGTTGGGCCTATGTACGGCCACAGTGATGTACATGTTATCCCGGGACCGCAATGGCCTGGAATTGACTCGTGAATCGTTTGGTTTGCTCTGTCGGTTGCTGGTCTCCGAACACACCGTAACCATGGGTTACACGACCACTAAACGCCGCCTGCAGGTATTGCTGGAGTCCTCCGGCTCCAAGCACGGCAAGATCATCACGGTTGGTGTGCGAGGAGGCACGGGAAAGCAATGGAGGGGAGTATGTTATTAATTTGAAGAAGTTTGGTGGAACGAGGGGAGTGTTTTTGTGCATAGAGTCGCATAGCTAACTATTGAGTTAGGGTTCGCAGGAAGTTTATTTATTTGATGAGGTCAAGTTCTACTTAAAGATCTCTATATTTAAATTAAATTCTAAATATAACCGGCACTGACCATCGACCTTACCACAACTCACATTTTTTATCCTCTGCGAAGGTCACTCAATTAGCTCTAGACACACTGATGACCTTGACATCTAAACACCTCGGTGAATGGTTCAAGGACAATATTCGACAGGGCGGTGCCCTAGATTGCATTGTTAATAGTTGTTAGTATACCTAGCAGTTAATCTCATAATAAACGTCAATCACATTCTTAAGGATATGTGCGACAGGGCACATCTAAGAATAGATTTTGATATTGGGAAAATATGGTCTACTATAACAACCAAATCCCTGCTGATATTAATTGAATCTATATAATGTTTTATAATAATATTACATTTTTAATTATAATATTCAAAGGACATAATATACAAATATTTTATAATCAATACTTACTTTAACACCTTTATTATATAATTATATATTATATAATATTTTAAATCTTTGAATATCTAAAATTTGTATTATGAATTTATTTATTGATTGCGTTATTTTGTTAATTGAACCTGATTATCGTAACAGTGTCGCAAACTCAAGACTACCTCGATGACTGCAACTCCAAATTATCCATGAGCAATATAGAACACATTAATTCATTTTCAAAGTCACTGAATGTAATTAACAATGTTAGTGTGTTATGTAATATGTCATTTCCTAGTAAATTAATGTCATTTCCTAGTAAAGTAATGTCATTTCCTAGTAAAGTAATGTCATTTCCTAGTAAAGTAATGTCTTATTTAGATATTTGAGATATAGGCGGATATAATTCTTTACCTTGAAATTTAATTTCTTCCCAAAGTTTTATTGCCTTCTTTATCTAAAACCTTTCTTTAAACCACGTTCACTTCTACGATGTATTATGATTATTGATTCAGCCGCGTTCCTAGTAATGCAGACAATAGACTCCTATTAAGCAACGCGCATTTATATTGTTCTCTGGCTATACGGCTGGTTTGCGCTGACTCATTGTTACCCAAGGCATTGTTACATCAAATGCCGGCATTCACTCAAATGCTCTTCGTCAGGTTACCTATTTATGTAAAGTAAATCAAAAATATCTACTGGAATACAAACATGGAAAGCTCATCGATATTCTTTGCAGGTGAGTCGGATGTCAGATGTCACATACTATGTGTCACATACGTAATGTCATTTAGTGGCAACTTTATTTATAGATTACTCGTTTATAATATTTATAATGTAGATGAATATAGCTATGTACGTATGTATCTATGTATTATGTAATGTGCTATTGTTTATTGTCTGTAAATGTTTAAAATATCATCAATTAGATAAACCGTTTCTGTGATTTGTTTTCTGTTTTAGAAATTGTACCTGTTTCTCATATTTCAGATCTCTAGTTGTGTGCAAGCAATACGTGACGCTGTTCACCATGGTGATGACCTCATATGACCCCAACAACAAAGACACTAATGTCGAAGTGCATATTTCCGTTGCTGATAAGCAATGTGACGCATTTCGAGTTTACACTTGTTCTGTTCTCATCCTCAAAGTGCTCATCAATGTTACCCATGACAACGGTTGGAATATGGTATAAATAAGTTGATTTGTAAGTTTGAATTTATATAAAGTGTGAATTTATGGTATTTGGGCATATTTTTGACACCAAATATCAATGTATGATAATAATGTCTCAGTTTATAGCTTCAGGTGTCAATTTTACGCTATATTTTAATTTGATATACAGATAGTGGTTAATCAAGCCAGCTGACACATTTTAATGTATAATATTAACAAATATATTCACCTTAATGATAATATATTCTGTTATAATTAATTTAATGACATTATTTTTATCAAAGATTTGAAATTTTTAGACAAATTCAATAATCATTAATTATTTTGAAAGTTTGAACTTTAAAAAATAATTGATGATTATTGAATTTGTCTAAAAATTTTCAAATCTTTGATAAAAATAATTTCATTAAATTAATTATGACATAATATTATCATTAAGGTGAAAGTTGATTAACTTTATTTTCTAAGGAGAAAACAAAATATGTATGTATGTTAATCTCTATATATATATATATATATATATATATATGTTTTAATATGTTAATATTTATATAATTTTGCATTTGTATATGTAAAAATATGGATTAAATGTTTTATAAAATATTTCTTATTTGAAATTTATCTTAAGAAAATCTTATGTTAGCTTTACATTGTATTCAGAAATTCCTATTTAACAAAATAAAACCAGACGTAAGTTCTTTGTCTCCCATTAGTCTGTACCTAGTATTATTTTATTTGTTGATAGTTGATAGTCCATTGTTCTCATTGATCACAATTCCTCGAAATGCGACTTTAAAATGTAATACATTTTAATGTCCCAGCAGGCAATCCAGGTAATTTCATTTTTTGCATTGCATAATTTCTTTTATATTATTGTTTATTTTTGTGAACACATCAAAGTATTTTATAAAACTATTACATCACTCTGTTTGCCGGAGTACCACCATCGATGATGTAATAGTGTTGCGTGTATAGACTGGCAGTGGTGTGTTCACGCTGAACAATTGCCTTGGCTAGATTATTGTCTATATAAAAATAGAATGATACTCAACTGTGATTGGCTATGATTTTACCTACATATGCTATATATTAGTATGTAAGAATAAGATATTTAAATATTGATATATATCTATATATAATAATAATAATATATCTAGTGATGTATATAGATACATTTATATATATATACATTAAATTGAATGGTTTATTGCGTCAAAATCAACAGGTAGATCTAGAGATAGGTCTACTTTATTTTGTGTCGTAATATGAATTAATGATAACGTAGATTTCGTCTCCATTTGTCAACATAAAAAAACTTCCATTATTCCTTGTAATTGTTTTTCTTAATATTTTTAATATCAATTTTTATAATAGTTTAATTATTATAATTTATTATATATATGATTATTGATTTATTAATAATTTTATTTTGAGATATATGTATTTAATATATATGAATATAAACATCAACAAATAAAATAATAAGTATATATATAATTTATGTATAATTTATGATATTAATTAAATATAAATACATAGTATATTATATTACCGCATGTCTAGATATCTTAAAATTCACTTTTGCTATCTATGATTTGTCAAATTTATTAATAGAATACAAAAGTGAAGAATCAAAGTGAGTTCAACTTTAATCCCTATTTACTACAAAATATTAATTAATGGTACAGAAACTAGAATATATGGATTATTTAGTTATCTCTAGATATACTTAAATAATGCTTTTAATTGTTATTCTTCAAACTTGAGAGCTGAGTTCTTTGTAAGTCATTTGGAAATTTGTGATATTTATAATTTTTAATTACGTTTTTTGAGGAGAAAAACAATTTTACCAATGAGAAAACTAAAAGAGCGGGGGGAGGAATTCGAATCCGCCGATGAATTTTAATAATCTCGTTCAAACCGCCCGTACCTCGCACGTAAACCAATGTCCTTCTCATACCTTGCGTCGTATTCCTCTACTGTCAAATGCAGAGAAGAATGTAGTCGATAAGCCATTGTTACGTGTATCTAATGCAACTGAATACTTGTACCAGTAACTAACTAGATATGCGTTTATAATGACCTATATAATAATAGTTTGTCGTAAAGGCAAAGAAGATAGGAGAAACAGTGTAGGCCTTACTTAATTCAATTCGATCTTACTTTAATTCAATACTAATTAAAAAGAAATCTGAAATATAGAAATCATATGTCATGGTAATTAGTCGTATTTATAGGCAGGTGTAAATCTATATTTAGATTCTAAATTATGTATTATCATGGTATCCTTTATAATAGGATATAAGGCTTTCTTAGTATTATACTTAATAATATCACACCATTCTATTTTATATAATGATATTATTTGATCTCTAAATTTTTTGTATTATATATTCGCTATATAATTAAGTAAATAGTATTAGATATAATATTAGATATAATCTGCTTTAGCTTGCAATTGTTAGACTAATACATCTTGTTTTGAATTTATATTATAAAAATAAAACAAGACATTGCCAACTACAATAAACATTTAATTAATAGAAAGGTGAACTAAACAATACAAAAATTAAAATTAATAAATTCTTAATTAACCCTTTTAAAACAATCACGTTTTGCAAATGCACAGAAACCTCGATGACATGTAGGAGTTATAGGGCCTTTCATTATTTGACCAATAATGACTTAATTGTCATACTGGGCTCATGAAGCTAATGGCACCAATACATGCCTTGATGTCATTTTCATCCAGCATCAAATTCATCCCTAGAAGATAATTTTAAAAAAGTATTAAGTTATTTTAAATTTACTTATTACATTATCAAACCATTGCTATTTGCATATGCCCTAGAAGACGAGACCAGATGCTTGAAGAAGTGCAATCCCAAGAATTGCATCAAATATCCCAAGGCCGACTTGTCAGGGTAGAAATTTTCCGAAGGTCCCACTCTACTTGAGAATGCAACATCAGCAGAAGAAGGCATATTAGAAATCCATCCTTCTGGTGGAAATATCTCCTCATCAGACCTAGTAATAGAGTGTACCCCTCGAGCTCTCCTACTTGAATGTCCTCTACCTCTACATGTACTGACACCAGCAGAAGTAGCAGGAACCAGAGGCTCATCATCGGATAAGTAGCTGCCATTCTTTTTTTTAAAACGTGAGAACTAATAAGATAATTAAAATATTGTTACAATATGAATGTTTATAATAAGGTAGCTCATAGTTGAGGATCTGCTCTTGAATTGGATCGAAATCAGGACTCTGGTCCTCTTCTACCTAATAGTAATATGAAATAAGTAAACATAGTAGGAGAGGGATAAAAATTCAAATATTTAAAAATTATTATAAATATTGTATATTATATGATATATCACTATATTTTACTTATAAATGTATATTGTATTATGGTAATAGTTTAGTATATATAATAAAGTTTATATAATACATAATAACCTAATCCACAATACCGTCTAATGAATCATCATATTCATGTAAATCAGAAATTTTCTCCATTTTAAAAATCAAAATCGAAAAAGCAACGATTTCTTTGTAAACATCTCATATACGTACTATTTTCTTATGTATTAATGCGTTAGAAACCAATTAATAAACCATTAATTTATAATATAAGATTTATAATGTTATATGCAATTATTTTTTTTATATCGGATCTATAAATATATTTATAAAATTTTACGGTATTTTTAAAAATATTTATATTAATTTTACGATCTAAACCTACTTTTTTTTGCATATAAAAACTATTTTTTTATTTGTGTTCCAAGTGTATTTATATTGTATATATAAATAAACAAACATATAGCGAAACATCTAATTATATTAATTTAATATATGTCCGGAATATTCAATAAATGAATACAATTATTATGGATAATTTTATTTTTATATTTCTTATATAATGTTATCCTATCTAAATAATATTTTATATAAACCTATTAATATTAATACATTATTAAATACAATATTAAATATTGAAATAATATTTATAAAATGAATATTTTTAATTTAAAATAGAAATATCTTTAAAATAGAATTTTAATTAATTTGTTATTTTAACAATTTGCGCAACAATTCGTGACATTGATTATCTCGACATTACTAAAAAAAAGTTTTAAAGAAAAGAAAAGAATTATTGTAAAAAATGTATAATTGTTTTTCTAGAATCTATGATTGAAATCGATTTTCAACGTCGAAATATGTAATACAAAATTTTAGTTTGCATAATGCATACATCATAATGTTAAAAGCATATCTATTTTTACTGTATAGTAAATATGGTATCATTATATAATGCTTTTACACCGTTTAGTCGCCAGTTGAATATTTAAATGAAGGCATGTCTTTATTCCCAGCACATTGTCCGTATGCTTAGCTCTACCTTGGCGACCATAGAACATGCTTTATATAGTAATGCACTTTCAGACGAAAACAAAACATTTCCTCACCAGTTTATTATTTCAATTTATTACATAAAACTAGAATATTTTATTCTATAATTATGCGGTGTATGGATATAGTTTATAGTATTTACTGCCAATTAATATATTATGATTATTAATTATATCTAAAGCCAAAGGAAACCCATCTTCAATATAGCGTAGTTATACTACGATCATTGTATATACTATTGTAAATTAATTATTCTATGTACAGCTAGCTGTTTGTGCGTGTTTACACGGGTGGAATCTGCACCAATATATCTACGCAGATGAGACTCTCCGTTACTTCCACTTCTAGTCTACGACCACCCGTTGAGCTGGTCTCTATTCGCTATATCACAACGTGTATGTACATCTACATCCCTTCTACTTCGATAAGTGCATTTGCCAAAGAATATTAAAAGGAAATAAATAAAAGAATGTTTAAATTCATCGATATTATTTATTATTATTATTATAATATTATTATAATAATTAGAGGAATTAAAAATGCTACCGATATTGAAACAATTTCTCAAATATAATGTCAACGTGATTTACATGTAAAGGCTACGGAAGTTAAAACGGAGAGTTCTATTGAAATTTATTATTGTTTATTTGTATGTATGATGTGTTCTCTAGTCGATAGTAAATTGGATATATAGATTTAAAAGTAAGTTGAATTTATTGTTGAATTTATTAGTTGAATTTATTGTAAGAAGAAATCTATTTTACTTTATCCGCAACCAAATCTCTTTCGATTTATATAATGGCCAAATATATTGGCCAATATTTTAATTATCATTGCATATTTTACCACTAGAATACTCACAAATTTAGAAAATGTTCAGAATACGGTAAAGATTGTTAAAACTTATTACAAAATTGTGTTCATATTCAATTGTTTTTTCATATTTTAAAATTCCTTAATATTCTAAAAAGCACCTATGTCCTATATGTATTGTTTTAGCTACAATTATTTCAGCAGCTAATTAATACAAATCCGTGTACAATAGTATTATACATTAATGAACAATTAGTTTGTATTTCACAAAATATTATTAATTCCAAAATAATTCATAATTGTAAAATATATAAATATATATATATATATATACATATATATATATATATATATATATATATATATATATACATATACATATATATATATATATATATATATATATATATATATATATATATAAATATATATGTATACATTGAATTTAAATTGAATATCTTTAATTTAAAAAGATGATGCATAATATATAGTATTTATTTAATTTCTATCCAAATATACTTTAATTTCAGTTATTTTCATCAATCAATCCAGGTGATTTAATTTGTTATGTTATGTTAAGTTATGTTATACATTTAAAATAAACATTCATAATTTAATTTTATATTTTGTTGTCAAAAGATATTACAAATATATTAATTATATTATTCAAAGTTAATAATTCTTTTTTTTGTTATACTACGTGTCACATGACTAATAACTCCCATAAACACACCCCTTTCCCCTTCCGCAGCCGATTGCAGTGTGATACTTGGTCACCGAGATGATTTCATGGACTTGATGTTGAATTACATCCTTGATGTTCCACTTTCACTTCCTTTAACTGAGAAGTTTGATATTCTGATATTGGTTAGTGTAGTTAATATGTGAGTGTTTAGTTAGAATAGAGTTAGTGTGTGAGTGTTTAGTTAGAGTAGAGTTAGTGTGTGAGTGTTTAGTTAGAGTAGAGTTAGTGTGTGAGTGTTTAGTTAGAGTTATTGTGTAAGTGTTTAGTTAGAGTAGAGTTAGTGTGTGAGTGTTTAGTTAGAGTAGAGTTATTGTGTGAGTGTTTAGTTAGAGTAGAGTTAATATAAATTAATTGATCGATGTTTGTAAGTTATGTTTCAGTTAGGTTTGTAAGTTATGTTTCAGTTAGGTTTGTAAGTTATGTTTCAGTTAGGTTTGTAAGTTATGTTTCAGTTAGGTTTGTAAGTTATGTTTCAGTTAGGTTTGTAAGTTATGTTTCAGTTAGGTTTGTAAATTATGTTTCAGTTAGGTTTGTAAGTTATGTTTCAGTTAGGTTTGTAAGTTATGTTTCAGTTAGGTTTGTAAGTTATGTTTCAGTTAGGTTTGTAAGTTATGTTTCAGTTAGGTTTGTAAGTTATGTTTCAGTTAGGTTTGTAAGTTATGTTTCAGTTAGGATTGTAAGTTATGTTTCAGTTAGGTTTGTAAGTTATGTTTCAGTTAGGTTTGTAAGTTATGTTTCAGTTAGGTTTGTAAGTTATGTTTCAGTTAGGTTTGTAAGTTATGTTTCAGTTAGGTTTGTAAGTTATGTTTCAGTTAGGTTTGCAAGTTACGTCTTTAATGTGTCCATTTATTTCATTTGTAATCCAGTTGTAAAGCAAGTTATTATTTCTCCATCCTGTATATTAAATAACCTAATACTTCTATAAATGGCCTATGTTACCATTTACCTTTCCAACATTTTCCCTTTAGCATTATATTCATCTTTACAACAGTTACAAAGTGTACCCAATATCGTGTCCATATTATAGAAGTGCATTTATAGGTTCATTAATATATTATAACTATTGGACGGGGACATGCACCTTAGCTAATGAATCTTTCATAGTCTGCCTCGCAATACTGTCATTAGTTTACCTGTTTACGAAGGGGTACTATTTTCATAGTATGGACTTCGCGTGTGAGTCAGTTTTATCTGCCGTTGCGTGAATATCTGTCTGGCGTTGTTGAGTTGGAGGTTCTAAAACGTGAGAATTTCTAGAAAATATTAATTACGGAGTATTTATAAACCCCTGGTGAGAGAACGCGGTAATTGTTAGCGAGGCGCTGGCCATAACTCTCTTTGTGTATATTTCAATTCGCTTTTTTACGACTGCAGTTCGAAATTTACGATAATGCGTATTTCATTATTAATCTTGTGCAGCTGTTGTTGGCATTATGTCATCGGACCTCGTAATCACTCGGCGTTCATTACTTACAAGAAATACTGGCGGCAATTTACATTTTTGTTTCTCCTGCAGAGTAATTCGCTTTGTCGGTGTTTTTTTTTAATTTATCTTCATCTAAGATATTACAAATGTAGTATAGCGCGAGTTTGCATTGCTGTACTATGGCCTATAATCAATTCTCCGCTCTCGTCGTAGGCCCTTGGTCTCTTAGTCAATATCACCGAGTTCAACCTGGAAAATGCGACAAATCTGATTGGTCGAGATGTTCCCAGTGACAAGAAAATGAACGCTCTGACTGCTATTATCCAGGTGAGGAGATCGGGGAATAGGGAAAAGGAGAGCTGGGGGGAAACGGTAGGGAAGGCAGAACGAGGTGTTTTATGATATCTATGGATGCATAACTACAACTCCAGAATTCTACTCCCAAGTCTCTCCCGCTATCTCCTCGCGTCCTCTCTTCCCACTCTCATCACCTTCTCAATGCAAACACACCCTATGAGCAATCTTCACCGCAACCCCTCAGTGATATCCCATCGCCCTCGGTAACCCTATGCGTATGTTATCCCACACCCCGAACGTCTCATGCATATCGCGTACCCCGACACACATTATATAACCACACTCCACGTTTCTTACCATTCCCGATATCGTTGCGTCCTCAAACCTCCTCAAACCTAATGCCCCGTTTCCTTTCAGCTGTTTATACATCATCACGAAGCCGCACTGCACACCGAACAACAGCACGACCGCGAACTTGAGGCTAAAGGTCACGTCGACAAAGATCTCGGTTAGTTTCAGGTGCACCTGTCAATCAATCAATTTTTATACTGCACAATAATTAATCTAATGAAATTGTTCAAACTCAATTGTTGACTCTTGAAAATGCTTGATAAATCCCATTTCATCCTATTCTCATCCTATGATACATCCTGCCAATGCTTGTAAATACACTCTCATTGTAGTTTATAATTTATTTAAGTTTGGTATTGTTGTAAATCATTGGCAGTATTTGGTGATTAGGTTTCAAGTATTTAATAAATATGATTTGAGTGCTTACGACGATGAAATTAATATCCTCGCAAATTACACGTTTCTTCTTTTCAGCAGAAGGAAATCGACAAAATGGCGATTCCGCATCAAAGGTCAAGGGTAATTGGCGGCAGTGTTCGGATGGTATGCAATGGGTCGACGGGGCTCAGGGAAATGATCTAAAACCTGTCGCATCCGAAGACTCTACACAGAAACTGGAGGTCGGAGACGTCACCCAAGGTCGGTTATCGGTGTAGTGTCTAATTGGTTATTTATATATTTGTCGATTGGTTAAATTAATCAAACCACAAGCTCATTTATGATAATCCAATATATGTTTATTTTCCAAGGCACACTCATTTGATACCTGTGCAGAAAATAGTATTTTTGTAATGCATTCACCCGTGTTTTTTTATTTTACATTTGGACTGGGATATATAAATAGATCTCGGCAAATGTTGCAGTTAAATTGTTATTATGCCTGCAAACGTTTTTTCCAGAGCCTTCCATTAAATCATTTTCCTAAATCATTAAAACATTATTTATTTTCAACTTTATTTTTTATTATTATTTATCGAAAAGAACTCGCTGACACCCTATAAATATATTTTTACGAATGCATTGTTTTTATATTCCAGATATATATAAATGTATAAATATATATATAGAATATAACTATTCTTTAATACATGTGGGTGTATATTCATGTGTATACATGTGTATATTCATGTGTATGCATGTGAATATATATATATATATATTTTGTGTATGAATGAAAGAAATATTTATGTCTTCATTAACCTCTCAATTTAATTTACTTATAGAATTACATCGAATGGGTCGGCACATGGAGGATTGCATCATAGCTGCTTATGTCGCTCTTCTGATAGGGGTTCTCATAGACAGTCAAAAGGTTTCATTTAATAGTTAATATTATAACACCAGATAATTCAGATATTTTCTGTGTGCTTTAACTGCATTTCTTAGTAATTAAATGAGAATAGAAGATAAATTTCACATGTATTGTATATAAGTCCTGGTAAATTAGTTGTTTTATTAAATAATATTAGATTTCACATTTATAAAGTTTTCTTTACAAAATATATTACAACGATTTGCACAAGAAAACAGATTAAATAATTATAAATTATTTTTAAAACTTTATAAAAAGAAAATATTTTAATTTTAAATTTTAAATGCAAATAAAATTATTTCTATTTTATTTTAGTATTTTTTTATAAATGTATTTTATTTGTATTTAAATTTAATAGCTATACTAAAATGTAACATTATTAGTTACTAAAGAAATCATTATATCACATTATTATCTTGAATAGATAGAAAACCTAAATAACTGCAATTCAATTATGTTTCATTAAATAATAAATTGAAAACAGATGAAATTTATATTTAAAACATTATTTTTTTAATATTTTACGATAATAACTTTAATCTTTATTTCTTTTGAGATTATTTCAGTGTTAACTTTATCAACTATCTTTTCAGTCAATAATTTCTCGAGTAAAATCCCAACTGCTCGATAACGATTTCCTACCAATGATCCGGAGGCTGCGTAAATTTCACGGTTTCATGACGATCACGGTCAGTGATGTCATTGAATTGCATAACTATTATATAACTAACAAGATTGTATTGCGAAATAGCTGACTATCGAGTCGCGAATTATATTAATTACACATTCGGATTCGGATATCTTTTTTTATAGCTCAATTTATTGAAATATCGGTTGTTTACAGAGTCAAACAACTTCCAGTAACGAAATATCTATTTTGAGGATTATAAAAGTTCTCGAGAATGCTTGAATTCATTCTTTCAACATAGTATTTTTAATTTATGAATTTTATTGTTTTCAAATACCGATGTATATATTACATATTGAATTATATAATTGAGTTTTTATAATGAAATAAATTGTTATAATATTTTAAGTTATTTTCATCTACATTAGATTTCATCAACATGAAATTTTCTATTTTAAACTTTGTTATTGTAAATTTATCATTTCTTCTTTTATCGCATCTCCTAAAATACTATAAGTACCCATTTGTATTTTAATGAATTACAACATTTCTTTATATACCAAAATTAAATCTATATTTGAAAACAATAGAAATAAATTTCACTATTCCATACAGTTATCATAAATAATCTACGCTCTAAAAATAGATAATTAAGATTTTTATTTTAGTATCTAGGTGTCTACTACATGACTATATTAGTTTGGCTTTAATATTAAAACAATAACCCTTCTCTTGTTAAAGATAACAATAGATGAGATAAAATGCAGTTTATTAATAATATTATTACGTACATTGTTGTTATAAAGATAAACATATTATATTAAGAGTGAATATATTAGTGTGTGTATATTGTATTATCTATCCATCACTAAGCAATGTATAATAACAATAGGAATGTGATAACGTGATATCACGTTAAATGCATTATTTTACTAATATCAACGTCTAAGTCTGTATACGCAAAGGCACGAGAACTTGTACGGGAGAACGTGAGTATGGTTACGGAGAATAGATCATAGACTTTACTACGGATATGGCTGGGATATTCGGTGAACGTTAGAAATGCTATTTCCTTGTGTTTTAACTAAATATACCTACTTCGGTCAATATTAGTTACAGCATAGCTCACCCTATATAATTAAATATGCCGAGTATAGTAATACTTTGACGATAGATCGTTATAAACGCCTTAATTTGTATTTTACTCGCATCTATGATTTATGAAGTAAGAATTTTCAGTTCACGTGCAGGTCACGACCATTGCGTCCAAGTACCAACACAAAAAGAGTGTTTTTCAATAAAATTCCTTTGTATTATTACCGAAATACTAACTTACTGACTTAGAAACTTTATACTGGCAAAATTTAAATACAAATTAAACAATCATTCGCTTTCTGGAAAACAAATTGATCTAGATAATGTTCTAATTTATTTATTAATCATTAATTTAAAGTAAAAGTGAACTTGTAATCAAGGTTATATTAATATATATATATATAACATAATAATTATATCTGAGAAACCAAATAGTGTAATTATTGAAAACAATTATGTTGATAAGTATAGATAAATATAATACAATACAATATTATATTACGAATATGATATCGTATGCTATGATTATTTTAATAACAAACTATTGAATATTATTCTATATTATTTAAAAACTTGTATTTCTGATAATAATCATAATATATTTAATTAGAAAATTAAATATATTTGATCTCAAGCACGATCTCACTGGATTTAGGTTGAAAAACTGAATTGCCTGCATCTCCTTAGAGGGATTACATCTCCTTAGATGAGTCTTGTTTAATATAGATCATGTTATTCAGTTTAATTTGATTTATAACATCCCATGATAAACTATTCGTTGAAGTAAAGTTTTTGTAAGTCATAATTTCCTTTATTATTTATTAATATTAATGTATATTTACATCAAAGAACTTTTACATAACTATTACATCACCTTTTTTAGGAAATATGGCCTATTTTTCTTAATATATTACTAAACATATAGGTTCATTCATTACACAATCACATCGATCGCGCTGCGCCCATCATTGCGTAACTGATCATGGCCTTACACGATTACGTCATCGCTGGTCGGCCGGCGATATCCTTCGGTAACACTGATTAACGAATTTGCGTAATTCATCTCAAACGATGGCCGATACGTTGCTCGGCGTCCTACGTATCGGATTTCCGAGTAAATCGTACACGAGACGGCATCAAAGCGTCCCAGACGATAAAGAAGGATCTTCAAAGACGCGATATTAACGCTCTAACGTTAGTGAAAATTCCCGCGGGGTTCTGGGCGATATTTAAATAAATAAGTTATGGCTCGAAGTGAGTACACTTCCTATTGGTGTTAGCCCTCTGAACACATCCGGTAATCAATTGCACGGTTATTTAATATCCATGCGCGGGATAGCACTATATATATACGTAGATCTAAGTTGTATGTATTCAGTCAGCCGAACTTTCATATAAATACGTGTCCTTCTAAATACTATATACACTATATTATCTGTCATAATTAATAAGGTCATATTTGGTCCTTGTACATTTAATATCGCCTATAATTTTTCATCATATCTCACTTTTATTATTATCAAGAATTATTAAAAGTTTTGAATATTATTATGAATTATATAAACATTACTTATCGCCAATCATTTCGTGCATCGAATTTATAATTATAAAAGTCAATCTATTGAATACATTGAGCAATTGTACTAAATAAGATACTATTAAGAAAAAGGTGTTACGTAGTTAAGTAGAACAAGGGTTTTCTACATTTGTATGCATACATAAAGTTGATTCTGGTGAGAAATTGAATTTGTATAATATATGATATTATAGAATACAATTAATTTTTGAATATAATATCCGAGGTTACCTAGATAATGAACATATTATTTAACTACCTATGTAATGTATATAAATACATTTTGGAATATATTATAATATATATTTAATGTTCGTTTTGGGCTGTAAGTATAAATAAATATAACGTCTATTAAAGAAGAATTTTCTCACGTCATATTAAGTATATTAAATGTTTACTCATAACCCCTAAATCTCTCGGTCACAACTAAATATCTTTGATATGTAATTCCTCGACAGACGAGTAATAAAATTGCGTGCGGGGAACATGTGGATTTTATGTTTTTCTCTCGGAATCGGATGAAAAGGGAGGTACGGCGGTCGTATTTTATCGTCTGATTTAATAGTTGCCAGAAATCGAGGGCGCCTCGTCAAGTGTCTCTAATCAAAGGACGATATATCGCGTATAAGCTTTTATTGTCGGTCCACGACACGTCAATCAAACCGATAGGCGGCTGTCAATCAACCGCCAATGCACCTCCGTCTATTCTTAGCCCTAGCAGTCCCAACGGCCGAAATTGCAGGTAGTCGTGCAAGGGTGATTTACGCGCCCTTAAATTCAATTACGAATATCCGAGTAGTTTTTACATCGTAAATCCTCGGGCCGTCTCTCTAGCTTCGCACAACAATAAATACATCAATTAGAGACTCAGTAAGAATAATTAGTTTTACGATAAATAAACAATTGTTATTTATTTTAGTATGTCTAATACACTAACGAGTCTGGTTGCATAATATTGTGTTCCTGAGTGTAATGTTGAAATAGTGAAATGATAGCACTTACATAACATTCGTTATCATTATAACATTTAATTGTGTCACTATTAGAAATTCTCAAAAGATAAGACAATCATTCTATTAAAACTACCGAGTTATCAATTTCTAAATTGTTAAAAAAATGTAATTCAAAATACCGCAAATTATTCTCTCTTTACTTTGGTATTAATCATAATACAATGTAAAAATTAATTTATTAGTAATATTTATTTTTCTTAACCATATTTAGTCTAAATATGGAAATTAATAATGTATCGCATCACCATAAATGGTGTAATGTCATTATGATACTAATTGTACACAGTATGACATACTTTATACATTTATCTATAAGGTACAAAATTACACATATTATAAAAAGATTGTTTTTGTTGTGGATTAGTTCCATACACGTATATATTCAATAATAATATTAATAATTAAATTATTATTAATTATAATTCTCAATATGTGTGAATTTAGCTATTCTAAATATAATATATAGTTAGAATTATAAAATTCTACTAAAGTAGAGTACAACATTGTATTTTAAAATATTATAGTATAATATAGTATATTAGACAACGTATACTTTGTATAGTATATATAGTATAACATATATAGTATAACAACGAAGACAATATAATGTGGAATAGTATTACATAGTAAACTATAATATATTATATATAACATAGTATATTATAATGGAGTATATTATAACATAGTATACTATAATACAAATCAAAGTATAATACAAGAAATATTGGGTATAATATTATATAGTAAACTATATCTATAGATCTAGTATATAGTAAACTATATCTATAGATCTAGTATATAGTATACTATATCTATAGATCTAGTATATAGTAAACTATATCTATAGATCTAGTATATAGTAAACAATATCTATAGATCTAGTATATAGTAAACTATATCTATAGATCTAGTATATAGTAAACTATATCTATAGATCTAGTATATAGTAAACTATATCTATAGATCTAGTATATAGTAAACTATATCTATAGATCTAGTATATAGTAAACTATATCTATAGATCTAGTATATAGTAAACTATATCTATAGATCTAGTATATAGTAAACTATATCTATAGATCTAGTATATAGTAAACTATATCTATAGATCTAGTATATAGTAAACTATATCTATAGATCTAGTATTTAGTAAACTATATCTATAGATCTAGTATATAGTAAACTATATCTATAGATCTAGTATATAGTAAACTATATCTATAGATCTAGTATATAGTAAACTATATCTATAGATCTAGTATATAGTAAACTATATCTATAGATCTAGTATATAGTAAACTATATCTATAGATCTAGTATATAGTAAACTATATCTATAGATCTAGTGTATAGTAAACTATATCTATAGATCTAGTATATAGTAAACTATATCTATAGATCTAGTGTATAGTAAACTATATCTATAGATCTAGTATATAGTAAACTATATATAAGTTGTTAATCTTTGCTAAGTCTCTAGAATTTTATTATTAATCTATGATCTGGAGCTGTTAGTGATGATTATTCATTTGTTTAATTGTAACAGTTAAAGCACATATATATATATATAAATATGTATATATATATGTATATATGTATAAATATTTATATATATCCTTAATTTATTACACTTATTTATAAACAAACAAATTCCATTGATAAAATGAAATATCTAAATATCATATATTATATAATACATAAATAATATGTTATTAACTATCGTTAATATACCGTAGACTGCAATTAATTAATCGTGTATTTATCATTAACCCATAAAAAAGTCTATAATGATACTGAATTTCTCATCTTTATCTCACGATTGTTAATTTATCAGATATGTGTGGTTGAGATGAAAACGACAAATGTAAAGTCTCGCCTCTTACATAACTGTAGTTATAGTATTTATGTGCATTTCATCCCTGTAAATAACCATATCAAACTATAGTTGTTACGTCGATAAACAAATTACATTAAAGCAGCGATATACATGAATTTATCACCAGTTAACTATTTAACTGTACGGTGTACGGTGTACAGTGTATATACGGTATACCGTACATATTACACTGTACAATGTACGGTGTACAGTGTACAGTGTATTACACTGTACACCGTACATGGCACAATACTGTATACTATATACACTGTACACCCTTATACATCGTATACCGTACACTGTACACCCTTACACAGCACACTTTACATTGTATACCGTATAGTATACACCGCACACTATACACCGTATACGGTGTACATGTATGCTTATAAACTTATACACATATATGCTGTACATTACTGTAAACCCTGTACCATCTTGTACACCCTATATGAAACTTTATTATGAATAGTTTATCATTTAGGTATAGTTTACGATGTATGACCAATATACGATATAACTAAAAGTGAATATACTATACAGTGGGTTATTATGTGAATGTATTCACCAATACGAACTCGTTTCGTTTAAGGTCTATTTAATTTGATCACTTATTTAATCTATCATTTGATTTTCAATAAAATAGAGACCTAAATAGGAGATACAAATCGTAAACCTGACATTTACGATGCCAACGTACGAATTGAGACTGTTTTACATAACGGGTCGGAGATAACGGTCGGTAATATAACGAATCGAACGGGAATCATTTAACGGAAGTAATTAATTAAAGGTTTTATGCATTTGTTGGAACGACCGCGATTTACCAGCGGTCGGATATTTACACAAGGAAACACGTGATGCGCAGAGGTACGTCAATCATCCGTTATCTTTGCCCCGACACGCCCATCGGGCTAGAGGCCCGCCGGAAGCGGTAATCGACAAACATTAACGCGTGGCGTCTAGCGATTGCGTCATCTATCATCGGCGAGGACAGCTCGTCGTCCTCTGGACACGTTGTAGGTTGCATCACCCGCATAGGACCACCACCTCTCTAACGTGTAGTTTACAAAATCCATCGGTCATCGTCCAAGCTGACCTATCGTCTAGCCCACCGCGTATATCAATAGATGGCATGCAATCAACTAGATATCAATAAGACATTGAAAACAAAATATACCAAATCGTATAATGAATTAACTAACTAACTAACTAACTAACTGACTGACTGACTGACTGACTGACTGACTGACTGACTGATTGACTGACTGACTGACTGACTGATTGACTGACTGACTGACTAACTAACTAACTAACTAACTAACTGACTGACTGATGACTGACTGACTGACTGACTGACTGACTGACTGACTGACTGACTGACTGACTGACTGACTGACTGACTGACTGACTGACTGACTGACTGACTGACTGACTGACTGACTGACTGACTGACTGACTGACTGACTGACTGACTGACTGACTGACTGACTGACTGACTGACTGACTGACTGACTGACTGACTGACTGACTGACTGACTGACTGACTGACTGACTGACTGACTGACTGACTGACTGACTGACTGACTGACTGACTGACTGACTGACTGACTGACTGACTGACTGACTGACTGACTGACTGACTGACTGACTGACTGACTGACTGACTGACTGACTGACTGACTGACTGACTGACTGACTGACTGACTGACTGACTGACTGACTGACTGACTGTCTGACTGACTGACTGACTGACTGACTGACTGACTGACTGACTGACTGACTGACTGACTGACTGACTGACTGACTGACTGACTGACTGACTGACTGACTGACTGACTGACTGACTGACTGACTGACTGACTGACTGACTGACTGACTGACTGACTGACTGACTGACTGACTGACTGACTGACTGACTGACTGACTGACTGACTGACTGACTGACTGACTGACTGACTGACTGACTGACTGACTGACTGACTGACTGACTGACTGACTGACTGACTGACTGACTGACTGACTGACTGACTGACTGACTGACTGACTGACTGACTGACTGACTGACTGACTGACTGACTGACTGACTGACTGACTGACTGACTGACTGACTGACTGACTGACTGACTGACTGACTGACTGACTGACTGACTGACTGACTGACTGACTGACTGACTGACTGACTGACTGACTGACTGACTGACTGACTGACTGACTGACTGACTGACTGACTGACTGACTGACTGACTGACTGACTGACTGACTGACTGACTGACTGACTGACTGACTGACTGACTGACTAATTCCAGAAATCTTATCGGCAGCGTAATGTTTTACGATTCGACGATTGCGTAATATATCGATGACGCAATATTATATATGAAATATGATGAAGTATGTATCGATTAAGTGTGATGCTCATATCTTCTGATTTGCTTTATCTTTGTATCATAATGCTTCATGGAATATCTAAGGAGAGCGGCTAATCAAACCATATTGTACTTAATAGTATACTTAATATTGTACTTAATATTGTACTTAATATTGTACTTAATATTGTACTTAATAGTGTACTTAATATTGTACTTAATATTGTACTTAATATTGTACTTAATATTGTACTTAATATTGTACTTAATATTGTACTTAATATTGTACTTAATATTGTACTTAATATTGTACTTAATATTGTACTTAATATTGTACTTAATATTGTACTTAATATTGTACTTAATATTGTACTTAATATTGTACTTAATATTGTACTTAATATTGTACTTAATATATTTATATTTATATATATATATACATATAAAGAGTGTTTATTATAGCCTATACGACATAAATATAATCTCAAGGCATAATGTATGAACTGCTGGCTTGTTGTTTAGCTGGATGCAGGTTGGATGCTTATTTACAATACCATAAAGTATGCGAGGTCTGGCCTCTCATCGCATCTCATTGTTTAAAGTGGATTGCGGACAGGTGACCTACTTTGTCGGAAATGAGATGCGATCGTTACGTAACGGGTTAAAGTAAACACGTTGCGTTGTTAGTTGCTATAGTGATCAACGGGGAGTTGGTCTAGGTAGAGGAATTGGAGCGGTTCTTTCCCATGGTGTTACATCGGCATTTTTATTATTATTAATAGCATTCCGGCATCTATGTTGCAATTCTTATCTTACATAACTTTTTGCACATCTATATATCTCTCTCCCTCTCCCTCTCTCTATCCCTCTCCCTCTCCCTCTCCCTCTCCCTCTCCCTCTCCCTCTCCCTCTCCCTCTCCCTCTCCCTCTCCCTCTCCCTCTCCCTCTCCCTCTCCCTCTCCCTCTCCCTCTCCCTCTCCCTCTCCCTCTCCCTCTCCCTCTCCCTCTCCCTCTCCCTCTCCCTCTCCCTCTCCCTCTCCCTCTCCCTCTCCCTCTCCCTCTCCCTCTCCCTCTCCCTCTCCCTCTCCCTCTCCCTCTCCCTCTCCCTCTCCCACTCCCTCTCCCACTCCCTCTCCCTCTCCCACTCCCTCTCCCTCTCCCTCTCTTAACTAATTCGCCATTAGAATAAGCATGATGTAATCTTAAGTTACTAAATTACAAAATATATAAAAGTAGCCATTGACGTAACATACGAAATTGTAGAATGACACATTTCGATGATTTTATTTACGTTCTACTCGATTAATAAACATGTAGAGAACAGCAGAATTTTATGGCATCTTAAGTTTTCTTTTGTCTGAATAAGTTATCGCTATACGATCAAAGGAGGCTTTGATGCCACTATAAATTACAACGGGCGAACGGGGCGACGGGACTAAGATGTAATGGGTCCTTGTCCTAATAGATTAACAGCGCGGAGGGCCTAATATTGAATGGGTCCTTGCCCTACTAGAATAACAGCACATAGGGTCTAATATTTAATATGCACTTTCGCTAATGCTAATTAATCAGATAGTCGTGCGTTATAAACTGGTGTTGTTATTGAATTCATTTCACATTATTTCTAATTCTTTCTAAATCTTTCTAAATCTTTCTAAACCTTTCTATGTATTTCTAAATCCTTAAGAATATTTATGAATTGTCTCTGTTTCGTAAACTCTAAATGGGTAATTATATTATTTATAACAATAAAGTTAATATGTATTTATAATTATTATATTAGCTATATATATAGTTAGTAGACGTGCTATACAATTATATGCATTGGGTGTGTTTCAATTCAAATATTTCTCGCACACGCACACATATACATACACTCGTACGCACTCACTCACAATCGTGCGCACTCATTCACACTCGCGCATGTTCATTCACACTAGCGCACGAATTCTCACATTCACGCATTCGCGCGCTCTTTCGTATACTGACACCCATATTCACATCTGGACATGGCATTCATTCCGCAAATGTAGCCGTGAACATCAATTAGACACACGGACTCGTAAAATGATTATCTAGGGCATACATTATGTAACACGCGTGAGGTCGGAATACATTTATGTACCTAGATAATATTAATCGGAGATATATATAAGGAGGGCCAGGGGTGGGGTGAGGATAATGGTGGGTTGAGGGTGAGGGCGAGGGTAGGGGTGAGGGTGGGGATGAGGGTGGTGGTGGGGGTGAGGGTGAGGTGAGATTGACGGTGAGGTGAGAGTGAGGGTGAGAGTGAGGGTAATGGTGGGGGTGTAGTGAGGGTGAGGGTGAGGGTAGGGGTGAGGGTGGGGGTGAAGGTGGGGGTGAGGGTGAGGGTGGTGGTGGGGGTGATGGTGAGGTGAGATTGACGGTGAGGTGAGAGTGAGGGTGAGAGTGAGGGTAATGGTGAGGATAAGGGTGGGGGTGAGGGTGAGGGTGGGGTGTGGTGAGGGTAAGGGTGAAGGTGGGGTGAGGTGAGGGTGAGGGAGGGAGGGAGAGAGGAAGGGAGGGAGGGAGGGAGGGGAGAGGGAGGGTGATAGTGTGAGGGAGAGTGTGAGGGTGAGTGCATGTGTGAGGGTGGAGGTGAGGGTGAGTGTGTGTGTGAGGGTGGGGATGAGGGTGATGTTGAGGGTGAGGGTGAGAGTGAGGGTGAGGGTGAGGATGAGGGCGAGGGTGAAGGTGAGTGAGAGGGTAATGTTGAGGGTGAGGGTGATGGTGAGAGTGAGTTAGAGGGAGAAGGAGAGGGCAAGTGAGTGGGAGAGAGAGTGAGAGTAAGAGGAGACGTAGATGGAGAGGGAGAGTGAGCTCTATGTGAATATTAGTATATGATATTTTCATCGTTTATTTCAAAATTTCATTATATTTCAAATCAACACAAGTTCAATATTAGTTCAAAAAAGTTCTATACGAGTACAATATAAATGAATTAAAACACAGATATCAACAATATTTCCACTCACTTTAAACACACTTTAAATACGAGTTAATACGAGTTCTAAAATATGATGACAAATAATTATAAGAAATAATACACGTTCACACATATCAATTACCTTATGAGAATTATCACAGTGGATATGCTATACTTTAATTATAATTAATCACATATATATATATATATATATATATATGTGTGTGTGTGTGTGTGTGTGTGTGTGTGTGTGTGTGTGTGTGTGTTTGTGTGTGTGTGTGTGTATTGCATATGTAGATATGCTGGAAAGTATTCATCTCTGCAGTGTTCAGTTGTTACCATGGTAAACAACATATAAACAAGGTGTCTCGTAAATACGTCATAAACAATGATCGAGGAACGAACATCTCCATGAAAATGACCTTGTCACGGGTTCAGAGGTCAACCCTTTTAGGCGCTCGCGTATTTATGAGTTTTTTATTGCCGACCGTGGTATATCCATTGGTCAGCAAGGTGGCCTCGTCTAGGGCATAAAGAGTTGACCAATATAGTCAATCCGTAGTTAAACCATTTTGAATAGTGGCGTTAATGTGTTGCTTAGTTACCATGCCTGATTTATATTTCTTACGACTCGACTTCTTCTTCCTACAATCAACCTACTCCTTGCCGCTAGGACTGGGAGTTATAACTAGCCTAATGTTCACTTATAACTAGTCTACTGTTCACTTATAACTAGTCACTACTGTTCACTTATAACTAGTCACTACTGTTCACTTATAACTAGTCTACTGTTCACTTATAACTAGTCTACTGTTCACTTATAACTAGCCTAATGTTCACTTATAACTAGTCACTACTGTTCACTTATAACTAGTCACTACTGTTCACTTATAACTAGTCTACTGTTCACTTATAACTAGTCACTACTGTTCACTTATAACTAGTCTACTGTTCACTTATAACTAGTCTACTGTTCACTTATAACTAGTCACTACTGTTCACTTATAACTAGTCACTACTGTTCACTTATAACTAGTCTACTGTTCACTTATAACTAGTCTACTGTTCACTTATAACTAGTCACTACTGTTCACTTATAACTAGTCACTACTGTTCACTTATAACTAGTCACTACTGTTCACTTATAACTAGTCACTACTGTTCACTTATAACTAGTCTACTGTTCACTTATAACTAGTCACTACTGTTCACTTATAACTAGTCTACTGTTCACTTATAACTAGTCTACTGTTCACTTATAACTAGTCACTACTGTTCACTTATAACTAGTCTACTGTTCACTTATAACTAGTCACTACTGTTCACTTATAACTAGTCACTACTGTTCACTTATAACTAGTCACTACTGTTCACTTATAACTAGTCTACTGTTCACTTATAACTAGTCACCACTGTTCACTTATAACTAGTCTACTGTTCACTTATAACTAGTCACTACTGTTCACTTATAACTAGTCTACTGTTCACTTATAACTAGTCACTACTGTTCACTTATAACTAGTCACTACTGTTCACTTATAACTAGTCACTACTGTTCACTTATAACTAGTCTACTGTTCACTTATAACTAGTCACTACTGTTCACTTATAACTAGTCACTACTGTTCACTTATAACTAGTCTACTGTTCACTTATAACTAGTCACTACTGTTCACTTATAACTAGTCACTACTGTTCACTTATAACTAGTCACTACTGTTCACTTATAACTAGTCACTACTGTTCACTTATAACTAGTCACTACTGTTCACTTATAACTAGTCACTACTGTTCACTTATAACTAGTCTACTGTTCACTTATAACTAGTCACTACTGTTCACTTATAACTAGTCACTACTGTTCACTTATAACTAGTCTACTGTTCACTTATAACTAGTCACTACTGTTCACTTATAACTAGTCACTACTGTTCACTTATAACTAGTCTACTGTTCACTTATAACTAGTCACTACTGTTCACTTATAACTAGTCACTACTGTTCACTTATAACTAGTCTACTGTTCACTTATAACTAGTCACTACTGTTCACTTATAACTAGTCTACTGTTCACTTATAACTAGTCACTACTGTTCACTTATAACTAGTCACTACTGTTCACTTATAACTAGTCACTACTGTTCACTTATAACTAGTCACTACTGTTCACTTATAACTAGTCTACTGTTCACTTATAACTAGTCACTACTGTTCACTTATAACTAGTCACTACTGTTCACTTATAACTAGTCACTACTGTTCACTTATAACTAGTCACTACTGTTCACTTATAACTAGTCTACTGTTCACTTATAACTAGTCACTACTGTTCACTTATAACTAGTCTACTGTTCACTTATAACTAGTCACTACTGTTCACTTATAACTAGTCTACTGTTCACTTATAACTAGTCTACTGTTCACTTATAACTAGTCACTACTGTTCACTTATAACTAGTCTACTGTTCACTTATAACTAGTCTACTGTTCACTTATAACTAGTCTACTGTTCACTTATAACTAGTCTACTGTTCACTTATAACTAGTCATTACTGTTCACTTATAACTAGTCTACTGTTCACTTATAACTAGTCTACTGTTCACTTATAACTAGTCTACTGTTCACTTATAACTAGTCATTACTGTTCACTTATAACTAGTCTACTGTTCACTTATAACTAGTCTACTGTTCACTTATAACTAGTCACTACTGTTCACTTATAACTAGTCACTACTGTTCACTTATAACTAGTCTACTGTTCACTTATAACTAGCCTAATGTTCACTTATAACTAGTCACTACTGTTCACTTATAACTAGTCACTACTGTTCACTTATAACTAGTCTACTGTTCACTTATAACTAGTCATTACTGTTCACTTATAACTAGTCTACTGTTCACTTATAACTAGCCTAATGTTCACTTATAACTAGTCACTACTGTTCACTTATAACTAGTCACTACTGTTCACTTATAACTAGTCTACTGTTCACTTATAACTAGCCTAATGTTCACTTATAACTAGTCACTACTGTTCACTTATAACTAGTCACTACTGTTCACTTATAACTAGTCTACTGTTCACTTATAACTAGTCACTACTGTTCACTTATAACTAGTCTACTGTTCACTTATAACTAGTCACTACTGTTCACTTATAACTAGTCTACTGTTCACTTATAACTAGTCTACTGTTCACTTATAACTAGTCTACTGTTCACTTATAACTAGTCTACTGTTCACTTATAACTAGTCACTACTGTTCACTTATAACTAGTCACTACTGTTCACTTATAACTAGTCTACTGTTCACTTATAACTAGTCACTACTGTTCACTTATAACTAGTCACTACTGTTCACTTATAACTAGTCACTACTGTTCACTTATAACTAGTCACTACTGTTCACTTATAACTAGTCACTACTGTTCACTTATAACTAGTCTACTGTTCACTTATAACTAGTCTACTGTTCACTTATAACTAGTCATTACTGTTCACTTATAACTAGTCTACTGTTCACTTATAACTAGTCTACTGTTCACTTATAACTAGTCACTACTGTTCACTTATAACTAGTCTACTGTTCACTTATAACTAGTCACTACTGTTCACTTATAACTAGTCACTACTGTTCACTTATAACTAGTCACTACTGTTCACTTATAACTAGTCTACTGTTCACTTATAACTAGTCACTACTGTTCACTTATAACTAGTCTACTGTTCACTTATAACTAGTCACTACTGTTCACTTATAACTAGTCACTACTGTTCACTTATAACTAGTCACTACTGTTCACTTATAACTAGTCACTACTGTTCACTTATAACTAGTCACTACTGTTCACTTATAACTAGTCACTACTGTTCACTTATAACTAGTCACTACTGTTCACTTATAACTAGTCTACTGTTCACTTATAACTAGTCTACTGTTCACTTATAACTAGTCACTACTGTTCACTTATAACTAGTCACTACTGTTCACTTATAACTAGTCACTACTGTTCACTTATAACTAGTCACTACTGTTCACTTATAACTAGTCTACTGTTCACTTATAACTAGTCACTACTGTTCACTTATAACTAGTCACTACTGTTCACTTATAACTAGTCTACTGTTCACTTATAACTAGTCACTACTGTTCACTTATAACTAGTCTACTGTTCACTTATAACTAGTCACTACTGTTCACTTATAACTAGTCACTACTGTTCACTTATAACTAGTCACTACTGTTCACTTATAACTAGTCTACTGTTCACTTATAACTAGTCACTACTGTTCACTTATAACTAGTCACTACTGTTCACTTATAACTAGTCACTACTGTTCACTTATAACTAGTCTACTGTTCACTTATAACTAGTCTACTGTTCACTTATAACTAGTCTACTGTTCACTTATAACTAGTCACTACTGTTCACTTATAACTAGTCTACTGTTCACTTATAACTAGTCACTACTGTTCACTTATAACTAGTCACTACTGTTCACTTATAACTAGTCACTACTGTTCACTTATAACTAGTCACTACTGTTCACTTATAACTAGTCACTACTGTTCACTTATAACTAGTCACTACTGTTCACTTATAACTAGTCACTACTGTTCACTTATAACTAGTCTACTGTTCACTTATAACTAGTCACTACTGTTCACTTATAACTAGTCACTACTGTTCACTTATAACTAGTCACTACTGTTCACTTATAACTAGTCTACTGTTCACTTATAACTAGTCACTACTGTTCACTTATAACTAGTCACTACTGTTCACTTATAACTAGTCACTACTGTTCACTTATAACTAGTCACTACTGTTCACTTATAACTAGTCACTACTGTTCACTTATAACTAGTCACTACTGTTCACTTATAACTAGTCTACTGTTCACTTATAACTAGTCTACTGTTCACTTATAACTAGTCATTACTGTTCACTTATAACTAGTCTACTGTTCACTTATAACTAGTCTACTGTTCACTTATAACTAGTCTACTGTTCACTTATAACTAGTCACTACTGTTCACTTATAACTAGTCTACTGTTCACTTATAACTAGTCACTACTGTTCACTTATAACTAGTCACTACTGTTCACTTATAACTAGTCACTACTGTTCACTTATAACTAGTCTACTGTTCACTTATAACTAGTCTACTGTTCACTTATAACTAGTCTACTGTTCACTTATAACTAGTCACTACTGTTCACTTATAACTAGTCTACTGTTCACTTATAACTAGTCACTACTGTTCACTTATAACTAGTCACTACTGTTCACTTATAACTAGTCACTACTGTTCACTTATAACTAGTCACTACTGTTCACTTATAACTAGTCACTACTGTTCACTTATAACTAGTCTACTGTTCACTTATAACTAGTCACTACTGTTCACTTATAACTAGTCACTACTGTTCACTTATAACTAGTCACTACTGTTCACTTATAACTAGTCACTACTGTTCACTTATAACTAGTCTACTGTTCACTTATAACTAGTCTACTGTTCACTTATAACTAGTCACTACTGTTCACTTATAACTAGTCACTACTGTTCACTTATAACTAGTCACTACTGTTCACTTATAACTAGTCACTACTGTTCACTTATAACTAGTCTACTGTTCACTTATAACTAGTCACTACTGTTCACTTATAACTAGTCACTACTGTTCACTTATAACTAGTCTACTGTTCACTTATAACTAGTCTACTGTTCACTTATAACTAGTCACTACTGTTCACTTATAACTAGTCTACTGTTCACTTATAACTAGTCTACTGTTCACTTATAACTAGTCACTACTGTTCACTTATAACTAGTCTACTGTTCACTTATAACTAGTCTACTGTTCACTTATAACTAGTCACTACTGTTCACTTATAACTAGTCACTACTGTTCACTTATAACTAGTCACTACTGTTCACTTATAACTAGTCACTACTGTTCACTTATAACTAGTCTACTGTTCACTTATAACTAGTCTACTGTTCACTTATAACTAGTCACTACTGTTCACTTATAACTAGTCTACTGTTCACTTATAACTAGTCACTACTGTTCACTTATAACTAGTCACTACTGTTCACTTATAACTAGTCTACTGTTCACTTATAACTAGTCTACTGTTCACTTATAACTAGTCACTACTGTTCACTTATAACTAGTCTACTGTTCACTTATAACTAGTCTACTGTTCACTTATAACTAGTCACTACTGTTCACTTATAACTAGTCTACTGTTCACTTATAACTAGTCTACTGTTCACTTATAACTAGTCACTACTGTTCACTTATAACTAGTCACTACTGTTCACTTATAACTAGTCACTACTGTTCACTTATAACTAGTCTACTGTTCACTTATAACTAGTCACTACTGTTCACTTATAACTAGTCACTACTGTTCACTTATAACTAGTCTACTGTTCACTTATAACTAGTCTACTGTTCACTTATAACTCACTACTGTTCACTTATAACTAGTCACTACTGTTCACTTATAACTAGTCACTACTGTTCACTTATAACTAGTCACTACTGTTCACTTATAACTAGTCACTACTGTTCACTTATAACTAGTCACTACTGTTCACTTATAACTAGTCACTACTGTTCACTTATAACTAGTCACTACTGTTCACTTATAACTAGTCACTACTGTTCACTTATAACTAGTCACTACTGTTCACTTATAACTAGTCACTACTGTTCACTTATAACTAGTCACTACTGTTCACTTATAACTAGTCACTACTGTTCACTTATAACTAGTCACTACTGTTCACTTATAACTAGTCACTACTGTTCACTTATAACTAGTCACTACTGTTCACTTATAACTAGTCACTACTGTTCACTTATAACTAGTCACTACTGTTCACTTATAACTAGTCACTACTGTTCACTTATAACTAGTCACTACTGTTCACTTATAACTAGTCATACTGTTCACTTATAACTAGTCACTACTGTTCACTTATAACTAGTCACTACTGTTCACTTATAACTAGTCACTACTGTTCACTTATAACTAGTCACTACTGTTCACTTATAACTAGTCACTACTGTTCACTTATAACTAGTCACTACTGTTCACTTATAACTAGTCACTACTGTTCACTTATAACTAGTCACTACTGTTCACTTATAACTAGTCACTACTGTTCACTTATAACTAGTCACTACTGTTCACTTATAACTAGTCACTACTGTTCACTTATAACTAGTCACTACTGTTCACTTATAACTAGTCACTACTGTTCACTTATAACTAGTCACTACTGTTCACTTATAACTAGTCACTACTGTTCACTTATAACTAGTCACTACTGTTCACTTATAACTAGTCACTACTGTTCACTTATAACTAGTCACTACTGTTCACTTATAACTAGTCACTACTGTTCACTTATAACTAGTCACTACTGTTCACTTATAACTAGTCACTACTGTTCACTTATAACTAGTCACTACTGTTCACTTATAACTAGTCACTACTGTTCACTTATAACTAGTCACTACTGTTCACTTATAACTAGTCACTACTGTTCACTTATAACTAGTCACTACTGTTCACTTATAACTAGTCACTACTGTTCACTTATAACTAGTCACTACTGTTCACTTATAACTAGTCACTACTGTTCACTTATAACTAGTCACTACTGTTCACTTATAACTAGTCACTACTGTTCACTTATAACTAGTCACTACTGTTCACTTATAACTAGTCACTACTGTTCACTTATAACTAGTCACTACTGTTCACTTATAACTAGTCACTACTGTTCACTTATAACTAGTCACTACTGTTCACTTATAACTAGTCACTACTGTTCACTTATAACTAGTCACTACTGTTCACTTATAACTAGTCACTACTGTTCACTTATAACTAGTCACTACTGTTCACTTATAACTAGTCACTACTGTTCACTTATAACTAGTCACTACTGTTCACTTATAACTAGTCACTACTGTTCACTTATAACTAGTCACTACTGTTCACTTATAACTAGTCACTACTGTTCACTTATAACTAGTCACTACTGTTCACTTATAACTAGTCACTACTGTTCACTTATAACTAGTCACTACTGTTCACTTATAACTAGTCACTACTGTTCACTTATAACTAGTCACTACTGTTCACTTATAACTAGTCACTACTGTTCACTTATAACTAGTCACTACTGTTCACTTATAACTAGTCACTACTGTTCACTTATAACTAGTCACTACTGTTCACTTATAACTAGTCACTACTGTTCACTTATAACTAGTCACTACTGTTCACTTATAACTAGTCACTACTGTTCACTTATAACTAGTCACTACTGTTCACTTATAACTAGTCACTACTGTTCACTTATAACTAGTCACTACTGTTCACTTATAACTAGTCACTACTGTTCACTTATAACTAGTCACTACTGTTCACTTATAACTAGTCACTACTGTTCACTTATAACTAGTCACTACTGTTCACTTATAACTAGTCACTACTGTTCACTTATAACTAGTCACTACTGTTCACTTATAACTAGTCACTACTGTTCACTTATAACTAGTCACTACTGTTCACTTATAACTAGTCACTACTGTTCACTTATAACTAGTCACTACTGTTCACTTATAACTAGTCACTACTGTTCACTTATAACTAGTCACTACTGTTCACTTATAACTAGTCACTACTGTTCACTTATAACTAGTCACTACTGTTCACTTATAACTAGTCACTACTGTTCACTTATAACTAGTCACTACTGTTCACTTATAACTAGTCACTACTGTTCACTTATAACTAGTCACTACTGTTCACTTATAACTAGTCACTACTGTTCACTTATAACTAGTCACTACTGTTCACTTATAACTAGTCACTACTGTTCACTTATAACTAGTCACTACTGTTCACTTATAACTAGTCACTACTGTTCACTTATAACTAGTCACTACTGTTCACTTATAACTAGTCACTACTGTTCACTTATAACTAGTCACTACTGTTCACTTATAACTAGTCACTACTGTTCACTTATAACTAGTCACTACTGTTCACTTATAACTAGTCACTACTGTTCACTTATAACTAGTCACTACTGTTCACTTATAACTAGTCACTACTGTTCACTTATAACTAGTCACTACTGTTCACTTATAACTAGTCACTACTGTTCACTTATAACTAGTCACTACTGTTCACTTATAACTAGTCACTACTGTTCACTTATAACTAGTCACTACTGTTCACTTATAACTAGTCACTACTGTTCACTTATAACTAGTCACTACTGTTCACTTATAACTAGTCACTACTGTTCACTTATAACTAGTCACTACTGTTCACTTATAACTAGTCACTACTGTTCACTTATAACTAGTCACTACTGTTCACTTATAACTAGTCACTACTGTTCACTTATAACTAGTCACTACTGTTCACTTATAACTAGTCACTACTGTTCACTTATAACTAGTCACTACTGTTCACTTATAACTAGTCACTACTGTTCACTTATAACTAGTCACTACTGTTCACTTATAACTAGTCACTACTGTTCACTTATAACTAGTCACTACTGTTCACTTATAACTAGTCACTACTGTTCACTTATAACTAGTCACTACTGTTCACTTATAACTAGTCACTACTGTTCACTTATAACTAGTCACTACTGTTCACTTATAACTAGTCACTACTGTTCACTTATAACTAGTCACTACTGTTCACTTATAACTAGTCACTACTGTTCACTTATAACTAGTCACTACTGTTCACTTATAACTAGTCACTACTGTTCACTTATAACTAGTCACTACTGTTCACTTATAACTAGTCACTACTGTTCACTTATAACTAGTCACTACTGTTCACTTATAACTAGTCACTACTGTTCACTTATAACTAGTCACTACTGTTCACTTATAACTAGTCACTACTGTTCACTTATAACTAGTCACTACTGTTCACTTATAACTAGTCACTACTGTTCACTTATAACTAGTCACTACTGTTCACTTATAACTAGTCACTACTGTTCACTTATAACTAGTCACTACTGTTCACTTATAACTAGTCACTACTGTTCACTTATAACTAGTCACTACTGTTCACTTATAACTAGTCACTACTGTTCACTTATAACTAGTCACTACTGTTCACTTATAACTAGTCACTACTGTTCACTTATAACTAGTCACTACTGTTCACTTATAACTAGTCACTACTGTTCACTTATAACTAGTCACTACTGTTCACTTATAACTAGTCACTACTGTTCACTTATAACTAGTCACTACTGTTCACTTATAACTAGTCACTACTGTTCACTTATAACTAGTCACTACTGTTCACTTATAACTAGTCACTACTGTTCACTTATAACTAGTCACTACTGTTCACTTATAACTAGTCACTACTGTTCACTTATAACTAGTCATACTGTTCACTTATAACTAGTCACTACTGTTCACTTATAACTAGTCACTACTGTTCACTTATAACTAGTCACTACTGTTCACTTATAACTAGTCACTACTGTTCACTTATAACTAGTCACTACTGTTCACTTATAACTAGTCACTACTGTTCACTTATAACTAGTCACTACTGTTCACTTATAACTAGTCACTACTGTTCACTTATAACTAGTCACTACTGTTCACTTATAACTAGTCACTACTGTTCACTTATAACTAGTCACTACTGTTCACTTATAACTAGTCACTACTGTTCACTTATAACTAGTCACTACTGTTCACTTATAACTAGTCACTACTGTTCACTTATAACTAGTCACTACTGTTCACTTATAACTAGTCACTACTGTTCACTTATAACTAGTCACTACTGTTCACTTATAACTAGTCACTACTGTTCACTTATAACTAGTCACTACTGTTCACTTATAACTAGTCACTACTGTTCACTTATAACTAGTCACTACTGTTCACTTATAACTAGTCACTACTGTTCACTTATAACTAGTCACTACTGTTCACTTATAACTAGTCACTACTGTTCACTTATAACTAGTCACTACTGTTCACTTATAACTAGTCACTACTGTTCACTTATAACTAGTCACTACTGTTCACTTATAACTAGTCACTACTGTTCACTTATAACTAGTCACTACTGTTCACTTATAACTAGTCACTACTGTTCACTTATAACTAGTCACTACTGTTCACTTATAACTAGTCACTACTGTTCACTTATAACTAGTCACTACTGTTCACTTATAACTAGTCACTACTGTTCACTTATAACTAGTCACTACTGTTCACTTATAACTAGTCACTACTGTTCACTTATAACTAGTCACTACTGTTCACTTATAACTAGTCACTACTGTTCACTTATAACTAGTCACTACTGTTCACTTATAACTAGTCACTACTGTTCACTTATAACTAGTCACTACTGTTCACTTATAACTAGTCACTACTGTTCACTTATAACTAGTCACTACTGTTCACTTATAACTAGTCACTACTGTTCACTTATAACTAGTCACTACTGTTCACTTATAACTAGTCACTACTGTTCACTTATAACTAGTCACTACTGTTCACTTATAACTAGTCACTACTGTTCACTTATAACTAGTCACTACTGTTCACTTATAACTAGTCACTACTGTTCACTTATAACTAGTCACTACTGTTCACTTATAACTAGTCACTACTGTTCACTTATAACTAGTCACTACTGTTCACTTATAACTAGTCACTACTGTTCACTTATAACTAGTCACTACTGTTCACTTATAACTAGTCACTACTGTTCACTTATAACTAGTCACTACTGTTCACTTATAACTAGTCACTACTGTTCACTTATAACTAGTCACTACTGTTCACTTATAACTAGTCACTACTGTTCACTTATAACTAGTCACTACTGTTCACTTATAACTAGTCACTACTGTTCACTTATAACTAGTCACTACTGTTCACTTATAACTAGTCACTACTGTTCACTTATAACTAGTCACTACTGTTCACTTATAACTAGTCACTACTGTTCACTTATAACTAGTCACTACTGTTCACTTATAACTAGTCACTACTGTTCACTTATAACTAGTCACTACTGTTCACTTATAACTAGTCACTACTGTTCACTTATAACTAGTCACTACTGTTCACTTATAACTAGTCACTACTGTTCACTTATAACTAGTCACTACTGTTCACTTATAACTAGTCACTACTGTTCACTTATAACTAGTCACTACTGTTCACTTATAACTAGTCACTACTGTTCACTTATAACTAGTCACTACTGTTCACTTATAACTAGTCACTACTGTTCACTTATAACTAGTCACTACTGTTCACTTATAACTAGTCACTACTGTTCACTTATAACTAGTCACTACTGTTCACTTATAACTAGTCACTACTGTTCACTTATAACTAGTCACTACTGTTCACTTATAACTAGTCACTACTGTTCACTTATAACTAGTCACTACTGTTCACTTATAACTAGTCACTACTGTTCACTTATAACTAGTCACTACTGTTCACTTATAACTAGTCACTACTGTTCACTTATAACTAGTCACTACTGTTCACTTATAACTAGTCACTACTGTTCACTTATAACTAGTCACTACTGTTCACTTATAACTAGTCACTACTGTTCACTTATAACTAGTCACTACTGTTCACTTATAACTAGTCACTACTGTTCACTTATAACTAGTCACTACTGTTCACTTATAACTAGTCACTACTGTTCACTTATAACTAGTCACTACTGTTCACTTATAACTAGTCACTACTGTTCACTTATAACTAGTCACTACTGTTCACTTATAACTAGTCACTACTGTTCACTTATAACTAGTCACTACTGTTCACTTATAACTAGTCACTACTGTTCACTTATAACTAGTCACTACTGTTCACTTATAACTAGTCACTACTGTTCACTTATAACTAGTCACTACTGTTCACTTATAACTAGTCACTACTGTTCACTTATAACTAGTCACTACTGTTCACTTATAACTAGTCACTACTGTTCACTTATAACTAGTCACTACTGTTCACTTATAACTAGTCACTACTGTTCACTTATAACTAGTCACTACTGTTCACTTATAACTAGTCACTACTGTTCACTTATAACTAGTCACTACTGTTCACTTATAACTAGTCACTACTGTTCACTTATAACTAGTCACTACTGTTCACTTATAACTAGTCACTACTGTTCACTTATAACTAGTCACTACTGTTCACTTATAACTAGTCACTACTGTTCACTTATAACTAGTCACTACTGTTCACTTATAACTAGTCACTACTGTTCACTTATAACTAGTCACTACTGTTCACTTATAACTAGTCACTACTGTTCACTTATAACTAGTCACTACTGTTCACTTATAACTAGTCACTACTGTTCACTTATAACTAGTCACTACTGTTCACTTATAACTAGTCACTACTGTTCACTTATAACTAGTCACTACTGTTCACTTATAACTAGTCACTACTGTTCACTTATAACTAGTCACTACTGTTCACTTATAACTAGTCACTACTGTTCACTTATAACTAGTCACTACTGTTCACTTATAACTAGTCACTACTGTTCACTTATAACTAGTCACTACTGTTCACTTATAACTAGTCACTACTGTTCACTTATAACTAGTCACTACTGTTCACTTATAACTAGTCACTACTGTTCACTTATAACTAGTCACTACTGTTCACTTATAACTAGTCACTACTGTTCACTTATAACTAGTCACTACTGTTCACTTATAACTAGTCACTACTGTTCACTTATAACTAGTCACTACTGTTCACTTATAACTAGTCACTACTGTTCACTTATAACTAGTCACTACTGTTCACTTATAACTAGTCACTACTGTTCACTTATAACTAGTCACTACTGTTCACTTATAACTAGTCACTACTGTTCACTTATAACTAGTCACTACTGTTCACTTATAACTAGTCACTACTGTTCACTTATAACTAGTCACTACTGTTCACTTATAACTAGTCACTACTGTTCACTTATAACTAGTCACTACTGTTCACTTATAACTAGTCACTACTGTTCACTTATAACTAGTCACTACTGTTCACTTATAACTAGTCACTACTGTTCACTTATAACTAGTCACTACTGTTCACTTATAACTAGTCACTACTGTTCACTTATAACTAGTCACTACTGTTCACTTATAACTAGTCACTACTGTTCACTTATAACTAGTCACTACTGTTCACTTATAACTAGTCACTACTGTTCACTTATAACTAGTCACTACTGTTCACTTATAACTAGTCACTACTGTTCACTTATAACTAGTCACTACTGTTCACTTATAACTAGTCACTACTGTTCACTTATAACTAGTCACTACTGTTCACTTATAACTAGTCACTACTGTTCACTTATAACTAGTCACTACTGTTCACTTATAACTAGTCACTACTGTTCACTTATAACTAGTCACTACTGTTCACTTATAACTAGTCACTACTGTTCACTTATAACTAGTCACTACTGTTCACTTATAACTAGTCACTACTGTTCACTTATAACTAGTCACTACTGTTCACTTATAACTAGTCACTACTGTTCACTTATAACTAGTCACTACTGTTCACTTATAACTAGTCACTACTGTTCACTTATAACTAGTCACTACTGTTCACTTATAACTAGTCACTACTGTTCACTTATAACTAGTCACTACTGTTCACTTATAACTAGTCACTACTGTTCACTTATAACTAGTCACTACTGTTCACTTATAACTAGTCACTACTGTTCACTTATAACTAGTCACTACTGTTCACTTATAACTAGTCACTACTGTTCACTTATAACTAGTCACTACTGTTCACTTATAACTAGTCACTACTGTTCACTTATAACTAGTCACTACTGTTCACTTATAACTAGTCACTACTGTTCACTTATAACTAGTCACTACTGTTCACTTATAACTAGTCACTACTGTTCACTTATAACTAGTCACTACTGTTCACTTATAACTAGTCACTACTGTTCACTTATAACTAGTCACTACTGTTCACTTATAACTAGTCACTACTGTTCACTTATAACTAGTCACTACTGTTCACTTATAACTAGTCACTACTGTTCACTTATAACTAGTCACTACTGTTCACTTATAACTAGTCACTACTGTTCACTTATAACTAGTCACTACTGTTCACTTATAACTAGTCACTACTGTTCACTTATAACTAGTCACTACTGTTCACTTATAACTAGTCACTACTGTTCACTTATAACTAGTCACTACTGTTCACTTATAACTAGTCACTACTGTTCACTTATAACTAGTCACTACTGTTCACTTATAACTAGTCACTACTGTTCACTTATAACTAGTCACTACTGTTCACTTATAACTAGTCACTACTGTTCACTTATAACTAGTCACTACTGTTCACTTATAACTAGTCACTACTGTTCACTTATAACTAGTCACTACTGTTCACTTATAACTAGTCACTACTGTTCACTTATAACTAGTCACTACTGTTCACTTATAACTAGTCACTACTGTTCACTTATAACTAGTCACTACTGTTCACTTATAACTAGTCACTACTGTTCACTTATAACTAGTCACTACTGTTCACTTATAACTAGTCACTACTGTTCACTTATAACTAGTCACTACTGTTCACTTATAACTAGTCACTACTGTTCACTTATAACTAGTCACTACTGTTCACTTATAACTAGTCACTACTGTTCACTTATAACTAGTCACTACTGTTCACTTATAACTAGTCACTACTGTTCACTTATAACTAGTCACTACTGTTCACTTATAACTAGTCACTACTGTTCACTTATAACTAGTCACTACTGTTCACTTATAACTAGTCACTACTGTTCACTTATAACTAGTCACTACTGTTCACTTATAACTAGTCATACTGTTCACTTATAACTAGTCACTACTGTTCACTTATAACTAGTCACTACTGTTCACTTATAACTAGTCACTACTGTTCACTTATAACTAGTCACTACTGTTCACTTATAACTAGTCACTACTGTTCACTTATAACTAGTCACTACTGTTCACTTATAACTAGTCACTACTGTTCACTTATAACTAGTCACTACTGTTCACTTATAACTAGTCACTACTGTTCACTTATAACTAGTCACTACTGTTCACTTATAACTAGTCACTACTGTTCACTTATAACTAGTCACTACTGTTCACTTATAACTAGTCACTACTGTTCACTTATAACTAGTCACTACTGTTCACTTATAACTAGTCACTACTGTTCACTTATAACTAGTCACTACTGTTCACTTATAACTAGTCACTACTGTTCACTTATAACTAGTCACTACTGTTCACTTATAACTAGTCACTACTGTTCACTTATAACTAGTCACTACTGTTCACTTATAACTAGTCACTACTGTTCACTTATAACTAGTCACTACTGTTCACTTATAACTAGTCACTACTGTTCACTTATAACTAGTCACTACTGTTCACTTATAACTAGTCACTACTGTTCACTTATAACTAGTCACTACTGTTCACTTATAACTAGTCACTACTGTTCACTTATAACTAGTCACTACTGTTCACTTATAACTAGTCACTACTGTTCACTTATAACTAGTCACTACTGTTCACTTATAACTAGTCACTACTGTTCACTTATAACTAGTCACTACTGTTCACTTATAACTAGTCACTACTGTTCACTTATAACTAGTCACTACTGTTCACTTATAACTAGTCACTACTGTTCACTTATAACTAGTCACTACTGTTCACTTATAACTAGTCACTACTGTTCACTTATAACTAGTCACTACTGTTCACTTATAACTAGTCACTACTGTTCACTTATAACTAGTCACTACTGTTCACTTATAACTAGTCACTACTGTTCACTTATAACTAGTCACTACTGTTCACTTATAACTAGTCACTACTGTTCACTTATAACTAGTCACTACTGTTCACTTATAACTAGTCACTACTGTTCACTTATAACTAGTCACTACTGTTCACTTATAACTAGTCACTACTGTTCACTTATAACTAGTCACTACTGTTCACTTATAACTAGTCACTACTGTTCACTTATAACTAGTCACTACTGTTCACTTATAACTAGTCACTACTGTTCACTTATAACTAGTCACTACTGTTCACTTATAACTAGTCACTACTGTTCACTTATAACTAGTCACTACTGTTCACTTATAACTAGTCACTACTGTTCACTTATAACTAGTCACTACTGTTCACTTATAACTAGTCACTACTGTTCACTTATAACTAGTCACTACTGTTCACTTATAACTAGTCACTACTGTTCACTTATAACTAGTCACTACTGTTCACTTATAACTAGTCACTACTGTTCACTTATAACTAGTCACTACTGTTCACTTATAACTAGTCACTACTGTTCACTTATAACTAGTCACTACTGTTCACTTATAACTAGTCACTACTGTTCACTTATAACTAGTCACTACTGTTCACTTATAACTAGTCACTACTGTTCACTTATAACTAGTCACTACTGTTCACTTATAACTAGTCACTACTGTTCACTTATAACTAGTCACTACTGTTCACTTATAACTAGTCACTACTGTTCACTTATAACTAGTCACTACTGTTCACTTATAACTAGTCACTACTGTTCACTTATAACTAGTCACTACTGTTCACTTATAACTAGTCACTACTGTTCACTTATAACTAGTCACTACTGTTCACTTATAACTAGTCACTACTGTTCACTTATAACTAGTCACTACTGTTCACTTATAACTAGTCACTACTGTTCACTTATAACTAGTCACTACTGTTCACTTATAACTAGTCACTACTGTTCACTTATAACTAGTCACTACTGTTCACTTATAACTAGTCACTACTGTTCACTTATAACTAGTCACTACTGTTCACTTATAACTAGTCACTACTGTTCACTTATAACTAGTCACTACTGTTCACTTATAACTAGTCACTACTGTTCACTTATAACTAGTCACTACTGTTCACTTATAACTAGTCACTACTGTTCACTTATAACTAGTCACTACTGTTCACTTATAACTAGTCACTACTGTTCACTTATAACTAGTCACTACTGTTCACTTATAACTAGTCACTACTGTTCACTTATAACTAGTCACTACTGTTCACTTATAACTAGTCACTACTGTTCACTTATAACTAGTCACTACTGTTCACTTATAACTAGTCACTACTGTTCACTTATAACTAGTCACTACTGTTCACTTATAACTAGTCACTACTGTTCACTTATAACTAGTCACTACTGTTCACTTATAACTAGTCACTACTGTTCACTTATAACTAGTCACTACTGTTCACTTATAACTAGTCACTACTGTTCACTTATAACTAGTCACTACTGTTCACTTATAACTAGTCACTACTGTTCACTTATAACTAGTCACTACTGTTCACTTATAACTAGTCACTACTGTTCACTTATAACTAGTCACTACTGTTCACTTATAACTAGTCACTACTGTTCACTTATAACTAGTCACTACTGTTCACTTATAACTAGTCACTACTGTTCACTTATAACTAGTCACTACTGTTCACTTATAACTAGTCACTACTGTTCACTTATAACTAGTCACTACTGTTCACTTATAACTAGTCACTACTGTTCACTTATAACTAGTCACTACTGTTCACTTATAACTAGTCACTACTGTTCACTTATAACTAGTCACTACTGTTCACTTATAACTAGTCACTACTGTTCACTTATAACTAGTCACTACTGTTCACTTATAACTAGTCACTACTGTTCACTTATAACTAGTCACTACTGTTCACTTATAACTAGTCACTACTGTTCACTTATAACTAGTCACTACTGTTCACTTATAACTAGTCACTACTGTTCACTTATAACTAGTCACTACTGTTCACTTATAACTAGTCACTACTGTTCACTTATAACTAGTCACTACTGTTCACTTATAACTAGTCACTACTGTTCACTTATAACTAGTCACTACTGTTCACTTATAACTAGTCACTACTGTTCACTTATAACTAGTCACTACTGTTCACTTATAACTAGTCACTACTGTTCACTTATAACTAGTCACTACTGTTCACTTATAACTAGTCACTACTGTTCACTTATAACTAGTCACTACTGTTCACTTATAACTAGTCACTACTGTTCACTTATAACTAGTCACTACTGTTCACTTATAACTAGTCACTACTGTTCACTTATAACTAGTCATACTGTTCACTTATAACTAGTCACTACTGTTCACTTATAACTAGTCACTACTGTTCACTTATAACTAGTCACTACTGTTCACTTATAACTAGTCACTACTGTTCACTTATAACTAGTCACTACTGTTCACTTATAACTAGTCACTACTGTTCACTTATAACTAGTCACTACTGTTCACTTATAACTAGTCACTACTGTTCACTTATAACTAGTCACTACTGTTCACTTATAACTAGTCACTACTGTTCACTTATAACTAGTCACTACTGTTCACTTATAACTAGTCACTACTGTTCACTTATAACTAGTCACTACTGTTCACTTATAACTAGTCACTACTGTTCACTTATAACTAGTCACTACTGTTCACTTATAACTAGTCACTACTGTTCACTTATAACTAGTCACTACTGTTCACTTATAACTAGTCACTACTGTTCACTTATAACTAGTCACTACTGTTCACTTATAACTAGTCACTACTGTTCACTTATAACTAGTCACTACTGTTCACTTATAACTAGTCACTACTGTTCACTTATAACTAGTCACTACTGTTCACTTATAACTAGTCACTACTGTTCACTTATAACTAGTCACTACTGTTCACTTATAACTAGTCACTACTGTTCACTTATAACTAGTCACTACTGTTCACTTATAACTAGTCACTACTGTTCACTTATAACTAGTCACTACTGTTCACTTATAACTAGTCACTACTGTTCACTTATAACTAGTCACTACTGTTCACTTATAACTAGTCACTACTGTTCACTTATAACTAGTCACTACTGTTCACTTATAACTAGTCACTACTGTTCACTTATAACTAGTCACTACTGTTCACTTATAACTAGTCACTACTGTTCACTTATAACTAGTCACTACTGTTCACTTATAACTAGTCACTACTGTTCACTTATAACTAGTCACTACTGTTCACTTATAACTAGTCACTACTGTTCACTTATAACTAGTCACTACTGTTCACTTATAACTAGTCACTACTGTTCACTTATAACTAGTCACTACTGTTCACTTATAACTAGTCACTACTGTTCACTTATAACTAGTCACTACTGTTCACTTATAACTAGTCACTACTGTTCACTTATAACTAGTCACTACTGTTCACTTATAACTAGTCACTACTGTTCACTTATAACTAGTCACTACTGTTCACTTATAACTAGTCACTACTGTTCACTTATAACTAGTCACTACTGTTCACTTATAACTAGTCACTACTGTTCACTTATAACTAGTCACTACTGTTCACTTATAACTAGTCACTACTGTTCACTTATAACTAGTCACTACTGTTCACTTATAACTAGTCACTACTGTTCACTTATAACTAGTCACTACTGTTCACTTATAACTAGTCACTACTGTTCACTTATAACTAGTCACTACTGTTCACTTATAACTAGTCACTACTGTTCACTTATAACTAGTCACTACTGTTCACTTATAACTAGTCACTACTGTTCACTTATAACTAGTCACTACTGTTCACTTATAACTAGTCACTACTGTTCACTTATAACTAGTCACTACTGTTCACTTATAACTAGTCACTACTGTTCACTTATAACTAGTCACTACTGTTCACTTATAACTAGTCACTACTGTTCACTTATAACTAGTCACTACTGTTCACTTATAACTAGTCACTACTGTTCACTTATAACTAGTCACTACTGTTCACTTATAACTAGTCACTACTGTTCACTTATAACTAGTCACTACTGTTCACTTATAACTAGTCACTACTGTTCACTTATAACTAGTCACTACTGTTCACTTATAACTAGTCACTACTGTTCACTTATAACTAGTCACTACTGTTCACTTATAACTAGTCACTACTGTTCACTTATAACTAGTCACTACTGTTCACTTATAACTAGTCACTACTGTTCACTTATAACTAGTCACTACTGTTCACTTATAACTAGTCACTACTGTTCACTTATAACTAGTCACTACTGTTCACTTATAACTAGTCACTACTGTTCACTTATAACTAGTCACTACTGTTCACTTATAACTAGTCACTACTGTTCACTTATAACTAGTCACTACTGTTCACTTATAACTAGTCACTACTGTTCACTTATAACTAGTCACTACTGTTCACTTATAACTAGTCACTACTGTTCACTTATAACTAGTCACTACTGTTCACTTATAACTAGTCACTACTGTTCACTTATAACTAGTCACTACTGTTCACTTATAACTAGTCACTACTGTTCACTTATAACTAGTCACTACTGTTCACTTATAACTAGTCACTACTGTTCACTTATAACTAGTCACTACTGTTCACTTATAACTAGTCACTACTGTTCACTTATAACTAGTCACTACTGTTCACTTATAACTAGTCACTACTGTTCACTTATAACTAGTCATACTGTTCACTTATAACTAGTCACTACTGTTCACTTATAACTAGTCACTACTGTTCACTTATAACTAGTCACTACTGTTCACTTATAACTAGTCACTACTGTTCACTTATAACTAGTCACTACTGTTCACTTATAACTAGTCACTACTGTTCACTTATAACTAGTCACTACTGTTCACTTATAACTAGTCACTACTGTTCACTTATAACTAGTCACTACTGTTCACTTATAACTAGTCACTACTGTTCACTTATAACTAGTCACTACTGTTCACTTATAACTAGTCACTACTGTTCACTTATAACTAGTCACTACTGTTCACTTATAACTAGTCACTACTGTTCACTTATAACTAGTCACTACTGTTCACTTATAACTAGTCACTACTGTTCACTTATAACTAGTCACTACTGTTCACTTATAACTAGTCACTACTGTTCACTTATAACTAGTCACTACTGTTCACTTATAACTAGTCACTACTGTTCACTTATAACTAGTCACTACTGTTCACTTATAACTAGTCACTACTGTTCACTTATAACTAGTCACTACTGTTCACTTATAACTAGTCACTACTGTTCACTTATAACTAGTCACTACTGTTCACTTATAACTAGTCACTACTGTTCACTTATAACTAGTCACTACTGTTCACTTATAACTAGTCACTACTGTTCACTTATAACTAGTCACTACTGTTCACTTATAACTAGTCACTACTGTTCACTTATAACTAGTCACTACTGTTCACTTATAACTAGTCACTACTGTTCACTTATAACTAGTCACTACTGTTCACTTATAACTAGTCACTACTGTTCACTTATAACTAGTCACTACTGTTCACTTATAACTAGTCACTACTGTTCACTTATAACTAGTCACTACTGTTCACTTATAACTAGTCACTACTGTTCACTTATAACTAGTCACTACTGTTCACTTATAACTAGTCACTACTGTTCACTTATAACTAGTCACTACTGTTCACTTATAACTAGTCACTACTGTTCACTTATAACTAGTCACTACTGTTCACTTATAACTAGTCACTACTGTTCACTTATAACTAGTCACTACTGTTCACTTATAACTAGTCACTACTGTTCACTTATAACTAGTCACTACTGTTCACTTATAACTAGTCACTACTGTTCACTTATAACTAGTCACTACTGTTCACTTATAACTAGTCACTACTGTTCACTTATAACTAGTCACTACTGTTCACTTATAACTAGTCACTACTGTTCACTTATAACTAGTCACTACTGTTCACTTATAACTAGTCACTACTGTTCACTTATAACTAGTCACTACTGTTCACTTATAACTAGTCACTACTGTTCACTTATAACTAGTCACTACTGTTCACTTATAACTAGTCACTACTGTTCACTTATAACTAGTCACTACTGTTCACTTATAACTAGTCACTACTGTTCACTTATAACTAGTCACTACTGTTCACTTATAACTAGTCACTACTGTTCACTTATAACTAGTCACTACTGTTCACTTATAACTAGTCACTACTGTTCACTTATAACTAGTCACTACTGTTCACTTATAACTAGTCACTACTGTTCACTTATAACTAGTCACTACTGTTCACTTATAACTAGTCACTACTGTTCACTTATAACTAGTCACTACTGTTCACTTATAACTAGTCACTACTGTTCACTTATAACTAGTCACTACTGTTCACTTATAACTAGTCACTACTGTTCACTTATAACTAGTCACTACTGTTCACTTATAACTAGTCACTACTGTTCACTTATAACTAGTCACTACTGTTCACTTATAACTAGTCACTACTGTTCACTTATAACTAGTCACTACTGTTCACTTATAACTAGTCACTACTGTTCACTTATAACTAGTCACTACTGTTCACTTATAACTAGTCACTACTGTTCACTTATAACTAGTCACTACTGTTCACTTATAACTAGTCACTACTGTTCACTTATAACTAGTCACTACTGTTCACTTATAACTAGTCACTACTGTTCACTTATAACTAGTCACTACTGTTCACTTATAACTAGTCACTACTGTTCACTTATAACTAGTCACTACTGTTCACTTATAACTAGTCACTACTGTTCACTTATAACTAGTCACTACTGTTCACTTATAACTAGTCACTACTGTTCACTTATAACTAGTCACTACTGTTCACTTATAACTAGTCACTACTGTTCACTTATAACTAGTCACTACTGTTCACTTATAACTAGTCACTACTGTTCACTTATAACTAGTCACTACTGTTCACTTATAACTAGTCACTACTGTTCACTTATAACTAGTCACTACTGTTCACTTATAACTAGTCACTACTGTTCACTTATAACTAGTCACTACTGTTCACTTATAACTAGTCACTACTGTTCACTTATAACTAGTCACTACTGTTCACTTATAACTAGTCACTACTGTTCACTTATAACTAGTCACTACTGTTCACTTATAACTAGTCACTACTGTTCACTTATAACTAGTCACTACTGTTCACTTATAACTAGTCACTACTGTTCACTTATAACTAGTCACTACTGTTCACTTATAACTAGTCACTACTGTTCACTTATAACTAGTCACTACTGTTCACTTATAACTAGTCACTACTGTTCACTTATAACTAGTCACTACTGTTCACTTATAACTAGTCACTACTGTTCACTTATAACTAGTCACTACTGTTCACTTATAACTAGTCACTACTGTTCACTTATAACTAGTCACTACTGTTCACTTATAACTAGTCACTACTGTTCACTTATAACTAGTCACTACTGTTCACTTATAACTAGTCACTACTGTTCACTTATAACTAGTCACTACTGTTCACTTATAACTAGTCACTACTGTTCACTTATAACTAGTCACTACTGTTCACTTATAACTAGTCACTACTGTTCACTTATAACTAGTCACTACTGTTCACTTATAACTAGTCACTACTGTTCACTTATAACTAGTCACTACTGTTCACTTATAACTAGTCACTACTGTTCACTTATAACTAGTCACTACTGTTCACTTATAACTAGTCACTACTGTTCACTTATAACTAGTCACTACTGTTCACTTATAACTAGTCACTACTGTTCACTTATAACTAGTCACTACTGTTCACTTATAACTAGTCACTACTGTTCACTTATAACTAGTCACTACTGTTCACTTATAACTAGTCACTACTGTTCACTTATAACTAGTCACTACTGTTCACTTATAACTAGTCACTACTGTTCACTTATAACTAGTCACTACTGTTCACTTATAACTAGTCACTACTGTTCACTTATAACTAGTCACTACTGTTCACTTATAACTAGTCACTACTGTTCACTTATAACTAGTCACTACTGTTCACTTATAACTAGTCACTACTGTTCACTTATAACTAGTCACTACTGTTCACTTATAACTAGTCACTACTGTTCACTTATAACTAGTCACTACTGTTCACTTATAACTAGTCACTACTGTTCACTTATAACTAGTCACTACTGTTCACTTATAACTAGTCACTACTGTTCACTTATAACTAGTCACTACTGTTCACTTATAACTAGTCACTACTGTTCACTTATAACTAGTCACTACTGTTCACTTATAACTAGTCACTACTGTTCACTTATAACTAGTCACTACTGTTCACTTATAACTAGTCACTACTGTTCACTTATAACTAGTCACTACTGTTCACTTATAACTAGTCACTACTGTTCACTTATAACTAGTCACTACTGTTCACTTATAACTAGTCACTACTGTTCACTTATAACTAGTCACTACTGTTCACTTATAACTAGTCACTACTGTTCACTTATAACTAGTCACTACTGTTCACTTATAACTAGTCACTACTGTTCACTTATAACTAGTCACTACTGTTCACTTATAACTAGTCACTACTGTTCACTTATAACTAGTCACTACTGTTCACTTATAACTAGTCACTACTGTTCACTTATAACTAGTCACTACTGTTCACTTATAACTAGTCACTACTGTTCACTTATAACTAGTCACTACTGTTCACTTATAACTAGTCACTACTGTTCACTTATAACTAGTCACTACTGTTCACTTATAACTAGTCACTACTGTTCACTTATAACTAGTCACTACTGTTCACTTATAACTAGTCACTACTGTTCACTTATAACTAGTCACTACTGTTCACTTATAACTAGTCACTACTGTTCACTTATAACTAGTCACTACTGTTCACTTATAACTAGTCACTACTGTTCACTTATAACTAGTCACTACTGTTCACTTATAACTAGTCACTACTGTTCACTTATAACTAGTCACTACTGTTCACTTATAACTAGTCACTACTGTTCACTTATAACTAGTCACTACTGTTCACTTATAACTAGTCACTACTGTTCACTTATAACTAGTCACTACTGTTCACTTATAACTAGTCACTACTGTTCACTTATAACTAGTCACTACTGTTCACTTATAACTAGTCACTACTGTTCACTTATAACTAGTCACTACTGTTCACTTATAACTAGTCACTACTGTTCACTTATAACTAGTCACTACTGTTCACTTATAACTAGTCACTACTGTTCACTTATAACTAGTCACTACTGTTCACTTATAACTAGTCACTACTGTTCACTTATAACTAGTCACTACTGTTCACTTATAACTAGTCACTACTGTTCACTTATAACTAGTCACTACTGTTCACTTATAACTAGTCACTACTGTTCACTTATAACTAGTCACTACTGTTCACTTATAACTAGTCACTACTGTTCACTTATAACTAGTCACTACTGTTCACTTATAACTAGTCACTACTGTTCACTTATAACTAGTCACTACTGTTCACTTATAACTAGTCACTACTGTTCACTTATAACTAGTCACTACTGTTCACTTATAACTAGTCACTACTGTTCACTTATAACTAGTCACTACTGTTCACTTATAACTAGTCACTACTGTTCACTTATAACTAGTCACTACTGTTCACTTATAACTAGTCACTACTGTTCACTTATAACTAGTCACTACTGTTCACTTATAACTAGTCACTACTGTTCACTTATAACTAGTCACTACTGTTCACTTATAACTAGTCACTACTGTTCACTTATAACTAGTCACTACTGTTCACTTATAACTAGTCACTACTGTTCACTTATAACTAGTCACTACTGTTCACTTATAACTAGTCACTACTGTTCACTTATAACTAGTCACTACTGTTCACTTATAACTAGTCACTACTGTTCACTTATAACTAGTCACTACTGTTCACTTATAACTAGTCACTACTGTTCACTTATAACTAGTCACTACTGTTCACTTATAACTAGTCACTACTGTTCACTTATAACTAGTCACTACTGTTCACTTATAACTAGTCACTACTGTTCACTTATAACTAGTCACTACTGTTCACTTATAACTAGTCACTACTGTTCACTTATAACTAGTCACTACTGTTCACTTATAACTAGTCACTACTGTTCACTTATAACTAGTCACTACTGTTCACTTATAACTAGTCACTACTGTTCACTTATAACTAGTCACTACTGTTCACTTATAACTAGTCACTACTGTTCACTTATAACTAGTCACTACTGTTCACTTATAACTAGTCACTACTGTTCACTTATAACTAGTCACTACTGTTCACTTATAACTAGTCACTACTGTTCACTTATAACTAGTCACTACTGTTCACTTATAACTAGTCACTACTGTTCACTTATAACTAGTCACTACTGTTCACTTATAACTAGTCACTACTGTTCACTTATAACTAGTCACTACTGTTCACTTATAACTAGTCACTACTGTTCACTTATAACTAGTCACTACTGTTCACTTATAACTAGTCACTACTGTTCACTTATAACTAGTCACTACTGTTCACTTATAACTAGTCACTACTGTTCACTTATAACTAGTCACTACTGTTCACTTATAACTAGTCACTACTGTTCACTTATAACTAGTCACTACTGTTCACTTATAACTAGTCACTACTGTTCACTTATAACTAGTCACTACTGTTCACTTATAACTAGTCACTACTGTTCACTTATAACTAGTCACTACTGTTCACTTATAACTAGTCACTACTGTTCACTTATAACTAGTCACTACTGTTCACTTATAACTAGTCACTACTGTTCACTTATAACTAGTCACTACTGTTCACTTATAACTAGTCACTACTGTTCACTTATAACTAGTCACTACTGTTCACTTATAACTAGTCACTACTGTTCACTTATAACTAGTCACTACTGTTCACTTATAACTAGTCACTACTGTTCACTTATAACTAGTCACTACTGTTCACTTATAACTAGTCACTACTGTTCACTTATAACTAGTCACTACTGTTCACTTATAACTAGTCACTACTGTTCACTTATAACTAGTCACTACTGTTCACTTATAACTAGTCACTACTGTTCACTTATAACTAGTCACTACTGTTCACTTATAACTAGTCACTACTGTTCACTTATAACTAGTCATACTGTTCACTTATAACTAGTCACTACTGTTCACTTATAACTAGTCACTACTGTTCACTTATAACTAGTCACTACTGTTCACTTATAACTAGTCACTACTGTTCACTTATAACTAGTCACTACTGTTCACTTATAACTAGTCACTACTGTTCACTTATAACTAGTCACTACTGTTCACTTATAACTAGTCACTACTGTTCACTTATAACTAGTCACTACTGTTCACTTATAACTAGTCACTACTGTTCACTTATAACTAGTCACTACTGTTCACTTATAACTAGTCACTACTGTTCACTTATAACTAGTCACTACTGTTCACTTATAACTAGTCACTACTGTTCACTTATAACTAGTCACTACTGTTCACTTATAACTAGTCACTACTGTTCACTTATAACTAGTCACTACTGTTCACTTATAACTAGTCACTACTGTTCACTTATAACTAGTCACTACTGTTCACTTATAACTAGTCACTACTGTTCACTTATAACTAGTCACTACTGTTCACTTATAACTAGTCACTACTGTTCACTTATAACTAGTCACTACTGTTCACTTATAACTAGTCACTACTGTTCACTTATAACTAGTCACTACTGTTCACTTATAACTAGTCACTACTGTTCACTTATAACTAGTCACTACTGTTCACTTATAACTAGTCACTACTGTTCACTTATAACTAGTCACTACTGTTCACTTATAACTAGTCACTACTGTTCACTTATAACTAGTCACTACTGTTCACTTATAACTAGTCACTACTGTTCACTTATAACTAGTCACTACTGTTCACTTATAACTAGTCACTACTGTTCACTTATAACTAGTCACTACTGTTCACTTATAACTAGTCACTACTGTTCACTTATAACTAGTCACTACTGTTCACTTATAACTAGTCACTACTGTTCACTTATAACTAGTCACTACTGTTCACTTATAACTAGTCACTACTGTTCACTTATAACTAGTCACTACTGTTCACTTATAACTAGTCACTACTGTTCACTTATAACTAGTCACTACTGTTCACTTATAACTAGTCACTACTGTTCACTTATAACTAGTCACTACTGTTCACTTATAACTAGTCACTACTGTTCACTTATAACTAGTCACTACTGTTCACTTATAACTAGTCACTACTGTTCACTTATAACTAGTCACTACTGTTCACTTATAACTAGTCACTACTGTTCACTTATAACTAGTCACTACTGTTCACTTATAACTAGTCACTACTGTTCACTTATAACTAGTCACTACTGTTCACTTATAACTAGTCACTACTGTTCACTTATAACTAGTCACTACTGTTCACTTATAACTAGTCACTACTGTTCACTTATAACTAGTCACTACTGTTCACTTATAACTAGTCACTACTGTTCACTTATAACTAGTCACTACTGTTCACTTATAACTAGTCACTACTGTTCACTTATAACTAGTCACTACTGTTCACTTATAACTAGTCACTACTGTTCACTTATAACTAGTCACTACTGTTCACTTATAACTAGTCACTACTGTTCACTTATAACTAGTCACTACTGTTCACTTATAACTAGTCACTACTGTTCACTTATAACTAGTCACTACTGTTCACTTATAACTAGTCACTACTGTTCACTTATAACTAGTCACTACTGTTCACTTATAACTAGTCACTACTGTTCACTTATAACTAGTCACTACTGTTCACTTATAACTAGTCACTACTGTTCACTTATAACTAGTCACTACTGTTCACTTATAACTAGTCACTACTGTTCACTTATAACTAGTCACTACTGTTCACTTATAACTAGTCACTACTGTTCACTTATAACTAGTCACTACTGTTCACTTATAACTAGTCACTACTGTTCACTTATAACTAGTCACTACTGTTCACTTATAACTAGTCACTACTGTTCACTTATAACTAGTCACTACTGTTCACTTATAACTAGTCACTACTGTTCACTTATAACTAGTCACTACTGTTCACTTATAACTAGTCACTACTGTTCACTTATAACTAGTCACTACTGTTCACTTATAACTAGTCACTACTGTTCACTTATAACTAGTCACTACTGTTCACTTATAACTAGTCACTACTGTTCACTTATAACTAGTCACTACTGTTCACTTATAACTAGTCACTACTGTTCACTTATAACTAGTCACTACTGTTCACTTATAACTAGTCACTACTGTTCACTTATAACTAGTCACTACTGTTCACTTATAACTAGTCACTACTGTTCACTTATAACTAGTCACTACTGTTCACTTATAACTAGTCACTACTGTTCACTTATAACTAGTCACTACTGTTCACTTATAACTAGTCACTACTGTTCACTTATAACTAGTCACTACTGTTCACTTATAACTAGTCACTACTGTTCACTTATAACTAGTCACTACTGTTCACTTATAACTAGTCACTACTGTTCACTTATAACTAGTCACTACTGTTCACTTATAACTAGTCACTACTGTTCACTTATAACTAGTCACTACTGTTCACTTATAACTAGTCACTACTGTTCACTTATAACTAGTCACTACTGTTCACTTATAACTAGTCACTACTGTTCACTTATAACTAGTCACTACTGTTCACTTATAACTAGTCACTACTGTTCACTTATAACTAGTCACTACTGTTCACTTATAACTAGTCACTACTGTTCACTTATAACTAGTCACTACTGTTCACTTATAACTAGTCACTACTGTTCACTTATAACTAGTCACTACTGTTCACTTATAACTAGTCACTACTGTTCACTTATAACTAGTCACTACTGTTCACTTATAACTAGTCACTACTGTTCACTTATAACTAGTCACTACTGTTCACTTATAACTAGTCACTACTGTTCACTTATAACTAGTCACTACTGTTCACTTATAACTAGTCACTACTGTTCACTTATAACTAGTCACTACTGTTCACTTATAACTAGTCACTACTGTTCACTTATAACTAGTCACTACTGTTCACTTATAACTAGTCACTACTGTTCACTTATAACTAGTCACTACTGTTCACTTATAACTAGTCACTACTGTTCACTTATAACTAGTCACTACTGTTCACTTATAACTAGTCACTACTGTTCACTTATAACTAGTCACTACTGTTCACTTATAACTAGTCACTACTGTTCACTTATAACTAGTCACTACTGTTCACTTATAACTAGTCACTACTGTTCACTTATAACTAGTCACTACTGTTCACTTATAACTAGTCACTACTGTTCACTTATAACTAGTCACTACTGTTCACTTATAACTAGTCACTACTGTTCACTTATAACTAGTCACTACTGTTCACTTATAACTAGTCACTACTGTTCACTTATAACTAGTCACTACTGTTCACTTATAACTAGTCACTACTGTTCACTTATAACTAGTCACTACTGTTCACTTATAACTAGTCACTACTGTTCACTTATAACTAGTCACTACTGTTCACTTATAACTAGTCACTACTGTTCACTTATAACTAGTCACTACTGTTCACTTATAACTAGTCACTACTGTTCACTTATAACTAGTCACTACTGTTCACTTATAACTAGTCACTACTGTTCACTTATAACTAGTCACTACTGTTCACTTATAACTAGTCACTACTGTTCACTTATAACTAGTCACTACTGTTCACTTATAACTAGTCACTACTGTTCACTTATAACTAGTCACTACTGTTCACTTATAACTAGTCACTACTGTTCACTTATAACTAGTCACTACTGTTCACTTATAACTAGTCACTACTGTTCACTTATAACTAGTCACTACTGTTCACTTATAACTAGTCACTACTGTTCACTTATAACTAGTCACTACTGTTCACTTATAACTAGTCACTACTGTTCACTTATAACTAGTCACTACTGTTCACTTATAACTAGTCACTACTGTTCACTTATAACTAGTCACTACTGTTCACTTATAACTAGTCACTACTGTTCACTTATAACTAGTCACTACTGTTCACTTATAACTAGTCACTACTGTTCACTTATAACTAGTCACTACTGTTCACTTATAACTAGTCACTACTGTTCACTTATAACTAGTCACTACTGTTCACTTATAACTAGTCACTACTGTTCACTTATAACTAGTCACTACTGTTCACTTATAACTAGTCACTACTGTTCACTTATAACTAGTCACTACTGTTCACTTATAACTAGTCACTACTGTTCACTTATAACTAGTCACTACTGTTCACTTATAACTAGTCACTACTGTTCACTTATAACTAGTCACTACTGTTCACTTATAACTAGTCACTACTGTTCACTTATAACTAGTCACTACTGTTCACTTATAACTAGTCACTACTGTTCACTTATAACTAGTCACTACTGTTCACTTATAACTAGTCTACTGTTCACTTATAACTAGTCCTACTGTTCACTTATAACTAGTCTACTGTTCACTTATAACTAGTCACTACTGTTCACTTATAACTAGTCACTACTGTTCACTTATAACTAGTCACTACTGTTCACTTATAACTAGTCACTACTGTTCACTTATAACTAGTCACTACTGTTCACTTATAACTAGTCACTACTGTTCACTTATAACTAGTCACTACTGTTCACTTATAACTAGTCACTACTGTTCACTTATAACTAGTCACTACTGTTCACTTATAACTAGTCACTACTGTTCACTTATAACTAGTCACTACTGTTCACTTATAACTAGTCACTACTGTTCACTTATAACTAGTCACTACTGTTCACTTATAACTAGTCACTACTGTTCACTTATAACTAGTCACTACTGTTCACTTATAACTAGTCACTACTGTTCACTTATAACTAGTCACTACTGTTCACTTATAACTAGTCACTACTGTTCACTTATAACTAGTCACTACTGTTCACTTATAACTAGTCACTACTGTTCACTTATAACTAGTCACTACTGTTCACTTATAACTAGTCACTACTGTTCACTTATAACTAGTCACTACTGTTCACTTATAACTAGTCACTACTGTTCACTTATAACTAGTCACTACTGTTCACTTATAACTAGTCACTACTGTTCACTTATAACTAGTCACTACTGTTCACTTATAACTAGTCACTACTGTTCACTTATAACTAGTCACTACTGTTCACTTATAACTAGTCACTACTGTTCACTTATAACTAGTCACTACTGTTCACTTATAACTAGTCACTACTGTTCACTTATAACTAGTCACTACTGTTCACTTATAACTAGTCACTACTGTTCACTTATAACTAGTCACTACTGTTCACTTATAACTAGTCACTACTGTTCACTTATAACTAGTCACTACTGTTCACTTATAACTAGTCACTACTGTTCACTTATAACTAGTCACTACTGTTCACTTATAACTAGTCACTACTGTTCACTTATAACTAGTCACTACTGTTCACTTATAACTAGTCACTACTGTTCACTTATAACTAGTCATACTGTTCACTTATAACTAGTCACTACTGTTCACTTATAACTAGTCACTACTGTTCACTTATAACTAGTCACTACTGTTCACTTATAACTAGTCACTACTGTTCACTTATAACTAGTCACTACTGTTCACTTATAACTAGTCACTACTGTTCACTTATAACTAGTCACTACTGTTCACTTATAACTAGTCACTACTGTTCACTTATAACTAGTCACTACTGTTCACTTATAACTAGTCACTACTGTTCACTTATAACTAGTCACTACTGTTCACTTATAACTAGTCACTACTGTTCACTTATAACTAGTCACTACTGTTCACTTATAACTAGTCACTACTGTTCACTTATAACTAGTCACTACTGTTCACTTATAACTAGTCACTACTGTTCACTTATAACTAGTCACTACTGTTCACTTATAACTAGTCACTACTGTTCACTTATAACTAGTCACTACTGTTCACTTATAACTAGTCACTACTGTTCACTTATAACTAGTCACTACTGTTCACTTATAACTAGTCACTACTGTTCACTTATAACTAGTCACTACTGTTCACTTATAACTAGTCACTACTGTTCACTTATAACTAGTCACTACTGTTCACTTATAACTAGTCACTACTGTTCACTTATAACTAGTCACTACTGTTCACTTATAACTAGTCACTACTGTTCACTTATAACTAGTCACTACTGTTCACTTATAACTAGTCACTACTGTTCACTTATAACTAGTCACTACTGTTCACTTATAACTAGTCACTACTGTTCACTTATAACTAGTCACTACTGTTCACTTATAACTAGTCACTACTGTTCACTTATAACTAGTCACTACTGTTCACTTATAACTAGTCACTACTGTTCACTTATAACTAGTCACTACTGTTCACTTATAACTAGTCACTACTGTTCACTTATAACTAGTCACTACTGTTCACTTATAACTAGTCACTACTGTTCACTTATAACTAGTCACTACTGTTCACTTATAACTAGTCACTACTGTTCACTTATAACTAGTCACTACTGTTCACTTATAACTAGTCACTACTGTTCACTTATAACTAGTCACTACTGTTCACTTATAACTAGTCACTACTGTTCACTTATAACTAGTCACTACTGTTCACTTATAACTAGTCACTACTGTTCACTTATAACTAGTCACTACTGTTCACTTATAACTAGTCACTACTGTTCACTTATAACTAGTCACTACTGTTCACTTATAACTAGTCACTACTGTTCACTTATAACTAGTCACTACTGTTCACTTATAACTAGTCACTACTGTTCACTTATAACTAGTCACTACTGTTCACTTATAACTAGTCACTACTGTTCACTTATAACTAGTCACTACTGTTCACTTATAACTAGTCACTACTGTTCACTTATAACTAGTCACTACTGTTCACTTATAACTAGTCACTACTGTTCACTTATAACTAGTCACTACTGTTCACTTATAACTAGTCACTACTGTTCACTTATAACTAGTCACTACTGTTCACTTATAACTAGTCACTACTGTTCACTTATAACTAGTCACTACTGTTCACTTATAACTAGTCACTACTGTTCACTTATAACTAGTCACTACTGTTCACTTATAACTAGTCACTACTGTTCACTTATAACTAGTCACTACTGTTCACTTATAACTAGTCACTACTGTTCACTTATAACTAGTCACTACTGTTCACTTATAACTAGTCACTACTGTTCACTTATAACTAGTCACTACTGTTCACTTATAACTAGTCACTACTGTTCACTTATAACTAGTCACTACTGTTCACTTATAACTAGTCACTACTGTTCACTTATAACTAGTCACTACTGTTCACTTATAACTAGTCACTACTGTTCACTTATAACTAGTCACTACTGTTCACTTATAACTAGTCACTACTGTTCACTTATAACTAGTCACTACTGTTCACTTATAACTAGTCACTACTGTTCACTTATAACTAGTCACTACTGTTCACTTATAACTAGTCACTACTGTTCACTTATAACTAGTCACTACTGTTCACTTATAACTAGTCACTACTGTTCACTTATAACTAGTCACTACTGTTCACTTATAACTAGTCACTACTGTTCACTTATAACTAGTCACTACTGTTCACTTATAACTAGTCACTACTGTTCACTTATAACTAGTCACTACTGTTCACTTATAACTAGTCACTACTGTTCACTTATAACTAGTCACTACTGTTCACTTATAACTAGTCACTACTGTTCACTTATAACTAGTCACTACTGTTCACTTATAACTAGTCACTACTGTTCACTTATAACTAGTCACTACTGTTCACTTATAACTAGTCACTACTGTTCACTTATAACTAGTCACTACTGTTCACTTATAACTAGTCACTACTGTTCACTTATAACTAGTCACTACTGTTCACTTATAACTAGTCACTACTGTTCACTTATAACTAGTCACTACTGTTCACTTATAACTAGTCACTACTGTTCACTTATAACTAGTCACTACTGTTCACTTATAACTAGTCACTACTGTTCACTTATAACTAGTCACTACTGTTCACTTATAACTAGTCACTACTGTTCACTTATAACTAGTCACTACTGTTCACTTATAACTAGTCACTACTGTTCACTTATAACTAGTCACTACTGTTCACTTATAACTAGTCACTACTGTTCACTTATAACTAGTCACTACTGTTCACTTATAACTAGTCACTACTGTTCACTTATAACTAGTCACTACTGTTCACTTATAACTAGTCACTACTGTTCACTTATAACTAGTCACTACTGTTCACTTATAACTAGTCACTACTGTTCACTTATAACTAGTCACTACTGTTCACTTATAACTAGTCACTACTGTTCACTTATAACTAGTCACTACTGTTCACTTATAACTAGTCACTACTGTTCACTTATAACTAGTCACTACTGTTCACTTATAACTAGTCACTACTGTTCACTTATAACTAGTCACTACTGTTCACTTATAACTAGTCACTACTGTTCACTTATAACTAGTCACTACTGTTCACTTATAACTAGTCACTACTGTTCACTTATAACTAGTCACTACTGTTCACTTATAACTAGTCACTACTGTTCACTTATAACTAGTCACTACTGTTCACTTATAACTAGTCACTACTGTTCACTTATAACTAGTCACTACTGTTCACTTATAACTAGTCACTACTGTTCACTTATAACTAGTCACTACTGTTCACTTATAACTAGTCACTACTGTTCACTTATAACTAGTCACTACTGTTCACTTATAACTAGTCACTACTGTTCACTTATAACTAGTCACTACTGTTCACTTATAACTAGTCACTACTGTTCACTTATAACTAGTCACTACTGTTCACTTATAACTAGTCACTACTGTTCACTTATAACTAGTCACTACTGTTCACTTATAACTAGTCACTACTGTTCACTTATAACTAGTCACTACTGTTCACTTATAACTAGTCACTACTGTTCACTTATAACTAGTCACTACTGTTCACTTATAACTAGTCACTACTGTTCACTTATAACTAGTCACTACTGTTCACTTATAACTAGTCACTACTGTTCACTTATAACTAGTCACTACTGTTCACTTATAACTAGTCACTACTGTTCACTTATAACTAGTCACTACTGTTCACTTATAACTAGTCACTACTGTTCACTTATAACTAGTCACTACTGTTCACTTATAACTAGTCACTACTGTTCACTTATAACTAGTCACTACTGTTCACTTATAACTAGTCACTACTGTTCACTTATAACTAGTCACTACTGTTCACTTATAACTAGTCACTACTGTTCACTTATAACTAGTCACTACTGTTCACTTATAACTAGTCACTACTGTTCACTTATAACTAGTCACTACTGTTCACTTATAACTAGTCACTACTGTTCACTTATAACTAGTCACTACTGTTCACTTATAACTAGTCACTACTGTTCACTTATAACTAGTCACTACTGTTCACTTATAACTAGTCACTACTGTTCACTTATAACTAGTCACTACTGTTCACTTATAACTAGTCACTACTGTTCACTTATAACTAGTCACTACTGTTCACTTATAACTAGTCACTACTGTTCACTTATAACTAGTCACTACTGTTCACTTATAACTAGTCACTACTGTTCACTTATAACTAGTCACTACTGTTCACTTATAACTAGTCACTACTGTTCACTTATAACTAGTCACTACTGTTCACTTATAACTAGTCACTACTGTTCACTTATAACTAGTCACTACTGTTCACTTATAACTAGTCACTACTGTTCACTTATAACTAGTCACTACTGTTCACTTATAACTAGTCACTACTGTTCACTTATAACTAGTCACTACTGTTCACTTATAACTAGTCACTACTGTTCACTTATAACTAGTCACTACTGTTCACTTATAACTAGTCACTACTGTTCACTTATAACTAGTCACTACTGTTCACTTATAACTAGTCACTACTGTTCACTTATAACTAGTCACTACTGTTCACTTATAACTAGTCACTACTGTTCACTTATAACTAGTCACTACTGTTCACTTATAACTAGTCACTACTGTTCACTTATAACTAGTCACTACTGTTCACTTATAACTAGTCACTACTGTTCACTTATAACTAGTCACTACTGTTCACTTATAACTAGTCACTACTGTTCACTTATAACTAGTCACTACTGTTCACTTATAACTAGTCACTACTGTTCACTTATAACTAGTCACTACTGTTCACTTATAACTAGTCACTACTGTTCACTTATAACTAGTCACTACTGTTCACTTATAACTAGTCACTACTGTTCACTTATAACTAGTCACTACTGTTCACTTATAACTAGTCACTACTGTTCACTTATAACTAGTCACTACTGTTCACTTATAACTAGTCACTACTGTTCACTTATAACTAGTCACTACTGTTCACTTATAACTAGTCACTACTGTTCACTTATAACTAGTCACTACTGTTCACTTATAACTAGTCACTACTGTTCACTTATAACTAGTCACTACTGTTCACTTATAACTAGTCACTACTGTTCACTTATAACTAGTCACTACTGTTCACTTATAACTAGTCACTACTGTTCACTTATAACTAGTCACTACTGTTCACTTATAACTAGTCACTACTGTTCACTTATAACTAGTCACTACTGTTCACTTATAACTAGTCACTACTGTTCACTTATAACTAGTCACTACTGTTCACTTATAACTAGTCACTACTGTTCACTTATAACTAGTCACTACTGTTCACTTATAACTAGTCACTACTGTTCACTTATAACTAGTCACTACTGTTCACTTATAACTAGTCACTACTGTTCACTTATAACTAGTCACTACTGTTCACTTATAACTAGTCACTACTGTTCACTTATAACTAGTCACTACTGTTCACTTATAACTAGTCACTACTGTTCACTTATAACTAGTCACTACTGTTCACTTATAACTAGTCACTACTGTTCACTTATAACTAGTCACTACTGTTCACTTATAACTAGTCACTACTGTTCACTTATAACTAGTCACTACTGTTCACTTATAACTAGTCACTACTGTTCACTTATAACTAGTCACTACTGTTCACTTATAACTAGTCACTACTGTTCACTTATAACTAGTCACTACTGTTCACTTATAACTAGTCACTACTGTTCACTTATAACTAGTCACTACTGTTCACTTATAACTAGTCACTACTGTTCACTTATAACTAGTCACTACTGTTCACTTATAACTAGTCACTACTGTTCACTTATAACTAGTCACTACTGTTCACTTATAACTAGTCACTACTGTTCACTTATAACTAGTCACTACTGTTCACTTATAACTAGTCACTACTGTTCACTTATAACTAGTCACTACTGTTCACTTATAACTAGTCACTACTGTTCACTTATAACTAGTCACTACTGTTCACTTATAACTAGTCACTACTGTTCACTTATAACTAGTCACTACTGTTCACTTATAACTAGTCACTACTGTTCACTTATAACTAGTCACTACTGTTCACTTATAACTAGTCACTACTGTTCACTTATAACTAGTCACTACTGTTCACTTATAACTAGTCACTACTGTTCACTTATAACTAGTCACTACTGTTCACTTATAACTAGTCACTACTGTTCACTTATAACTAGTCACTACTGTTCACTTATAACTAGTCACTACTGTTCACTTATAACTAGTCACTACTGTTCACTTATAACTAGTCACTACTGTTCACTTATAACTAGTCACTACTGTTCACTTATAACTAGTCACTACTGTTCACTTATAACTAGTCACTACTGTTCACTTATAACTAGTCACTACTGTTCACTTATAACTAGTCACTACTGTTCACTTATAACTAGTCACTACTGTTCACTTATAACTAGTCACTACTGTTCACTTATAACTAGTCACTACTGTTCACTTATAACTAGTCACTACTGTTCACTTATAACTAGTCACTACTGTTCACTTATAACTAGTCACTACTGTTCACTTATAACTAGTCACTACTGTTCACTTATAACTAGTCACTACTGTTCACTTATAACTAGTCACTACTGTTCACTTATAACTAGTCACTACTGTTCACTTATAACTAGTCACTACTGTTCACTTATAACTAGTCACTACTGTTCACTTATAACTAGTCACTACTGTTCACTTATAACTAGTCACTACTGTTCACTTATAACTAGTCACTACTGTTCACTTATAACTAGTCACTACTGTTCACTTATAACTAGTCACTACTGTTCACTTATAACTAGTCACTACTGTTCACTTATAACTAGTCACTACTGTTCACTTATAACTAGTCACTACTGTTCACTTATAACTAGTCACTACTGTTCACTTATAACTAGTCACTACTGTTCACTTATAACTAGTCACTACTGTTCACTTATAACTAGTCACTACTGTTCACTTATAACTAGTCACTACTGTTCACTTATAACTAGTCACTACTGTTCACTTATAACTAGTCACTACTGTTCACTTATAACTAGTCACTACTGTTCACTTATAACTAGTCACTACTGTTCACTTATAACTAGTCACTACTGTTCACTTATAACTAGTCACTACTGTTCACTTATAACTAGTCACTACTGTTCACTTATAACTAGTCACTACTGTTCACTTATAACTAGTCACTACTGTTCACTTATAACTAGTCACTACTGTTCACTTATAACTAGTCACTACTGTTCACTTATAACTAGTCACTACTGTTCACTTATAACTAGTCACTACTGTTCACTTATAACTAGTCACTACTGTTCACTTATAACTAGTCACTACTGTTCACTTATAACTAGTCACTACTGTTCACTTATAACTAGTCACTACTGTTCACTTATAACTAGTCACTACTGTTCACTTATAACTAGTCACTACTGTTCACTTATAACTAGTCACTACTGTTCACTTATAACTAGTCATACTGTTCACTTATAACTAGTCACTACTGTTCACTTATAACTAGTCACTACTGTTCACTTATAACTAGTCACTACTGTTCACTTATAACTAGTCACTACTGTTCACTTATAACTAGTCACTACTGTTCACTTATAACTAGTCACTACTGTTCACTTATAACTAGTCACTACTGTTCACTTATAACTAGTCACTACTGTTCACTTATAACTAGTCACTACTGTTCACTTATAACTAGTCACTACTGTTCACTTATAACTAGTCACTACTGTTCACTTATAACTAGTCACTACTGTTCACTTATAACTAGTCACTACTGTTCACTTATAACTAGTCACTACTGTTCACTTATAACTAGTCACTACTGTTCACTTATAACTAGTCACTACTGTTCACTTATAACTAGTCACTACTGTTCACTTATAACTAGTCACTACTGTTCACTTATAACTAGTCACTACTGTTCACTTATAACTAGTCACTACTGTTCACTTATAACTAGTCACTACTGTTCACTTATAACTAGTCACTACTGTTCACTTATAACTAGTCACTACTGTTCACTTATAACTAGTCACTACTGTTCACTTATAACTAGTCACTACTGTTCACTTATAACTAGTCACTACTGTTCACTTATAACTAGTCACTACTGTTCACTTATAACTAGTCACTACTGTTCACTTATAACTAGTCACTACTGTTCACTTATAACTAGTCACTACTGTTCACTTATAACTAGTCACTACTGTTCACTTATAACTAGTCACTACTGTTCACTTATAACTAGTCACTACTGTTCACTTATAACTAGTCACTACTGTTCACTTATAACTAGTCACTACTGTTCACTTATAACTAGTCACTACTGTTCACTTATAACTAGTCACTACTGTTCACTTATAACTAGTCACTACTGTTCACTTATAACTAGTCACTACTGTTCACTTATAACTAGTCACTACTGTTCACTTATAACTAGTCACTACTGTTCACTTATAACTAGTCACTACTGTTCACTTATAACTAGTCACTACTGTTCACTTATAACTAGTCACTACTGTTCACTTATAACTAGTCACTACTGTTCACTTATAACTAGTCACTACTGTTCACTTATAACTAGTCACTACTGTTCACTTATAACTAGTCACTACTGTTCACTTATAACTAGTCACTACTGTTCACTTATAACTAGTCACTACTGTTCACTTATAACTAGTCACTACTGTTCACTTATAACTAGTCACTACTGTTCACTTATAACTAGTCACTACTGTTCACTTATAACTAGTCACTACTGTTCACTTATAACTAGTCACTACTGTTCACTTATAACTAGTCACTACTGTTCACTTATAACTAGTCACTACTGTTCACTTATAACTAGTCACTACTGTTCACTTATAACTAGTCACTACTGTTCACTTATAACTAGTCACTACTGTTCACTTATAACTAGTCACTACTGTTCACTTATAACTAGTCACTACTGTTCACTTATAACTAGTCACTACTGTTCACTTATAACTAGTCACTACTGTTCACTTATAACTAGTCACTACTGTTCACTTATAACTAGTCACTACTGTTCACTTATAACTAGTCACTACTGTTCACTTATAACTAGTCACTACTGTTCACTTATAACTAGTCACTACTGTTCACTTATAACTAGTCACTACTGTTCACTTATAACTAGTCACTACTGTTCACTTATAACTAGTCACTACTGTTCACTTATAACTAGTCACTACTGTTCACTTATAACTAGTCACTACTGTTCACTTATAACTAGTCACTACTGTTCACTTATAACTAGTCACTACTGTTCACTTATAACTAGTCACTACTGTTCACTTATAACTAGTCACTACTGTTCACTTATAACTAGTCACTACTGTTCACTTATAACTAGTCACTACTGTTCACTTATAACTAGTCACTACTGTTCACTTATAACTAGTCACTACTGTTCACTTATAACTAGTCACTACTGTTCACTTATAACTAGTCACTACTGTTCACTTATAACTAGTCACTACTGTTCACTTATAACTAGTCACTACTGTTCACTTATAACTAGTCACTACTGTTCACTTATAACTAGTCACTACTGTTCACTTATAACTAGTCACTACTGTTCACTTATAACTAGTCACTACTGTTCACTTATAACTAGTCACTACTGTTCACTTATAACTAGTCACTACTGTTCACTTATAACTAGTCACTACTGTTCACTTATAACTAGTCACTACTGTTCACTTATAACTAGTCACTACTGTTCACTTATAACTAGTCACTACTGTTCACTTATAACTAGTCACTACTGTTCACTTATAACTAGTCACTACTGTTCACTTATAACTAGTCACTACTGTTCACTTATAACTAGTCACTACTGTTCACTTATAACTAGTCACTACTGTTCACTTATAACTAGTCACTACTGTTCACTTATAACTAGTCACTACTGTTCACTTATAACTAGTCACTACTGTTCACTTATAACTAGTCACTACTGTTCACTTATAACTAGTCACTACTGTTCACTTATAACTAGTCACTACTGTTCACTTATAACTAGTCACTACTGTTCACTTATAACTAGTCACTACTGTTCACTTATAACTAGTCACTACTGTTCACTTATAACTAGTCACTACTGTTCACTTATAACTAGTCACTACTGTTCACTTATAACTAGTCACTACTGTTCACTTATAACTAGTCACTACTGTTCACTTATAACTAGTCACTACTGTTCACTTATAACTAGTCACTACTGTTCACTTATAACTAGTCACTACTGTTCACTTATAACTAGTCACTACTGTTCACTTATAACTAGTCACTACTGTTCACTTATAACTAGTCACTACTGTTCACTTATAACTAGTCACTACTGTTCACTTATAACTAGTCACTACTGTTCACTTATAACTAGTCACTACTGTTCACTTATAACTAGTCACTACTGTTCACTTATAACTAGTCACTACTGTTCACTTATAACTAGTCACTACTGTTCACTTATAACTAGTCACTACTGTTCACTTATAACTAGTCACTACTGTTCACTTATAACTAGTCACTACTGTTCACTTATAACTAGTCACTACTGTTCACTTATAACTAGTCACTACTGTTCACTTATAACTAGTCACTACTGTTCACTTATAACTAGTCACTACTGTTCACTTATAACTAGTCACTACTGTTCACTTATAACTAGTCACTACTGTTCACTTATAACTAGTCACTACTGTTCACTTATAACTAGTCACTACTGTTCACTTATAACTAGTCACTACTGTTCACTTATAACTAGTCACTACTGTTCACTTATAACTAGTCACTACTGTTCACTTATAACTAGTCACTACTGTTCACTTATAACTAGTCACTACTGTTCACTTATAACTAGTCACTACTGTTCACTTATAACTAGTCACTACTGTTCACTTATAACTAGTCACTACTGTTCACTTATAACTAGTCACTACTGTTCACTTATAACTAGTCACTACTGTTCACTTATAACTAGTCACTACTGTTCACTTATAACTAGTCACTACTGTTCACTTATAACTAGTCACTACTGTTCACTTATAACTAGTCACTACTGTTCACTTATAACTAGTCACTACTGTTCACTTATAACTAGTCACTACTGTTCACTTATAACTAGTCACTACTGTTCACTTATAACTAGTCACTACTGTTCACTTATAACTAGTCACTACTGTTCACTTATAACTAGTCACTACTGTTCACTTATAACTAGTCACTACTGTTCACTTATAACTAGTCACTACTGTTCACTTATAACTAGTCACTACTGTTCACTTATAACTAGTCACTACTGTTCACTTATAACTAGTCACTACTGTTCACTTATAACTAGTCACTACTGTTCACTTATAACTAGTCACTACTGTTCACTTATAACTAGTCACTACTGTTCACTTATAACTAGTCACTACTGTTCACTTATAACTAGTCACTACTGTTCACTTATAACTAGTCACTACTGTTCACTTATAACTAGTCACTACTGTTCACTTATAACTAGTCACTACTGTTCACTTATAACTAGTCACTACTGTTCACTTATAACTAGTCACTACTGTTCACTTATAACTAGTCACTACTGTTCACTTATAACTAGTCACTACTGTTCACTTATAACTAGTCACTACTGTTCACTTATAACTAGTCACTACTGTTCACTTATAACTAGTCACTACTGTTCACTTATAACTAGTCACTACTGTTCACTTATAACTAGTCACTACTGTTCACTTATAACTAGTCACTACTGTTCACTTATAACTAGTCACTACTGTTCACTTATAACTAGTCACTACTGTTCACTTATAACTAGTCACTACTGTTCACTTATAACTAGTCACTACTGTTCACTTATAACTAGTCACTACTGTTCACTTATAACTAGTCACTACTGTTCACTTATAACTAGTCACTACTGTTCACTTATAACTAGTCACTACTGTTCACTTATAACTAGTCACTACTGTTCACTTATAACTAGTCACTACTGTTCACTTATAACTAGTCACTACTGTTCACTTATAACTAGTCACTACTGTTCACTTATAACTAGTCACTACTGTTCACTTATAACTAGTCACTACTGTTCACTTATAACTAGTCACTACTGTTCACTTATAACTAGTCACTACTGTTCACTTATAACTAGTCACTACTGTTCACTTATAACTAGTCACTACTGTTCACTTATAACTAGTCACTACTGTTCACTTATAACTAGTCACTACTGTTCACTTATAACTAGTCACTACTGTTCACTTATAACTAGTCACTACTGTTCACTTATAACTAGTCACTACTGTTCACTTATAACTAGTCACTACTGTTCACTTATAACTAGTCACTACTGTTCACTTATAACTAGTCACTACTGTTCACTTATAACTAGTCACTACTGTTCACTTATAACTAGTCACTACTGTTCACTTATAACTAGTCACTACTGTTCACTTATAACTAGTCACTACTGTTCACTTATAACTAGTCACTACTGTTCACTTATAACTAGTCACTACTGTTCACTTATAACTAGTCATACTGTTCACTTATAACTAGTCACTACTGTTCACTTATAACTAGTCACTACTGTTCACTTATAACTAGTCACTACTGTTCACTTATAACTAGTCACTACTGTTCACTTATAACTAGTCACTACTGTTCACTTATAACTAGTCACTACTGTTCACTTATAACTAGTCACTACTGTTCACTTATAACTAGTCACTACTGTTCACTTATAACTAGTCACTACTGTTCACTTATAACTAGTCACTACTGTTCACTTATAACTAGTCACTACTGTTCACTTATAACTAGTCACTACTGTTCACTTATAACTAGTCACTACTGTTCACTTATAACTAGTCACTACTGTTCACTTATAACTAGTCACTACTGTTCACTTATAACTAGTCACTACTGTTCACTTATAACTAGTCACTACTGTTCACTTATAACTAGTCACTACTGTTCACTTATAACTAGTCACTACTGTTCACTTATAACTAGTCACTACTGTTCACTTATAACTAGTCACTACTGTTCACTTATAACTAGTCACTACTGTTCACTTATAACTAGTCACTACTGTTCACTTATAACTAGTCACTACTGTTCACTTATAACTAGTCACTACTGTTCACTTATAACTAGTCACTACTGTTCACTTATAACTAGTCACTACTGTTCACTTATAACTAGTCACTACTGTTCACTTATAACTAGTCACTACTGTTCACTTATAACTAGTCACTACTGTTCACTTATAACTAGTCACTACTGTTCACTTATAACTAGTCACTACTGTTCACTTATAACTAGTCACTACTGTTCACTTATAACTAGTCACTACTGTTCACTTATAACTAGTCACTACTGTTCACTTATAACTAGTCACTACTGTTCACTTATAACTAGTCACTACTGTTCACTTATAACTAGTCACTACTGTTCACTTATAACTAGTCACTACTGTTCACTTATAACTAGTCACTACTGTTCACTTATAACTAGTCACTACTGTTCACTTATAACTAGTCACTACTGTTCACTTATAACTAGTCACTACTGTTCACTTATAACTAGTCACTACTGTTCACTTATAACTAGTCACTACTGTTCACTTATAACTAGTCACTACTGTTCACTTATAACTAGTCACTACTGTTCACTTATAACTAGTCACTACTGTTCACTTATAACTAGTCACTACTGTTCACTTATAACTAGTCACTACTGTTCACTTATAACTAGTCACTACTGTTCACTTATAACTAGTCACTACTGTTCACTTATAACTAGTCACTACTGTTCACTTATAACTAGTCACTACTGTTCACTTATAACTAGTCACTACTGTTCACTTATAACTAGTCACTACTGTTCACTTATAACTAGTCACTACTGTTCACTTATAACTAGTCACTACTGTTCACTTATAACTAGTCACTACTGTTCACTTATAACTAGTCACTACTGTTCACTTATAACTAGTCACTACTGTTCACTTATAACTAGTCACTACTGTTCACTTATAACTAGTCACTACTGTTCACTTATAACTAGTCACTACTGTTCACTTATAACTAGTCACTACTGTTCACTTATAACTAGTCACTACTGTTCACTTATAACTAGTCACTACTGTTCACTTATAACTAGTCACTACTGTTCACTTATAACTAGTCACTACTGTTCACTTATAACTAGTCACTACTGTTCACTTATAACTAGTCACTACTGTTCACTTATAACTAGTCACTACTGTTCACTTATAACTAGTCACTACTGTTCACTTATAACTAGTCACTACTGTTCACTTATAACTAGTCACTACTGTTCACTTATAACTAGTCACTACTGTTCACTTATAACTAGTCACTACTGTTCACTTATAACTAGTCACTACTGTTCACTTATAACTAGTCACTACTGTTCACTTATAACTAGTCACTACTGTTCACTTATAACTAGTCACTACTGTTCACTTATAACTAGTCACTACTGTTCACTTATAACTAGTCACTACTGTTCACTTATAACTAGTCACTACTGTTCACTTATAACTAGTCACTACTGTTCACTTATAACTAGTCACTACTGTTCACTTATAACTAGTCACTACTGTTCACTTATAACTAGTCACTACTGTTCACTTATAACTAGTCACTACTGTTCACTTATAACTAGTCACTACTGTTCACTTATAACTAGTCACTACTGTTCACTTATAACTAGTCACTACTGTTCACTTATAACTAGTCACTACTGTTCACTTATAACTAGTCACTACTGTTCACTTATAACTAGTCACTACTGTTCACTTATAACTAGTCACTACTGTTCACTTATAACTAGTCACTACTGTTCACTTATAACTAGTCACTACTGTTCACTTATAACTAGTCACTACTGTTCACTTATAACTAGTCACTACTGTTCACTTATAACTAGTCACTACTGTTCACTTATAACTAGTCACTACTGTTCACTTATAACTAGTCACTACTGTTCACTTATAACTAGTCACTACTGTTCACTTATAACTAGTCACTACTGTTCACTTATAACTAGTCACTACTGTTCACTTATAACTAGTCACTACTGTTCACTTATAACTAGTCACTACTGTTCACTTATAACTAGTCACTACTGTTCACTTATAACTAGTCACTACTGTTCACTTATAACTAGTCACTACTGTTCACTTATAACTAGTCACTACTGTTCACTTATAACTAGTCACTACTGTTCACTTATAACTAGTCACTACTGTTCACTTATAACTAGTCACTACTGTTCACTTATAACTAGTCACTACTGTTCACTTATAACTAGTCACTACTGTTCACTTATAACTAGTCACTACTGTTCACTTATAACTAGTCACTACTGTTCACTTATAACTAGTCACTACTGTTCACTTATAACTAGTCACTACTGTTCACTTATAACTAGTCACTACTGTTCACTTATAACTAGTCACTACTGTTCACTTATAACTAGTCACTACTGTTCACTTATAACTAGTCACTACTGTTCACTTATAACTAGTCACTACTGTTCACTTATAACTAGTCACTACTGTTCACTTATAACTAGTCACTACTGTTCACTTATAACTAGTCACTACTGTTCACTTATAACTAGTCACTACTGTTCACTTATAACTAGTCACTACTGTTCACTTATAACTAGTCACTACTGTTC